>JAWPHD010001115.1:0-356239 GCA_037043455.1 Cyrtodaria siliqua | reverse complement strand
CATATCGGAATGCACATCCAGCCCATGGTATCATCACAACTGTGGTCATGGTGAAGATGTATCGGTATCTTGTCAAGGTATCGGTATATTGTCTATACAGGCGTGTGATAACAGAACGGCCTTCAACTACAATTAAAAACATAGTCATATTTACATCTTCGTTTTATTTAAACGATTTAATGTAAACAAAGGGTTGCTTGGAAAGTTAAACAAAGTTAATCAATGCAGTTCACAGGTTGTCTGGCTATGTCAAAAAGCACAATGTATCTAGCAGTAATGAAATATATTTAACATATTGCACTTTGAATATATTTCAACCTTAATTCACGATCGCAATATAATAAATAGTCGTAAACTAGGAACTTAGTCCAATTTTTCCATATCTATATGATATAACTTAAGAATAAGGCGTTTAAGTTTGTGATGTCATCTTGCCATTTATTCATCTTTGTATTTGTTGTTTACTTCTGTGCGTTTTTGTGGCTGGCTGTGGTCCCTGTATGCTACATGTTGACTTTTATATCAACTTTTGTTAAACGACAAGTAGTACCAAACACATTTTGATACTTTACAATCTATAACACTTGAGATACAGTTTATAAGTTTACATAGTTACTGTTCCTGTATTGTATAGGGTATTATACCAGCTCATCCATGGCAACAAAACCATCAACTTATCCATTCACAGCACAAACGGCAGCACCAGGTAATAGCGGGTATAAAATGAATTTATTACATTTATGTGGGTGAAATATTTCTCTGAACACAAAGAACTTAATTGTGTGGCTTTGAGCTATGACGTCAATAAAGTGTTGCTGACGTCAATAAAGTGTTGCTGACGTCATCGTCATCAGCCTATAACGATCAACAAAGCGAATTATTTCATCTGAAATCATACATAAACTGATTGAAAACATAATAAATAGATTATTTAACTGCTGGCTTCGATTATAGGGAAATTATTTACTCGATGATTATTTCACTCACTCGCATACACTCGTTCATGAAAAGAACAACACTTCTGCCATCTCGTGAAGGATTTTACTATAATCGATCCAAGCAGATAAATAATCTCTGTAATTGTTGCAACGTGTTTTGATAAACAATCAAAAAAATAAGAAAATGCAAAACATATGTTTATTTGTGTGGTGACGCATATTTCTATACTTCCCGTATAATTGTTGTTTCGAATGGGTGTTTTTGATTAACTGTGCTTTGTGAATACACATTTCCTGTTTTATTTGTATACCTTTTAACAAAGATAAGAGGCAGATTCTCATTAATGATCAGTAATATTTAAAAAAGTTATTCAGACTTGACGACTTGTTTAATTGTAGAAGCTCAATTATTATGCAGAGTTGAAACGATGGTCAAGCTTTTGTAGACGTAAACCGGGCGGTCCCGTGTATCGGTCTATCCTCCGAGCACGTTAAAGAACCATAGGAATCTATTCGATAATAAGAGTAGGGCACGGTTCCCGGATTCCTATGTATCATTCCCATCTCTCCGGGGCGGCTCTAAATAATCTATACTGTGTTGATGAGCCGTTCAACAACATTCAACAACTTTTGCACTATGGATGTTTGTATTTGACCCTATTAACGGTTTAGAGGAGAATAATTGTTTGCATACCGGATAAGGTTATCCGCGTTTTACAAGAGAGCTAGAAAGCCTTATTATCTTACACATATATAAGTCATGCCCATCATGAATGAAGTCGATAACATCAGTTGTATGACATCAATTGATACATAAGCATGTACACATATAGTAATAGGCGGCGTCAGTGTCAATGGCATGGAAGAAAAAGAGTCGGTTCCGATACAAAATAAATTACACCTCGTGTTGGAATTCCCGATCTTCACCGCATACCTTTGAGCGATTCTTTTAGTAAGCTTAAGATACTACTTTGCACATGTATCGATGAGACTCTTGATTTTATGATTCAATAATTTTTTCATCTCAGACATATCTTGTATTTCTATAAGTTCATGTTGTTGTTTTTAATTTAGTAGCTACACCAATACGTCTAGTGAATGGTCACAACCAGTATTCAGGCCGTGTAGAAGTGTATTATCATGGACAATGGGGGACAGTGTGCGACGATGACTTTGACCACAATGACGTCAAGGTTATTTGTAGAATGTTGGGAAAGTTCTACGGTGAAAAGTAAACATTTAGTTTTAATTGTGTCTTAGACATTTATTTATATCCATACTTACTCCAAACATGTCAAATATTGTTTACATAACTGTTATTGGGTTGTATTTTACATCTTATGTAGAGTAAACAATATTTAAAACATAGATTATATCTACATGTGTGATTTATCGGGACGCTATATTAAAAGTAGATTTAAAAGTCGTACAGGACATGTAGCATTTCAAGGACCGCAGGCAACCAAAAGCACGCATAGAAAGGAAAAACAATTACAAATATGAATAACATGCAAGATATTACATCAAAACATAAAAGGATTGACAATAGGACTACATTAAGCCAACAGCTTTGTCAGAATTTATAGACAAAAGAAAAGAATTAAATATCGATATTAAAGGCAACTTAAAGACACAATGCTCGTCCTGAAAAAAAAACAAAGAATGTTTTCATGCCTGTTACAGTGCTTTATAGTATCAAAGATCAATAGGAGCATTATAAACTATTAAAAGGTTATTGTGCAACCTAGAACCGGTTTAAACCCCCAGTGGCCTACTTTGCCACTGACCGTTCCAAGGCGGTAGCCCTATTGCCAACCATTTTGTGTTTGTGATGTCGTTTGCATTTATTATTGCTCTTGCCTTCTTGTTTGTCTGTTTGCGTGTTTGTTTCTGTGTTTTGTGGTAAACTGTCCTCCTTGAATGCTACTTTCCCTGTCCGATCTTTTTATATTTCTTTTTAAACGTTTCAAAGATCGTTTTGGAAAAATATGTTTTGATGGGGCACTAGCGTACTATGTTCAACCCTTATTGCTGGGGACGAAGAGACAAATCACATATTACCCTAGAAATCATTGAGGTAATGGCGTACATGTTTCAGTTGTCTTAACTTAGATTTGTTGAACATCTTGGGATAGCGTTTAATAACATCTTTATTTTCTTTATTTTGTGTGTAGCAAAGTTTACCAATTAAAACCAAATGCTGGATGCACTATTACTATTCCTGAACCGAATTGAAAATAAAGATTTTAATTTGCCCTTTAATTGCCTTAATCCCTGCTAAATGAGTTATTTAGGTACTAGTTTGATATTTTCCAGAAAACGCCAAAGATCCTTTGCTCAAACACTCTCCACAAACATTATATACGTGCATTTGACCTTTAGCAAACATTACCATTAAACGTAATCTTAAACGTCGTTCAACATTATTATAATTAATAGCATTATAAATGTTTGTTTTCTCACTGATGAATTAAAAACTATATGCGACCTTTTAATAGTTTATAATGCTCCTATTGAGCTTTGACACTATAAAGCACTGAAACAGGCACGAAAACATACTTTGTTTGTTTTTCAGGACGAGCATTTTGTCTTTATTATGACACATTGTCTATTTTGTTTCATAATAATTGTTATTGTATAGCATCCGCTACTTTGTCACATTTAAATATCTGGCTGTAGTTTTGGATAGAGATATTTACAAATGAAGTTCATGATATGTTTTAAAGTTATTTAATTGATAATTTATTTATAGAAAATGTCATGAACATTAAAATTGTCAATATTCGCATATTGTCCCATAGAGATTTGGAGTTTACTCATGTCAGTAGATTTACCTCATGTTTGAGCTATTGTTTCAGGTTTAGTGCATGCTTTATCGTGTTGTATAAGACGAAGTAATCAAACCGATTGTGCCTGTTTATTGATACAATTATTTACAGTACCGATATCGTTCAATACGTCTGTATTGGCTTCAAATTCAACAGAGCGATAAATCGTGTCAATAATTTAAAAACAAGTATTGACCGAAAAACATGAAACTATAAGTCGACACCATATACTGCAAAGCCAGGATAATATGCTATATGTTCCGTCGGTGTTATTAACATTATTAAATATGGTCTGTGTAGCTGCAAGCAGCTAAGTGTGTGTTTAGGTGTTTGTTGGATTTTAAAAGATGTTTTGAAGGTCTTAAATATCACGCTACGTGTGAGTGTCAACACAATCTAAATAGCTTTCTTTTATGTGAGGGTACGGGTAAGGTTAGGTTTTACAACCTCTGATTTGCTTTAAACCTGTGGGTGGTATTTGTGATAGTGTATGCTGCTTGTGTTTGATTAGGGGAATGGTTATGCTATTTATTATTGTCATAAACTATTTCTCTAGCAATAATAAGCCACTTTTGTATATATTCCAGCTACGGAGTACCATACCAGGCTGCACATTTTGGTCAAGGTAGTGGTGATATAGTTTTGGATGACCTTATATGTTATGGCAATGAATCTGAATTATCTGATTGTGGTTCTAATGGTTGGTTGCAACACAATTGTGATCATGCTGAGGACGCTGGTGTGGATTGCATGGGTTAGTTACATCATTTAAACGCTAAACCCGTAACAAGCCTATCATGTTGATGGTTTTAAATTCAATGTTGAGCATGAAATGTCCACGAATAGTCTTATAACATATATGTGGATGTTCCTTTATCGTTTTGAACTGCACGCCAAACGAATATGAACATTTAATAAGAGTGAGTCAATCCAACATATACTATTTACCAGTCTTTAAAAGCAGTCACCATATACAAACATGAATACACATTAGAATGATAGTTAAGTTTAATAATGCTTTCATTTGATGTAATAATTCGGAAATTAAATAATGAATTAGGTTCTCCTTTATTTCATTTCAGCTTACTACAACGGGATTACTACTCCTGGTTACATGACAACATCAGGTTATATCATTACTTTCGATTTGCGCTTAAAGGGACACAGCAATCTTCAAGTTGTTATCAATCGTCTCAATTGTCACCTCGATTTATTAATCCAATTAAATCTGCTAATAATCAAATACAATTATTGTAATTTTTGGGGGTGATGGGGTGGGGTTGGGGGAGGATATTCGTTATTCTTAGCGTAGATTGCAGCGTGTCCCTTTAATACTTTAAATCTGATTTTCTTGCACGGCGTTTTACATGGGTGATAGAAAGCCTGATCTTACACATGGGGGAAAACAAAAGTCACGCACATCAACAAGGACGTCAATAATGTCAACAGTTGTATGACTTTGTGTAACAAATATGCAGAAGGTTAGTAATTGACGAGGTCAACACACAAAATGGCAATGATATGGAAGAAAAAAATCAGTCATGAGTATCCGGTTAAGATAGGAAATTCAAGCATTCAGGAAACCCATAAAATATATCTTATATTATAAAATGCATATACGTAAAAGTAGTTATAAAAATCGAACAGGAAAAGTAGCATTCAAGGACGACAATCAGCCACAAACACACAAAGAAACAAAGAACAACTATATATAAAGATGAATAAAAGGTAAGATCAGACATCACAAGCACACAAGGGTTGAACACAGGAATATCGCCTTGGAACGGTCAGGGGCAAAACAGGCCGCTGGGGGTTTAAACCAGGTTCTAGGGTGCTCCAAACCTCACTCTTACCCTATTGTCATCCCAATAAATGGGACAGTGTAAATAAAGATATTCCCACCAATTATAATCTTTAACAAACAAGGCAGCGTTAATAGGCAACATAAGTAAAACATATAAATGATCATGTATATATAATATAAAAAACAAAAGCCTAGAAAGTCGCAAAGTAACTACTCAGTGACTTGGCAGAAGCCAGAGCAACAGAGAACAAACCGTTAAGAATACGTCAAAGTAAATTACATTTGGTTTAAGGTGACAACCATACGGCGTCATTTTGTTCTTACAAAAATATTGTCGTGCAAAAAGAAATCTGGCAGCATTAAAACGTTAAAGAGAACATTTTACGTTTGATGGGTATTATGTGATATATGTGGTATCATCTCACTTTCCTGATTGTATATTTGTGACTTTAATAAACAAATTTATTTATAGTGTTCAGCGGTTTCCAAATTTCTCATTTCATACTCATTTTAAATATCACAGTAGCGTTTTCTGAGCAGTGTGGCGGCGGTAAAACATCTCCCCGTGCTTGCAATCAGAACTGTTATTTATTCCAATCTTTGGAGATCACTGAGACCGATATTTATGTATATAGATCGGCGGTACATTCTCAAATACTTCTGTTTTCTTACATTAATTTCGAATAGGTGGTTTCACTACTCCAACCTTTTAAGGTTCTGAGTATTGTTTAATCAACCTTGTGTTTTCTGCGTTTTAATTTAGTCTTTAGACTGGTACTTTTGATACACAGGCTTTATAACCTCTGTTTCCAACAAAATGTCCTTTCGTTAATTTGCTCATTGTTTTCTCGTTTAGGGCAAAGTATTTTTTTAGAAACTGGAACCATACACCGCTGGCCATGAAATGGTCTGAAAATATCTCATTGAAGGTTCCATGTTCACCGGCATACCATCTCCAGGATCGCTCAAACTTCTGTACTTTTGACATTTTAAATATTGAGTTCAACCCGGGGCTAGAGGACGTGAACAGTAGCAAGTGGATTTTCACTACCGTTCATGAACAGTTTCAAACAAACTGAGACTGCAATATTTTATGTATTCAGTATCGTGTTCGGCGATTTTCAATTCTTTCATTTCATACTCTTTTTAATAAAGTCGTATCCTATCATTTTATCCAACTCGTTTATTTAAGTCAGTAATACACAATCACAATGTGAGATCCTCTATATCAGTTAGTATATGTGTTTATTTTAGTGTTAACGTCTTAGAACATAGTTTGTCATTTGTATTTTTATAAGAAAACAAAAACAAAATTACTTTAATCAAATATTGACATGGAGAATAATTTCATCTTTGTCGTATGCGTTGTATATGATTTATACTCATTTTATTTAGTCAGATGTGTTATATGTATGCCAGTTATTTGTTGATTTGTATATAGTTTGACTGTATTTTGACTGTACTGTTTATGTATACTCTCCTATGCTTGTAGGCAATTAAGATCTACTGGTCTATAAACATGTCTGTTTGTGTTTCTATTATATAAAAGTTATCATTAGAACAACATAACTATACTAACATACGCAGCCAACACACTATCAAAAAGCATTGTACATTCAACAATATTAGGCCTAAACGAGTGGGTTTTTTTAATATTTGGAATGATATTACCAGAAAACGAGTAATCATTGTGTCGCGCCTTATGTTAACTTGTGCATTTGTAGGACATAGCTTTGAGAATGCAATCAGCGTAAGCTGTAATGACTTTGGATGGAACATCAGCGTGGATTTATACAGCCTAAGACAGATCTATCCTGGTGCTATCGCCTCTGATATTTACCTGGGTGAAAACATGTGTTCTGGTTTGAATAATGGGCGGAGCCTCACGTTCCAACAAGGTCTCAGAGAATGTCTGACCAGTGAAACGGTAGGTAGTAACATAACATGTGAGACATAATAACCATTATATAATAAGGCAAAATGTATTATTACTTTTATCGGACTTACTTGTTTAGAGGATACTAGCAAATAAATAGTTTTACATATTGTGTATGTTTGCTACACGTTTATAATATGAATATTTCCTTGAGCAGTTTACGTTCTTAAAGTTAGTAGAACATACAACTCATGTTAATCATAATTTAGGTAAGTCACAGCATTCATATGTACAACAACGAGCTAGTATATGCGCAACACGATCATATTCATCCGTTCATTATCCGACATTACAACTGGACCATCGGAGTGGAATGTGATGTTCTGCGGAATAAAACATCTACAGGTATGTAAAAAGTACCTTCCACCAGCAACTTAAAATCCTTATTTATAAAATATCTTTTTTTTGTAATCTGCAATCACATTTTTGAATGTCGAAGAATTAATAAATGGGATAAAAAATATTGCTGACTATTCATAGAACATAAACCAATATTGATATAAAATGCATTTGTTCAAGCAAATTACTAAACAAAGGGGCACAACTTTGGGAATGTAGGCATAACTGGACAAAGGCGGATTATCTATTTCTTATTTTGTATACATTCTTACCATGTCAACTGACACATGCTAGAGTTGTACTGTTTATGATTCCGTCTATTTGAAGTATGTTTTTTACGTTACATATTAATGTTTTTTAAGCTGAAAAAAAAAATAGACTTGAGAACGGTACACACTATGTTCGTATCTTGAAACAATTAATATAAAGTTTTCTCATTTACACGAAATATCGAGTATTGAGTAACTTATAACTGTATATAAACAAAATCAAAATGCCCTATACTAAATAAAACTCCTTTAAACTATTTTAGATAACAATAAAGTGACGTATTTAAGTCGGAACAAATATTGTATACGGTAATTTGTACTTGGCCCTAACTTTGCTCCAGTTTTTCTATAATAGAGTAATGGAGATATACCCCCAACTTTGTCTGTAATGTATTTTTCGTAAATTATAGAAATGTTATAACATATGACATCATAATAATTTATAAATGAGGCGAGCAAGTTTCCTATAACATATATTTACTTCTCAGGTCACCTTCAACACGATTCCGAGAATAAAACCGGTCATCATGTCACAAACAGCTCGAGTCACTACGAAGTCAATATGACGTTTTATGAAGATGCCAACTATTTAAACGCGATACCTGGCAAACCGTTGCACGTGCAAGTAGGAACACAGGTTTATGTCAAGGTGTTTACAACAGAAGATGATTGGACTATCAAGATGAAAGTGCATACGTGCTACACTAAGCCAACGCCCAGCTCTCCCGAAAATTTAAAAGTTTACATAATCAAGGACGGGTAAGTCGCATTATGGTTTCGGGTTGTTCTATTAGCATAATTATATAATATATATCGTATACTCAGGCTAAAAAAGAAAGTGTGCACCTCCTCAAAATCAAAAACAGAACAAACACAAATTGCAAAATGCATGATGTTGAATAGCACAACACAAGATAACAGTCATCTTATCTTGTTAACTGCTGGATTTCCGAAAATTCTTATGAATGTCAAACTTTTAACTTCTCAAATATAAAGTTAGGATATTTGAAAATACAAATTTAACTGCACAATTTCTTTTTTGACTCAGTATATTTACAATTAGTATAGATATTTCACACAAATATGACTTTTTATTTCACCATTGTTGAAGTACTGTTTGAGTTTTAACAGGCTTTAATTCATGGTTGACGAGTTGACGCAATCGTCCATTTCTTAGGAAGTTGAATACGTTACCTTCATATCTTTGATGAGACCTGACTACCGTTCAGGTTTAGGAATGAGGTTATAAACAGATAATTACGTTTGTTTCATGGTGACTTTACTAGTTTTGTAATAATTACAGTTATGTTCTGTTTTACGCGTTTAAACACGTTTCTTCTTCACACAAGAAACAAAAGCGAAAGAGCTTTGTAACAAGATATGGCGTTCATTAGATTCCACTTCCATTCAACAGGATAAGCTTACAATAAAATATGTTAACCCATAACGTATCGTGTTAGCCGAGTAGAACACCCATTTCATAGTATAATGTATGTACACATGTATACTACAACCTGGAATATGTTTGATTTGTTGGGCAATAAATACATTAAATCTGTTACACTACGTAAACTATTTTATATATTATAAATGAATCCTGAACTAAGTCATAAACTTATTATTTACCAACAACTATAATACATAACTGACATTATACAAATCAAATTGAACCTCTTAAAGTAGGCGCTAATGCCATTTTAGTACTAACGTTTCTTTGACATCTTGGAGGTTTTATGTACAAATTAAACTGCCTTAAAGTATATATTTGACAGTAATGTCATGTGATAAAAAGGATCTTAATGTCGTCACTATTTCCTACAAGGTTTATGATTTTCTCGTTATGAATTATTTTTAATATTAACTAGACAAAAGGCTCGTTGAAATAGAATAATTCGTTTTATAAATCTTGTATTGAATGGAAACTCGCATAAGAAGCAATCTACATTCAGGTATATTTAAACAATTCGTTTAGAAAGAAAATATTTAACTTATAACACATGAAGAGGGCAAGCCATTTTAAGTTCAATTTGTCATACCTTTTGCGTTTGTGATGCCTTATTTTGCCTTTTATTCATCGTTAACGTTATTGTTTAGTTTCTGTGTGTGTTTGTGGTTGACAGTGATCTTTGAATGCTACCTTTTCTGTTCGCTTGTTATATCTACTTGTATACCCACTTTTATAAAGTGTTGGGTTTAGACTTAAACAATGGAACATTTTCGTCGCTCGTTAGTGGATTTACATCCGAATAGAAACTTATACATTGTAGTTTATTTCAATGTATATACACGCACACCAATGTTTCTCTAATACTCGCTTGCTTTATAATATTACAGCTGCGAGGTCGATAGCTACACACACATCATTTCTCAATCTTTTCACGAGACACGTTTTGTGTTCGAGGAATTTGAATACACACACCATGAGGGTATCTACATCTACTGTGATGCGACATTTTGTGGATCGGCCGACTACTCTCGGCAATGTATACAGACGTGTAACCCTGTCGTCAAAAGGAGAGTTGCCATTAATACGCCTGGCAATACGGAAAGTGATGTTAAAGCTACAACAATAGAAGCACCTGTTGAGGCAAATAAAGTTACAGAAGAATGATTAGATGCCGGATGGTAAAGATATGTACACTTATAAAGATTAAGAATGATTGTTAAACCGCACTGATAACTGCATATGTATCCAATGGTACTCTGTTTGTGTAAATGCAACGTTTATGTTGATTAATTATTAATAATGTTATATCTCCTTGTGTTTAATTGAAATGGAAATATATAAATCAGTTTGAATAGGATTTCAGATGTATGTCTAAAGCTTTATGTCTAAGGCGGTTTGGTGCACGTGTATACAAAATACAAACAGCTGCTATATTTTTAAATCTATACAATATTAAACTACTTGCTGTTTACCCTCACAAGTGTATCATACAATTAGCTCTAGCGATGCCATACCTATATATTATAAACGATAAGATGAAGATTATTATGTAATGTAATCACTAACTGATCCTTTGAGATCATCAAGCCCAACTCTTTGCGGCGTTAAAGTAGAATATCGCTTAAAGCGGTGTTAGGAGGCGTGAGAGATATGAGAGATGCTGCCCTTTACATTACCTCTCATGAACAGACTCAATAAAACCGAGTCTGCTACTTGTATCTCTTGTTTGTTTTTGTTGGTGCCAATTGATCCCCTTTCAGTATTTATTATAATCAAATATGTTTCATTAAAATTCTTCGATGTCTTTCTTGTAATGCTGTATTAATGCAACAAACGATGTTAATATTTTCTGATAATTGCTGACATTGTGGGTTTTTGATTTGCTAAAGAAATAAAACAAATAAGGACACCGACATGGCTTACGGATATTTTTATTTACACACATGTAGCGTATAAGATTACTAACTGGCTATATAAACGGCTTGCAAATCTAAAATCTTCCAATCTAATTACGGCGTTCATAGCTATGTATCAAATGGTGTTCCTTGTATGTCATTTCATATGTTTTGATATTGTCACATGCGTATTAACTTCTTCGATGTATTTATTGTATTACTATATTAATGCAGCAAACAATTTTAATATATCTGATAACTGCTGACATTTTGTGTTTTGATTTGCTAAAGAAACAAAATAATATAAAGACACTCACATGGCGTACGGATATTTGTATTTACATATATTTAGAGTATAAGATTACTAACAGGATATATAAACGGCCTGCAAATCTGAATTATTCAAGTCTAAATACGGCGTTCATACGTATGTATCAAACGTACGTCCATTGTATGTCATTTCCTTTATTTGTATATCACCATATGTGTATTAACTTCGGATGACGTCATGAAATGTTCAACGATAATATAAGAGGCGACCAACTTTATTTGTTAAAATGGACTCTATTCACGGTTACTCTTTATTTTAGAGAATAGCTTATACAAATACATTATGACAATATAATGTTAGAACAATTATAACAAATACGTATAAATAAGTGTTATGACACTGTCCATGACAGGTAATATAAGGTGTTGCACCTCTCAGGTTTCCTAGCACCGGCTTAAGCGTTAAAGATCAGTTAGTAATAACACTACCGATTTATAGCCGGGAGACATTCTAAGGCCACCACACAGCACTAAGCAAACGCTAGCGTGAATGTCAATACATACTGAATAATCTGAGCCTGAATCTATTCAAGAGAGGTAATATAGTGTACAAACACCTCTCAGCATCGGCTTAAGCGGTATTCTCGTTGACCAACATTATTTTACTTTTTTAGGCTCGCAAAAAAAATGAAACTTATTCAACTCGTTTCATATATATGTTTCTCCTTGAAAGATGCAGAGAATGCGTTCTATATTATGAAATGGTATGCTGTTATAAATGTATGATGAATACATCAGTGCAAATCATTTGAGTAATAATATACATAGAATTGAAACCTTTTCGCGTGGTAAATAAGATGACCAAACCATAAAAAAACTAATTTCAATCAATTCTAGAGCATATCATTGTAAACGCTTCCATGCCAGTAAAGAGTAGTGGTCATGATTGTATAGCCTAAACGATAAAAAGGTTATTATTCCTCTGAGGAAGAACTAATACGAACTGTATTAACACTGTACGAGTAATTGCGATATGGAATTAAAAATAGTAGGTTTGAATCTTCTGCAACCTAATATTCAGATCAATTCACGGAGGTGCATAACTCTCTAAGTTAGAAGACCTCAGACAAATATTTATTATTTAACTGACACTTTGCATTGCTGATGATTATTTTTCATACAATATTCTTAAGTGAAGGTTTATTAATTCATCAAAGCACAAATCGTTGTTATCAGAAGGTGTACAATGCATATAGTTTCAAATGTTGAAAAGCAATACAGGTTGCATTTTTTTACATCAAATATATAAGAAAGAGCGTCCTTAGAAAGTGTCGAACAAAATGAACCACACGTCGAGACAGCAGTATTCACTTTATTGAGTGTCCTCATGTTTAGTAATTGGTACGATGCTACTTCAGGTTCCTGTAACGCAGTATACTCCCACTCCCCCACCCCTCTCTCCCACCAGTAACGGTATCTGTCAGATCAATCGGCGCCATCGTCTGTAAAACACCTATCCCTTTATCTGCTATATAACATCATATTATATTAACATTTCCATGTAACTGAGTCAAAGGAAATATGTGGAAGTTGGTCAGTTGAAAACACGTGTAAGGTCAACCATGTTTGTGATGTATCACTATTTACTTTCAAAAGTAATTATGGCCTGTGTAGTTGTTCACAATGCATGTTTTTGTATTGCTGCGTTCACTAATATTATTTTGCATAATTATACGTTTCTAAAACAAACTTTGTCATGGTAAATATTATTTACAGTTAATTCAACTCGAGTTGTTATAATTTTAAAAGACAAACTCTTTAATGGTTTAAATCGGTCAAATCGATAGAATTGCTTTTCATTTTGTGATCAGTTCACACGTGACTATGTTTCGGTATAAATAAGCAGACATGTTAAGGTATAGTACAGACAAATACGTAATAGTGTGACACACGATACATTGTGAATAAATAGTATTATTCAGAAAATGGCAATAAAAAATACATATGTATAACAATGTTATCAAGTTATAATACACATGAGAGAGGTCATAAAAAGCAGGTACGCATAATTTCACCGCCACAATACTTCACATACCATAACATAAAATTCAAACCGCCAGAAAAAAATAATTGTTACATAACAATGAACTAATAACAAAATGAACTAATAACAACATATTTGTTATACAACATATATCATAATAATAATTAACAACAAGAGCTACTGCCTTTGATGACTACCTACAGTAGTAATAACGAAGGCACTGATGGAAAACAAAGATCTATACAAACTCGCCCTTCTTCAGCTCTAAACATAATTTATGTAAAAAACAGGGGACCATGCAAACAGTATGCATATAAATATCTCTGATAATTCATGCACGAACCAAGCATTGTAAGTATTATAAGATGTCCCCAGCAACAGAAACAATACATAGAATAAAATTGATTACATTAACTAAATTCATGCCGGGATGCGTACGGTAATTCGTTTTTATATAACCAATAAAATACAAACAGATACTATTTTAATGTCTAAAATACCACCATTAGAACGGTTCATGTCCCGTAACGGTTGAACGTAAATATACTTTACCTCAATATAAGGCGTTTGGGCGCATACCTAAAGCAAATGGAAGGGTTTTTACTCTTTACGGTTTACTACCAAATCAAGCTTGTGAAACATGGCTTTAAACCCGTATATAAGAAGAGAAACCTGTACCAGGGCATCATTTCTAATACGTCGTTCGTTGTAGCAACATCAATATGAAAAACATCACTGTCCTAATCATTGAAAGTTAGTTTGCTCAACACGGGATTCGAACTCGAGACGTCCGGATCAACAATCCGTATACATAGTCATTAGGCCAACGAGAAAACTGAGATACTACTTTTCATATGAATTATATATAATTATTCGTTTAATAATGGATTTTTTTTGTGTTTGTTTTCTCGATGTTTTTTCAGAGAAAAACATACACAGTATATATCCAAAGTATATTATCCTAATGTTAGAATTTGTAAACTTTATTTCATTTTATTTACGAAGGTCTTTGGTGTACAAATGCACTTATAAACGCACTGAATCACACAAATACAATGTAAACAACTGATAGCGTATACAATGTTACAGTATAAGCCATAAAAATAACGCTATTGATCAACTGATTGGATTAGCCCAATGGAAAAGCTTAGTGTTTGTCAATCCGAAAGACATGGGTTCGAGACTCGCATAAGCTATAATATGTTTTGAATGGCAGTGTATTTGTTTTATCAGTCTCAATCAAACCGAGACTGCAATAGTTCGTATATGTCGTGCTCGGCCGTTTCCAAAGGTCCATTAACGTATTCATTTTTTATCTGCTAGAAATAGTGTTTAAAGACATCACACCAGCCTAATCCATCCTTTATAAATAGTGGGGGCATAATTATGTTTTTTTCATGCATTGTGACAAGTACGAGAATTTCATGCAAAATTGGAGGTTAGTATGTATTGTTATATTATGAGGCCCCGACAAAAATAAATAAATCCGATTTAATTATTTCTAAATTTTATGTGTAACAGTACCATCATGATTCAATTATATATTTTTAGTATTGATTTTGGTAAAGTTTAAGGCAACATATATTATATTCTTAATTGTAATAATAATTATGTGTAAACTTACATTAATGGGATCTTCTAAAATGGTCTCCAAATACAGTCTTTGAACAATAGTCTTATGTAAAATTATGTCAGGGCCTCAATAAATATTTTCCACAGTGGAGGATTAACAAGTTTGTGATCGTCTTTAGATGTAAAATGTCCGTGATCTTTTGATTCTGGTGTGATGTCTTTAAGAAAAAAAATACATATATGTATAAGCGTTAATTCTACAACAAAAATCACCGCAACTTTGGAACAGAGAGGGTATTTGTTTATTTATAACGTCGTCTATTCTCTTAAGGACAGAATGAACATTAATTAATTAAAATGCATTCCATACAAACACGTTCTTGTTAAAAACAGAATGAACAATATTCATGCAAAGACAAAATCGATATGCATTATTCAAAGCTCATTCCCTACGAGTCACTTCTTCTTCAGAACATAGTGGACATACATTGTGTAAAGCGGCACTACATTCCTGACAATACACAGCTTCGCAGGATATTCCCCGTATCTCTCCTGTGCACTTGGTCAGCCTTACGTGGTGAAAGCTACTCTCCTTGTGTTCACAGCTGGAACATTCAAGGTTGCTTCGATCTGGGAGACAACTAGCCAGAAACGGGAATTTAAAAGCCAGCCACGTGGACAGACTTAGTTTTACCTTCAATGTGCTTTCTTTGTGAGATGATTTGATGTGTTGTCGCATAAATTTAAGGAAACCGACTCGTTTGTGTCGGATTTTCTTGTGCAGGTATTCTAATCGAGCAGTTTCCTGTTCGGGGTAGTAGTATGCGGATATCTTTCGTCTCAAACGCATTCCATAACCACGTAGTAAGACACATACAAGAGTAAGGAAATATAGAAACAATACAACAGGAATCACGGCAACAGACGGCTCAGTTGCATTCGGTAAACACTTATCTATTTTAAAACTGGCAGTGTAGTTTTGGTCAATATTGAAATCTCCAAGAGCTATTCTGTAAAAATCGGCAATCGGACCATTCCCCTGGACATTTATTTTGAAACGACTTTGACTTTCGATGCCGAGTTCAAGATTTTTGCCATATTGTTTGATTAGATTGAGAATGTAGTATAGCGAAAATTCGAATACAATAACAGAAAAGCATAGTAAGAAATGCAGCATAACCTGAATTAGGCCGAGCTTGCAGTAAGCGAGCTCACTTGCGTTCAATGTCCATGACGATGTTTCAACGTAACTATCCCTTTCCTTTTTCTTTAATGGTAGGATTGGTTCCAGGTCTTTCTTGCCGGCCTCGCTATCAAGTTTCTTAAACTGCTTGGTTATATAGATATTATCGTAGCCGTCCTTCGATAGATAGTTTCTCAAGTACCAGAACGATTGAAAAAATAGAAGAGCAAGCGAAAGCGATAACAACTTCTTAGCAACTGATAGAAAGCCAGAAATTGCATTAGCCTTTTCTGATATATCCTCGTTGACCCTATCCTTGATTGCACTGACTGGCTTAGAGGTGCTTGCATTGCCACTTAATCCACCCTCTACCTTTATGTCTACTACAAAATATTTAACTGCTTCATCGACGGCAGACCTGCAAAAAAACGAATGTCAATGTTAGTTTTCGAGTATATGGTCTTACATATTTAAACAAGAGACGAAATAGGTTAGGATGTTTAAATAATACATGAGTAGTGTTTGGTTGCTTTAAAGACATGTGTTTCAGTATTTGTTATAATATGTTGTGTTTAAGAGTAAAGAAAATGACAAAGATTAAGATGGAATAAGTAAATCAAGATGAAATCAGTAAAACAAGATGGAATAAGTAAAACAAGATGAAATCAGCAAAACAAGATGGAATAAGTAAAACAAGACTGTTAACAAGAGAGTTGTTTAACGGTGAAATACTTCATATAGCTCACATTTTTATAAATATAACCTTTTTTTTCTATAGTCGATAACTATTCAAATCTGCTATAGAGGTCGTATGTTGCACTTTCTTAATCATTAATTATGCATAAAACGATTCGGCGTAACCGAGTCCAACACTTGCTTATAGGCGTTGGCAACGTGTACCGGCTCTTTTTCAAACTAGTATTATTGAAGTTATAAACAAACCGTGTGTTTTTCGTCGCAATGATTATGAAATTATCAACATCCTTCAGTTGGTCGCAAACACTGGCTTCGAATTTTTTTTGAATCTCTTCACACTTGTCGCATAGAACCCTGGAAAACAACATACAAGTTCATTGTGTACTTCAACTTTTTTTTCATTTCATTTTGTCAGAAAATATGCATATTCACGAAATTGACAATATTTAAAGAACAAATATAGAGGATCCAAAACAAATAGTATAAAATATAATGGTCACGATGCTGAATATAATTTACCAATACAAATAGTATAAATTTAAATTTCCAACCAAAATTAAAAACATGATACTTGTTATTATTAACCTTCGTACATAAACCGCATAATTTTATTGAATTATCCTTGTCACTAAAGGTATATAACACATTAACGAAATATACATTCGAAAAAAACTTAAACAATTTTACTGCCGTAACCCTAATCTCATATAAAGACACACAAGTAATTTAAGAATTATTCTACGACACGGACTATTACAACCTGGATTATATGGTGACGTGATTTACAAACTTACGTAAGATTCTTGAACAAAATTAACTGTAATTTATCTTCGTACATAAATAATGGTCTTATAGAAATAACAGCACCCAGACGCAATGGCACCGTAGATCCGAACTGTACCACAAACAAAGAGAAATTATCTATACAATGAAAAATGACAATACACAACAGAACTAGTGGTGAAGACAGGGTTATCTACTTGGAACGGTGAGGCAATATGGCCCACTGGTTAGCTTAAATCGATTTTAATTGTACACAACCTCGCTATTATCCAGTCTTCAGCGCTCAAATTAACAGGACAGTGTAAATAAAAGTATATCCCATCAAATGAAAATCTCTAACAAAAAAGCCCACATATTGAGGTGATTTACAAACTTCGTCAGATCCTTAGTCATAATCACTTCCATAAAATCTTTATTAAACGTGTTAAATGCTTATCAAAAGAGGTTATGACCCTATCAATTTGCCAGACATTGCATGTTTAGTGGTTAACCATTTACAGTTCGCCACTATGATTTCCTCTTTGATTGTGCGATGACCGGACGGATTGTGGACACTAAGATGACATCTATTTAAATCCTCAATTAACGGTAGCGTTTGATGTGTGTCTTAAATCCTGTCTTGTTGTACTTTTAAAATCATAAGGGAAATCAGATAAATACGAAATTTGGCGGTAATATATTCTGGCTTAAATACGTTTTCTACTCAAAATTATGGACTAATTTAATAATAGTATACTATGAGAACATAAGTGAAGAGGTTACAAATTTCAACATTCTTGAAAATATCACTTTTAATAATAAGTGGTGACCAGGATAGAGCTCTTGCATCGATCAGAATGGTAAATTGTGTATATCTATGCCCACAACATTAATACAAACTTGCGGTATGGTACACACAAAGTGAACAAAGGCTAACGTCTACAATGCTAAAAGTATATCGGTAAAATAAAACGCTATTGATCAACTGTTTGGATTAACAGTTATTATCAATCCGAATGTCATTGGTTCGAAACTCGCATAGGCTATACTAGTTTTCAGTGAATATGTGTTTATTTTTTATGTTAACTTTGTCGATCGCAGGTAAAGAAATGAAATAGGTTTGCTATAAAACTGCCTTACATACGGGTTTCCAGCAATGTTTCACGAGCTTGAATTTGGTAGTAAACTAAGCGTTAAACCGCTCCAATTTGTTTTAGGTTCTCGCCCACTAGCCTTAAATAGAGCTACAGTATCTTTAAGGACCTGTATACAGCATATTGTATTTGCGGGGGTGGGTGTAGCTGTAAATCACTGTTAGACGTACAATTGTATGATAAATTGGCTATACTCAGTTTTGTTTTAGTTGATGAGGCCCTCCCAAGGCTGATATTGTATAAAACCAGCATAATAAAACATAAAAGCAGGTGTTTCCTTAGTTGTGCTTTGGTGTGATTTTTTCAAAATACAATTAATTATAAACAAAGTTTTGTATTTAGTACAGCTAACTTTTAATTTGTTTTTTTTCTTTATATAAGTAAAGTTAATAAATGTGATATACTGCTATACCCTAGATACTATTCAAAATACCGATGCCTTTCAGAGAAAACTTTACTCGGGCCTCAGTTTAAATAACTGTAGCATGCAGCATGTTAGCAGTAAACAAGCAAGCTTGCCATGCCTTATCAATGATCATTGAGAAATAGGTCCTGAAAAAGTGAGAAAATAAGCCATTGTGTATGTTTATGTACGTACGTGTTTCCTAAATAATAAGATTTAAAAACACCTGCATAAAACATCCGTTATGGTAGTTGATTATGCTCCAAATCACTTTAGTTTGGTAATAATTTCAAAATAGCGAAGAGGAAGACACATCGGCAGATAGTTTACCAGGTTGGTTTAGATATTTATATCGTACGTAAAAACGGTATATTTTGTAATAATTGTAGTTTATATATATGTAAGGTCGAGTTTCCGTTTAAACAGTGCTCACACATAATAAATTGACATAGTATGGCCCTATAGAGAATGTAAGAAGGTTCAACAGAAAGACGCAGATAGGATAACTATGTATGAGAATGTATGGATACCTTATCTTGCTTACCCTGGTATACTACAAAGGACATCTTTGCACCCATTCACAAATACCTCTGGTAGTTCTTTACACTTCTGCGAAAAAAAAAGTAAATATAATAATTGATGCATGTATGTTCAATTCATAATTTGTTTTTCTTTAAAAATATGTCAAATACTAATGGCTTTGATATAAACTTGCCTAAACACATCTACAATGTAAGGTAGTTTTAGCATACAACAGTGTCCTCAGTTATTTTTGTAATTGATTTACTTTCATAATCGTAACAAATACAAAATGTATCAAACAATCCCGACAATCAAGGGATATGTATTACGGTGTATGTGTTGTCGTGACTTATTAGGAATACAAAATGTATCAAACAATCCCTACAATGTATCAAACAATCCCTACAATCAAGGGATATTTAGACAGTACATGTATTACGGTGTATATGTTATCGTGACTTATTAGGAAATACTTATTTAATAATGGGACATGAACAGTGCATGGGGTGTATAGAATCATCGGTAGTAAAGAATCATTTTCTGTTAAATTCAATTTTCTCAGTGCATGATTATTTTAAAATGTCCAGGCTTGATGAAATATCATATAAGCATACATGTATGCATGGGGTGATGCGTTTTACATGAAGAATTCACATTTAAAAGGACAATACTTTCAGCATATGTTCTATCGTACAACTAATCAAAATCAGAAACTAAATAGACATTTTCCTTTTATTTAAATTTAGACGGTTAACCAAAGTGATTCTATATTCCCTAACCCACTGTATCGATACACAAGTATGCACACAATTATACAAACGGTTTTCAATACCTTTTTTCGCATTTTTTGAAATTCCTCTGCAGCAGTTACGGTACCTTTTTCAATTGTATCGAATGCATTTCTTATAGGTGCAAATGAATCCTCGATTCTATTTGATACATCTCTCAATTTTTCAGTTTGGTTGGAAATGTATTCTTCAACGGTTATGATTGGCAGAGCCAGTTGCTTCTGTAAAGCTCTCGTCTGATTGGCTGCAAGTTCAAAAATGCACCCCATTCTATTTCCGTTTTTTTTCGCGTTATCAGTAATGTTTGTAATCGGCGTTAATATCATGATGCCAAAGATGATGGACAGACACACAGTTCTTCCCTTTCCGGTGAAGAAATTGGGCAACACTAGTGCCATGATGCATCTGCATACCGTTGACAAAGCCAGGCATATGCTTATGATGATTGTAACAACTGCTACAATAATTCCAGCTACTAGTGACTCGTAGCCGAAACTATACTTTAGCAAAATAAAAAGTACTCCCCCAATCACTAAACCAGTTAGAGATCCAAACACAGTTTTTAGAGCTGTGTTTTCGTCCTTTCCGCTGTGGAATAACTTATCTGTATTACTTTTCAATGCTAAAATGCGGTCCGTCTTCAGTTTGAAATAGTTCCCATCGTCTTTCGCCTTGACTCTAGTTGGTTCCTCTGTTATTGTGTCTTGATTATCTCTGTGGTGACTTGCGTTCGATTGAGAGAATGAAGAATCCTGACATGAGACGACTGACTCAGGAACGCTGGAAGATTGTTCTGCTTTGAGGTCAAGAAAACGAACACTGTGTAAGGCATTGACTTTTGTTGCAACATAGTGTATTGGTAAGACATCCGCTCTCGGCATTTCTAATCTACGTTCAGATTCCATGCTGTCATCTGCTATCACGGCAAGTGAATAAAGAAAAGCAAAATACAGTTGACCATCAACACGCAATTAAAACAATTATACACTAACAATGTCATGCAAGAAAATAAGTACTACCATGTAGATAACTAAAGCACAACATAATAGTCAGTTGAAAGCCACGAGTTTGTAGTAAAAAAAGAATACTATTATACTTTACACTCATCTCTTTTCAAAGACGTAACTTTTATCTAAATCTTGAATACCAACATATATAAGTACCTAATATTTGTTTTTAAATAATTCATAATGACAATTGTTTTAGCTGTTCTAGTTTTCAATATGCATAAACCAACACTTCGGTTGCCTTATACCTTATGGAAAGTATGGTTTGACAAGTAATTACAAATATCATTCCCTGAAGGTATCTTTATCACCAATGGTATGCTATATATTCAAACAGATACATTATGGTGTGGTGAAGAGTTTGCAAGCATACGTTAATGGGACCCTAACGTTGCAATCGTCATTACTGTAAAGGAAAAAGAAAAGAAAACCAAAACAATACTCGTTTTAAACTTTCTTTTGTTTCCTCCATCGCTGTCGTTTTCGGGGGTTTCGATTTTAAACGTCTTTTCTGTCTTTGTAAATTGCAGTTGATTGGCATCAACTGTGTTGGCTTTGTCTGGAAGCATCCGTTTTGTCTTACTGGTCTCGTTGTTATCGACCATGAGCGACTGAAGTGGTTTCGAAGCGTATTCAGAGGCGAGTTTCTTTGGAGATTGCGAAACATTTCCTCGTTTAGCTGTAAGAATGATGAAGCTGACTACATGTTTACATCTAAACGTTTAAACTAAAATTAAAACATGGACAGTTAGTCTATATCATTTACATAGTGAATGTTTAAATATGCAATAAAACCCACAGCAATTTTATTAAACTTAAATGGTATGGTGCATTGTGTAAAATACAATAGCTTTAGGAACATTGTCCTTAGATATTGTTGAATCAAATGAACAATATAAATGTGCGGACACACATTGTGCAAACCTACCAATTTGAAATGATATCCTAAGCGATTCATGTAAGTGTACAACAAACATTATAAGGCTATATTATTCAACAATCTAATGGAATGCGATACACTTAAAATATAAATAATCATAATAACAAATACCAGGGATATGATAGGTAACGCTACCCGTCTCTGCTTCCACACAAGTTACTGGAAATGCCCCAGTTTCACCGGTTCTTTTGTTGTATCCGACAAACCAATTATCGTCGACAGAGTGAACGGCCGATAATTCATCTCCTGTTCTCAGTGAGATACACGTTGACGTGTCCGATCCAGTGTAATCTTTTATTGCTCGAAACATCTTATTGTAACTGGCAGAAGATGACATTTTGTTCATGAAATTACAAAACAAACCGTACTACAACAATCTTGTTTCATAATGTTATAATCTAATTTCTGTTTTAATAAAAAAGATTAACCTACTTACAAATTAATTTTAGCATAAATGTCATCACTATATATTTATATATAATTAAAGTGCAAATCCAAAAGAATAACTGATCGTAAAATACGCAAGAATTTACATCACACATTTCCTAATGAAACCAAACTTAAACCATTACATGCACAATTCAAGTACCCCATACACTTCAAAATATATGTAAGTAATGCGGATGAGTGTTAAAGTTCAGATAAGGAAGAATGACGTAGACAATAATCTAGGTATCTGATATTCCGGATATAAATTACACTTATCTAATGTTAACACATTTAGTCATTACGTGGTCCGAGTATTAACTTTCATACCACATCGTGGTTGGCTGGGGTATGAAATTAAACCTAAATTTTGGTTTAAACAGTTTATGTATTGTAAAACTGAAACACTCAGTAAGTAATTATAAACAGGTTATCGTATTTTTTCAGTGAAAAATGTTTTTAAACGTGTTTTATTGTCGAAATATGCGTTATAAAATCCTACTAATATAACCTTTCCATCGCTTAATGGAATTAAGGTGGGACCACGTAATAAAACTGAACTCCTGATGAGGTAATACTAGGGCAATTAATGGCGTCTCATGTCCCGTTAAGGTGGCTGGCAGTTGTTAAGATACAATGGATAGCAAAAGTTATACAAATGTATCTTCACTGCTAATTGATTTCAAAACAATCTAGCCTATTCATCGATGTTCATTGTTCAATTATATATTAGTGTATGTATCTATTAGGGTTATGTTACCTTGTAGTGTATTAGAATTTATTTTCATTGAGCAGTGAGAACATTTATACTTCGAGATGAAATTAAAGTATATTCACGACAAACCAACACATATTATTTATTATATACTCACAACCTGGAAACAGAAAACAGTATGGTGACATTTCTATTTTTTCAATGTATTGCAATGCATTGTACATTCCGACAACCTTCATTTATATTTATTATTGCCGTATCACCTTTTAACCGAACCCAGATGCGTTCATCCAGGAAACATTGGATATGACAGATAAACGATAGGAAGCAAACCCTCAGTAGTAAATACTTATTAATGATATGACCCACTTGATAATGTTAAATGTATAATTGCATTTTGATATGCATTTTGAGATTTATAGACAAGCATGTATGCGGAGTCATGCATCATCGGAACTGACTATACGTAACCAGGTAATACAAGACACAAAGAAACTGAACGTAGTCTACCAACAACAATACATCAGGATTTCTGTCCGTAATGAATCCTACTGTAATTCCAAATAGATGACGAATATTTATCAGTCCATAAACTGCGAATCATGCGTATTTAGGTAATAAGATTTAAAATCAGCACATCTGTAACTTGAAACGTGTTTCGTGCAAATACGATTGACCTGTTATCTAAAACTATAGTGTTTTTATAAACATCCTTTATTTTTTTGTATTTTAGAGTAGATATTGCTAGATCATACCTTTAGTTCTAAAACTGTATGTTTATACCATTTATCTTATGGCGATGAAAGGAGTCACACACACACACACACACACGCACGCACGCACGCACGCACGTACACACACACACACATATGGAGAACATTTTATACCAACCACTTACCAACAAACTCGAACCCACAGCCCTATATATATTCAGAGTAATTGTCATTTCAAAAGTCGGCGAGCCGCAGCCGGGAATTGAACCAAGGACCCCTTGCTTTCCGTCATATATAGACAACTAGCAATATTTAAAAACATTAGGTAATACAAATTGGGCCAGCGATGGCATGAGGACTTTCAGCTGGCCTACATGGATTTTATAAGAAGTGATGTGTGGATTTTGTGATTTGAAAAGACAATTGTCATCTGTAAAGCAGTATTAGACTGTGATGAACTTATTTTGTCTATATCTCCTGATGTTCAGAAATAACATGCAAATGTGTCCGAAATGTGATTTCCTGCCTCACGGCTTGACTGGACATAAACAATGAATGATTTATAATTGGTGTGCGACACACACAGTCTAGTCTAGACTGTGTGTTTAGACTGCGTGTCGTGTACCAAATTCGAGTCGTATAGTCAAGATCACGGGTCGAGGTCATGCATACTCGTGGTTTGTTTAGTGATGTGTATCAAGCCCCCACCGACCATCAGTAATGCTACTACATACTAGTCATTTGGATTATCATACCCACTCTTTGTGGTTTTAAAGTAGAATACCGCTTAAGCCGGTGCTAGAGGGGCGTGAGAGGTGTTGCAGGTTATATTACCTGTCATGAACAGTCTCAATAAAACCGAGTCTGCTACTTTTCTGTCTTGTTTGTGTTTTTTGCTTCCAAGGGATCCACTTGAAATTCACACTGGAATTCGTTTAGTGATGTGTGGTGGCTGCAAAAAGTGGCCCTGACTACACGTCAGTAATGTTAATGTACTTACTAGTATATTGGGATCATCAAACTCAGTCTTTCGAGAAAATTTCATACTGTTGACATTTTAATTATTGAGTTCTACACAACTAGGGACTAGAAAGCGTGAACGGTAGCATCATTTTCCACTACCGTTCATGAACAGTCTCAGTCAAACCGAGACTGCACTAATTTTGTTTATATGTATCTTGTTTGGCGATTTCCAAGTTTATCCGTTCATATACATTTTGAAGTAGAATATCGCTTAAGCCGGTACTAGATTGCGTGAGATGTGTTTCAAATTATATCACTTCTCATAAACAGACTCAATACAACCGAGTCTGCTACGTTTATATCTTGTTTGTGTTTGTTGCTTCCAAGGGATCTCTTTGTCAGTATGTATTGAAATTCACACTGGCGTTTGTTTAGTGTTGTGTGACGGTTGTAAAAATGTCGCCCCGACTACAATTACTGGTCCATTGGGATCAAGTCGAATACCACTTAAGCTGGTGCTAGGGGTTGTGAATGGTGATGTAAATGATATTACCTCTTATGAGCAGGCTCATTAAAACCGAGTCTGCTACTTTTCTATCTTGTTTGTTTTGTTGCTTCCAACGAATCCCCTTGTCAGTATGTATTCAAACTCACATTATCGTTTCTTGAGTGCTGTGTGGCGACTGTTTAAAATCGCCTCGAGTATAAATCGTTAAAAGTCGTCCCGTGTGTTATTACCTACTGATCCTTTGGGGTCATCAACCCCACTCTGTGTGGTTTCAAAGTTAAATGCCACTAAATTACCACTAAAGCCGGTGCTAAGGGGCGTGAGAGGTGGTTTAAAATATATTACCTTTCATGAACAGACTCAATAAAACCCAGTCTCTACTTTTCTCTGTTAGTTGAGTTTGTTGGAATCAGTATTTATTTTGTAAGTATCGTTTCTTGTCCATATCTCCTACACTGCGCGAAATATAACTTTATATGTGTATTTATCCTAAATAAACCCGGTGTTTCGCACCATTTCAGAATGATATGTTCAATGTTCAATGTCGTGCAATTTTCACATCGTACTAAACTCATAACCGCTTTACCTAATACGACGAATCATCACAAGCCGGAGTCACTCGTAGAGCGAATGGCTTTAAATGGTTCAGTTCACCATTAGCATGACACATCTCCCCATTGTTGATTTAGTGTGTTCAACGATACTCCATAGCCAACGTGAAATAAAGCAGCACGATCTTCTAACGCAGATTTTTAAAATAATCTCAATATAAACACTGAACAGGGGATCCTTTTGAAGCATCACACAACAGGGAAATGTAGCAGGACTCGTCTTTGTTGCATCTGTGAGAGGTAATATCTGGTTTAACACCTCTCACACTCCATGGCACCGATATATAGTCGGGTCGACTTTTTACAGACGTCGCAAAGCACTAATACAGATTAAAAAGGAGACACCTTGGATAAATACTAAAAAGGGGGTCCCTTAGAAGCCTCAAACATAAACAAGGGAGAACGTAGCAGACTCGGTGTTTTTTAGTTTGTTCATGAGAGATAAAAAAAATAATTTATGTATGTCTCTTTTTCTTTTCAACTCTAAAGTTCCCTATATGACTCTATATAGAATCATATGACCGTCGGAGATTATTTGTTTTATATATCGTTATATGTTTTCATTTAACCGTAGTAAGGACGGGATAGTCCATAATAAAAGGATAATTTCTCTGGAATTTTCCTTTCACAGCATGTTTATTGATTCTCGGAAAGAGGTTATTGACTGTCTGGATTATTCCTTGTAACCGTAGCCATCTTCGACGGCGGATTAACCTTATTCGTATGAATGTGAAGTGTATGTTTCTCATCTCATGAGAGATGAAATACGTCTTGCCAAAACGCACATTTTAATGGCCTGTTCTTGTATGCAAGAATCACAAGAATGAAATGAGCTAAGCGGTTGAAAATTAGACATACCATTGTAGACGGATGACGGAAAAGCCGTAACAATACCTCATATGAGCCGTTTATTCAGGTAAGCTAAATGCATACTATTGATGGCGTTTCAAAGCCAAAACAGCAACCATTTACCTATATAACATCATTTTTTATTATATAAAACACAAATGTAGAAATTTGTCAAACCGATATAATGTACAATTTTTATTCATTGGATAGAAACAATTATAGAAATATACCACATGGACACATTTAACTTATAGCTATGCCTATTTTGAGCCATCTTTGTTCACCTAATGAAGAGTTTAAATATTTTAGCCAGTAAAACGAGTAAAGTTCTCCTGCAGAAAATGGTAGAAAATGAACAAGGCTCAAATAATATTATCGCGAAACAATTGTTCTGTTTCTTCTACTTGTTTTTTTTTCTTATGACGTAACCAGTCCTTTGGTAATCTATAAACAATCATGTTTTTGTTACAAAGTCACCTGGGTAACCATGTAATCAAACTGAGGCATTTATAATGATCAGACATAAATATTCTTTTACATACCTTCGAAATATTTGCCTTTGCAAAAATGCTCGAAGGGAAAACGAATTCGAAAGTAATACATGCATATCACATCTTTAGATAGCGCATATCAAAAGTTATATAACAAAAAAACTGTACTTTCTTAGATACATATTTCCAAATTCCTCAAACATAAAACATGTGCAAAGAGATACAAAAGCCTTATACAATCATATTTAAATTATATTTCTTTCAACACAAACATTAACGAACTTAATAATACTAATTAAAATTGAAGTTATTTAAACAAAACAATATTATTCCATACACATTTTAATAGTTCCTTATTAATTAACTATATTAGGCGTAATATTGTCTTCTCTTGCCCTCAATGGTTTGTTTTCTTGTTGCTCTGGCTTCTGCCAAGTCAATGAGTACCTTCTTTGCTTTCTAAGCTAGTGTCTTTTTGTATTTATATATAACGAGCATCTTCTTGATATTTGTGTTTTACTTATATTGCCTATTAATGCTGCCTTGTTGGTTAGAGAATAGTTCATGGCGGGGATTTCTTTATTTACACTGTCCCGTTTTATTGGGATGACAGTAGGGTAAGTGTGAGTTTTGGTGCACCCTAGAACCTGTTTTAAACCCCCAGCGGCCTTTTTTGCCACTGAACGTTCCAAGGCGGTAGCTCTATTGTCAACCCTTTTGTGTTTGGGATGTCTTATTTTGCCTTTTATTCATCTTTAAAGTTGTTTTTTGTTTCTGTGTGTGTTTGTGGCAGTCCTTGAATTCTACTTTTCTTGCTCGATTTTTATATCTATATTTACTAGAAACTCTACACATAATACTACGCAAACTTGGCCAATGCGAACCTGAAGTCGGCCAATATGAGAAAACAAGGCGAATAATTATGAAGAAACTCACCAATACGAGCTTAAGTGACGTCATTCACAATACGCGACGTCATTCACGCTCCCATACCAACTTATAAATGAAAGTAATTAATACTATTTTAAATAAACGCAAATCATGTCAACATAATATTATTAAAATAAAATTCTACTGTAGTGAAATTTAATTAATAAAAGAATCATAATTTAAGTGTTTTAATATTGTCCGAGTTATTGGTCTTCGGACTGTCGTACTGACCCGCAGTCTTCGGCCTTGGGCCAGCTTGACAGTCCTTGGACCAATAACTGGGCCAATATGTAAACATATTAATCACTAGTTTGTGTTTAACCGCATGCAATATATTGAGTTTAGTCAATCAAGCGTGTTGTTTTCTGTATCTTTACGGCAACGTATATCCCTACTATCCGTGTATTTACGTGCCTCAATGTTCTGTTACACTACCCGTGTCATCCACCGTTGTTTCAACAGTTGCACTTTCGACAGCACTTCTCGCATGGATGACAACTCTCCTTTTGATGACGGGGTTACACGTCTGTATACATTGACGTGAGAAGTCGGACGATCCACAAAATGTAGCATCACAGTAGAGGTAGATGCCCTCATGGTTTGTCGTGTATTCAAAATCCGTAAACACAAAGCGCGTCTCGTGGGAAGACTGGGAAATGATGTGGGTGTTACTATCGACCTCGCAGCTATAATAATATCCAAGCAGCGTGTTAACATACAAATAAACCGCACATATGGGCATCTATGTCGAATTAACATTATAATGAAAAGTGGTCATATTTTAACATAAGTAGAAACATTACGAATGTGTCACTAACATTTCCATTGAAACTGAATATTATCTTTATACTTGTCTAAATTGTGAGTGGTATTCCTAATTTCTCCAGAATTGCTCAATTTTGATAATTGTTGGAGTTTCCAGTTATTAACTCGGTGAGCCTTGAATTTTGGCTAACATTTTTATTGATTATGAACACAGTCGTTGATATGACTTCAGTATTTTTTATAAGACATCACGGTTTCATCAAAAAACGGATGCATTAAGAGATCGTGACAGTGATCACGGGTATATTTGTACACAACGCTTACAGCTGGACTGTTGCCATCAATCAGACATTTAATAGTTTTAGTGGGTTATTTGTATGAGAAAACATAATTATATTACATGAACTAGTGTTCGAATCTAAAAGAAAACGTACCCGTTCTTGATAATGTAAAAGTTGAGATGGTCCGGTGAGCTGGGTGTTGGCTTTGCGTAGCACGTGTGTATTTTCATCTTGATGGTCCAATCAGATGCCGTTGTAAACACCTTTACGTACACCTGTGTGCCGACTTGAACACGCACGGGATTGCCAGGTATTGCATATAAGTAGTTGGCGTCTTGGTAGAATGTCATGTTGACTGCGTAGTGACTAGAACCGGTCACGTAATGATCATTGTTGCTTTCGGAATCGTGTTGAAGGTGACCTAATAACAAGTGTATATTATGATTTGTATGTTTATACTACACAAATGTTTTAAGCATCAAGATTTTGATTTGACATTATACAGTGGCTGGTTCTAACAAAAGCATAAAACTCAACAATTACTTTTGTTTTAAGACATCTTATTGTGAAATTCATTAGTTTGTTGTCATAAATTGATTAGAAAACAATGTTATTTTGTGCCTTTGCATGTCACCCTACAAAATACAGTTTCGCGCGATATTAAGGTTGAAAAGGAGTGGTTTGATGATAAGCAAACTTTGAGAAGTATAGATCTATATATATATATATATATATAAGATGTTTGCATTATTGGAGAGGTCATCAGGCATCCAAATACTATGAGAAATAAATAAATTAATACGTACTGAGATGTAGTATTTATAAATGCTTTATATTACGATGAAATCGATTAGAAGATAAGTTTGTTCCAGCACTAGTGTCATGCTGATTTACGTTCCCTTGATAATCGAACTTAAGTTATCTGGTTATTCAAACAATCCCAATATAGATTTTACAAACACAGATTTTGAAAATTAGCAGAATGTTTAACAATTGACGATTTTCGCGATCTGAACCACTGAGGAGTACTTAAGGGACATCAGAGATATTTGACAATTGATATGACTATAGGTTAATGTTTAATTAAATAATATTATCCCAGCTATTAACGATCAAATGAAACGTGCTCCGAGGGTTAAGTACAGAATAGAACATTGTTATACCAAATACATTGAATTTTAATATGTATACATATATAGATCATTGATAAGATTTTTCATATCATTCTTCCATACCTTTACAATTAGCATGTCTCTTAACATATCTTACCGATGTTCTACGATAACTTTTTACTGAAACCTGTAAGTCACCCTTTGGGAACTTAAATATAGTGTAAAAATCTTCATTGTGATATATAATATTACGATATATATACATTTAACATGTATATGTATTTGGTCATCTGTTAATTCGTATATGTAACTAGTCATGTATTGATGCTTGCCACGGTTTGATAGGCGTTATTATGACAACGCACACTTTAGCATTGCCTTACGTGTCACATTTTGAATTATAACAAAAGTGAAGGTTGACAGAAGATTACAAGAAATGCAAACAAATGAATGTGTGCACCATACCTGATGAAGTTTCATTCCGCTGCACGTCACACTCCACTCCGATGGTCCAGTTGTAATGTCGGATGATAAACGAGTGAATAGGGTCGTGCTGTGCGTATACCAGCTCGTTGGTATACATAAGAACGTTATTGCTAACCTATAGTTAAAGGCACAATACAATTAGTGGTATTTCTAATGGGTTAACTAGTTACTGGTGTGTGGTAAAGAGGTAGATAACATAACCACCAATCAAAATGCATTCAACAACAAATAAATTGAAATTCTGAAAGTATTTGATGCTTTATTTTATTTCAGTACCGTTTTTACTTACGGGTCCTTTGGGATCATAAAGCTCAATCTACATGTATGTGGCTGTAAAGTAGATAACCGCTTAAGCCGGTACTATAGGGCGTGAGAGGTATTGAATTACATTTCTTATGAACAGATTCAGTGTCTGCTACTTTTCTCTCGTTCTTGTGTTAGTTGCTCCCAAGGGATACCCTTTTCTGTATTTGTGTTATTAAAAGGGTGTGACTACAAACCATTTCACTTGTCAGGCATTCTGTGAGACCTTGTTGAAACGTGAGACTCCATCCATTATATACACCCGAACAGGTGTTTTCGCCAAGGTAGATATCAGAGGCAATAGCATCAGGATATATGTATCTCAGTTGGTGCATATCTATGCTGATGTCCCATCCAAACTCATTACAACTAACGCTGATTGCGCTTTCAATGCTATATCCTGCAAATATAAAGAATCAGTATCAGTTATAGTAGATATGCTCTAAAATAGTTATTCTTTGAGATGAATAAATATTCTAAAATAACTTTCGCTTATATCAACATCGTAAGTACGTTGTAGAGAAGGATAAAAATATCGGACAGGGAAAGCAGCACTCAAGGACGACAGTCAACCACAAAACACAAAAACAAACACGCAAACAGACAAACGAAAAAGCAAAAGTAATAAAAAATGCAAACGACATCACAAACACAATAGGGCTACCGCCTTGGAACGGTCAGTGGCAAAGTAGGCCACCGGGGGTTTAAACCGTTTCTAGGGTGCACCAAACCTCACACTTACCCTACTGTCATCCCATTAAAACAGGACAGTGTAAATAAAGAAATCCCCGCCATGATCTAAACTCTAACCAACAAGGCAGCATCAATAGGCAATATAAGTAAAACACAAATATGCTCGTGTAAATATAATACAAAAAAACAATAGCCTAGAAAGCCACAATGAAGGTACTCAATGACTTGGCAGAAGCCAGAGCAGTAAGAGAATACACCATTAAGAGCACGACAAGAAAGAACATGGACAAACATCAAACGCCACTGTCCTAATGGGCTTTAGGTAGGCGTCATCATAGGGTCCACAGCCTGTCCGGTCATCGTACAATTAAAGAGGAAAGCATAGTGGCGAACTGTAAAAGGGTCCACCACCAAGCATGCAGTACGTTGCAAAATGATAGGGTCATAACCTCTTTTGATAAACTTTTTAACAAGTTTAACGAAGATAGTATGAAAGTAATCATGACCAAGAATCTTACGAAGTTTATAAATCACATTACCATAGAAGTCAGGTTGTGATAGTCCTTGTCGCAGAAGAGTCCTTAAATTACATTTATATTTGGAAAGAAGATCAGGGTTACGATAATAACATTTTGCAAAGGTTTTACGAAGTTTATGGTAACGGTAACCCTGATTGAGTAACTTTTTAGTTATACAAAGATTACGAATATTAAAGTCCTCAACTCGAGTACAAGCTCTAGAAAAACGAATAAGTTGAGACAGATACACCCCATAAGAAGTTGCTCGGGGAACATCCCCATCCAAGTGGGGATAATTAACAATGTCATAATTAAAATCATTTCTCTTGTCATAGATTTTGCTAATTATTTTACCATTTTCAGAGTTTTCTTTGCGTCACGTTAAATTGTGTACCACTGACTTTAGTCCAGAACCCGTCTTGTCCGTGAGTAATATTGCTTCCTATTATTATTCAATCTACTACGAGGGTCTGAAGGTACTCACGTCTCGCTGCTTTCAAGGCTAATAGTATTTTCTCCCATTTCTAGTCAGGTGAGATAGGGATTTTCCCAATGGCTTACATGACATCTGACTTAATAAAACGTAATGACGTCACGTTGGTGGCGTCGCCTTCTTCTAGTGTAAAATCAAATACTGTTATTGAACGGCATTTAAGTATGCCTGTAGTAAGCGCATAATGAGAGAAAAATAATCCATCATGAGCTAATCCAGTCTGTGAGATCAGGAAAAATCACCCTCAGGATCAGAACTGCAACCATGAACTCGGCAGACCCTCGTCCCTGGTTACAGTTCTGACCCTCGAGTGAGATTTCCCTATCTCACTTACTGGATTAACTCAACTTTTGCGTAAAATGTAAGTTTGCGTGTCCCTGGTATCCTTTTATACTGTTTGCCTTTGATAATACAACGTACTATGTAATATAAAGCAAAAGCATCATGTATGGAAACACAATTGCTCATTTGTATTTACGATGCGCACGATCAAACAGACAAGAAAGACCACCATAGACAAGGATTCCCTAATACACTAATATATTTAGGACCTCGCCTTGGAGTATGAACTTGAATGTTTATGTTCTTATTACGAACATATGTGATTGAATATCGTTAATTGTTGAGCAAGGTTTGCCTCATTTACTGCTTATATTTAATATTTATTAACACAATTTTAAAAAGTGTAATATAAAAAATATGTGGTTTTTATTTGTAAAAACATCTTACATTGTATAATCACGATCACAATGTTCAAAATGTTTGATAAAAATAAACTCATGTTACCCGCATTTTCGTATGGCCGAATAAAACATAAATATGTTCAGGGGACATACGATAATCTTGATTCGTTAAGCTAGTGTTGTTGTTCTTCCTACATTGTTTGAATATTTGCATCGCATACGTAATAAATACAGAAAAGTTAGCTTGTTTGTGTTGTTTTTTTGCTTCCAATGGATCCCATTTTCTGTAGCTATGTATTTACCTGAGGTTGTTAGCCACCAGGGATGTGTCGTCATGTAGTTTTCCGTAGAGTGGTGGTATGTCGTCCAGTAGTCAGTCGTAGGCGGATGTGTTGTCCTGTTATATGCTATAGTCGCTTCATAATAGTATTCTGAAACATAAATGACCTTAAAATTTATATTCAAAATTAATGCATCATTCACCATTGATAATGCAACGCGTGGAACACAATATAAAGAGTCGACTTTTCGCATCCTGTGGTGCATTAGTCGTCCGCATAAATATAAATTATTTGAAAGATGTTGTTTACGATCATATCGACAATACATACATGTTTATGAAAATATATTAAGAAAGAACTAGCTGACGTTTTAAGCTCCTGGAAATCACCCCACTTACTAAGGAATGTAGGTTGTTGGTTTCAGTTTGATCTGAGTATAAGATATTTTGTGGGAAGACATTTGTATTTGTTTTTATTCCAAAATTCAAGCGTTTACACTCTGGTGTGATAAACTCAATGCTAGCATAATATTGGTTGGTTCTGTTAGTTTGTATAGACTTATACTGTGTTGTGTTCCAAAAATAGTTCTCTAATCCCTGGTTCAAGCCTGTTCATAATACGATTATTGTTTGGGGCGGTTGTTTCAGTCAAAGGATTTTTCTGCGATTATTTCATTAATATATAATCAATCAATAAAAGCTATACATCGATCTGTAGATCTTATTTGGTGGTAATGGAAAATTCTTAAGAGCAAGCTTACCCTTGATGTATATGTACACAGAAATCAAGTTTTGAAATCCCCCATTCAGTTCTGACCTCCCAATTTCATAAACTAAACGTCTGCATGAAGTTGCATAAACGCTTGCATTGATGTGGGTCCGTCTATTTAGGCAGTGAAGGGTATATATTGCTGCAGTAATCTGAAGGTGAAGTCTTGTGTTGTTTCACGTGGTACTTACATTAAAATTAAGGTATCCGTGCTGTTGTTTAAGTAAAGCTATGTGGAGATTTTGGGTTTTATAATTATTTACTATTATTTTAAGCTGTTAAGCTTAAAATTATAATATAACAACAAATATTAAGTGGAATGGAATGGGATTTAAGTTGAATGTCTATCATATCCAAAAGAACAGGGGCGTACTAAATGCAATTGTGTTGAATTTACATATAATATACTTGGTGAGATGGGAGTCGAGTGTCATATATCTAAAGGACATTACATTCAGATAATTCGTTTTACAAACCCTCAAGACAAAGAAGGGAAAACAAATAAAATAAAAAAATAGGAAAAACCTTTTTTTTTTATTTCGTTGGAAAGGTAAAGAGAAGGAAATGTTTACAATCTGTGAGGAGGTAAAAAGCGCAATAAACTATCAAATCCCCTATGGAAAAATAAAATTCCTGATTCCGTTTTGTCGAAGGCGGGTTCGTAAATTATTAAAAAATAATGGTCTAAATGGAAAAGAAAATTGAACGCACTAAGGCAAAACGAAATCAAATTTGTTTCATGTACTAATATCTTTCTAAAACAATTTTTCTTTTTAATTATCCCGCTAATATTCTAAGAAAAAATATATGTAGGAATGGGGTGTTGTAGCCCACGGCGCGCAAATTACAACTAAAATCCACCAGGGAGTGAGTATACAAGTTGCACGGCGGTAAGTACACGGTTCTTATTAATCTCATATCCTGGTTAGCCCCTCCCACAGAACCCAGTATACTACCAACATTGGGGACAACCCTGAAAATATTGCTCCTAAGGTGGGACTTGAACCATACATCTAATTTACTTGGGTACACCCGTTTCTGCTCTACCCACGGCGGGGAAATAATCAATAGATGCATAATTGTGTATATTATACTTTTTTCACGGATAGGAAAATTATAAAAGTGCATAAAACTGGAAGGGGGAGGTTGTAAGGGGATTGGGGGTGTGGTGGAGGTTGTTGTTATATACTATTTCGCATGTAGGCTTTTTGTAATAACGTTTCTTGAAAACCGGCTTAAGAACGATTCTGAAATCCGTCTTAAGAACGATTCTGAAAGAATTCGTAATAATTGATTGGACCTACAACTTAAAATCGGCCAGCTACGCCCCTGCTCAGTGATGCATTTTGGGAGATTTTCCCAAACATTTATTTTGACGCTGAAAACCCTCGTTTTACTGCATGTATGGACTTGAATCTTCTTTACCATCTCCACCTCGACCTCCACTCCCTTCTTTTGATGTTAATTTTGTTTTTTTGCAAACAGTGTGTACGCAGTTGCATACTCTGCATACATATAGCTTCACCAGTGCAATTATTTTAATATTTAAAGTGGATGTTGACGAGTGTATCTTTCTTGGATACTTAGCTACTTGAGCACACACTATGCAACAATTTGTTTTATACACTTGTTGTATACTCGAGGATAAGACAGAATCAAACTTCTGTTAGGCGGGAATGGGTCTTACAGATAATATCCGTACTCACCACCAACTACCCGTGCTCTAAGAAAGTTTTTTGCAAGCCCAGAATACACCCGTAGTTTAAAACAAACACACACAATCTTGCCACCTGTCTATAAAACATCACCCTATATCACATGGAGATACATTTCTTACCTCCTCCCCATAAAACAATCCCGCCCACCACCACATAACGGATTAAAAACAAACTGAAAAATGCGTTCACCTCTAGAAAATTTACAGAATACCCCCAAGGCATTTTTTTAAAAACCTCCCCTGAAATTACGTGGCTTACCATTCCTAATAAAAAATAAAAAAAAAACATATGGGGAAAAAAATCTCGACAGCCCCACCCCATCCCCGGATATTTTTCGTTAACAACTCCCACCCCCACCCCTCCTCCTCCCCCTCAAACACCACCTTTACTCCTTTCGCACATATTGCTGTTAATTTGTTTTGACATGTCGAGGAAAAGCTTGCCTTGAGTGTTTCCCTTTAAAAAATATATCGAATCTACCGTAGTGCAAAAATAGAATTTCCACGACGTGACGACATGATACGCCATATAGGAAAGCAAGGAAAACAAATACATGCGTTTGTATTTTTTAGAAATACAGACAATTCCAGATAAGATCGTTTTGTAGTTGATGACATGAATTGTCCATTATCACCAAAAAAGACCAACATACTGAGATATAGCTTTCATCTATTGATCGTTTATTAATGAAATAATTGCCGAAAATCCTTTGGCTGAAACAAGCGCCCCAAGCAATAGTTTTAAGAGCATTGATGTATCCAGATATCAAAATAAATGTGTCTGTTATATAGAAAACAAATCTGGAGTTATTGAAATATAAATAAATTGTTTACATAACTGTGTTTACTACATAAAAATTTAAAAACACATCTGTTAACTGGAAAACCCTGTAATGTAATAATTTGTAATTACCATGGCAATCAACTCCAGCATCTTCATGATGACCACAATTGCTTTGCAACACACCATTAGAACCACACTGAGATAATTTAGATTCATAGCCATAACATCTAAGATTATCCCAAACTATATTTCCACTTCCTTGACCAAAGTGTGCAGACTGGTACGGCATACCGTAGCTGCAATAGATCAGTCAGTTATGTACGAGTATAATATACACTAATTGAATTGAAATCCTGTTTCAGTTTTAACATGTTAACGACTCGCTTATCAATGCATTGCTTTTTCGAGACAAATCAGACACAGAGGAGAAGGATACATAACAATCCAAGAACCGTGCTCTAATGCTGCAATCACATGTTTTCTAACGTGCTCGGATAGAGTCCGATACACGGGCGCCAGGATAACATACTCATCCGGCGGACGAGGCTAAGGGACGTTACTTACCTATGGACATACCGCAGAAACGTTATGGCGCCAGTGATACTTGATTCAGAGTTCACTGGGCCACCGTGGCATGCAGTAGAAAAAATCAACGTTGAACCAAATAAGACAGGGAATAATAGAAATTATTTCGAAACAAAAGGATTACCACCATATAATATTCAGTTAAATATTATAAAAACAATTATAAATGACAATAACTGTAAAACGTACATCGTATCAATATTGTTAATTATCCACGATTTTATTAAAACAAAGTCAAAGTTCGTGAAAAATGAAGACTGTTTACTGAGCTATTGTTCCCACCAACTAACGCATGGATGAAGGACGAAGGCGATTGACGACGACGGATAAAGCGTCATAACATTAGACTGCATGAGCTTTGGCATGTATAGCTATGAAATTCAGTGTTTTCTTTTAGTTTTGACTGTTTTGCTTATATTGAAAAGAAAATACATCTCACTTTATAGCTAAGAAAAAACATCTCACTTTATAGCTCTTCCCAAATTCTGAGTTAAAAGATGTCTGAAGCCTTTGCAAAACACAATAATATGATTTATTATATACTTTCCAGTGAAATAGTGGATTTTATGATTAAAATAAAACCTTATATTTTCATTGTTTTCATGCAACTGTTGACGTTATTGACGTCATTGTTTTGGCGCATTATATTTTTCTGCATAAATTTCCAGGTTGTGAGTATATAATAAATAGAGTATTTGTTGGTTTATCGTGAATATAGGATTTATATTCAACTCGAAGTGAGAAAACACAAATATTTTCACTCGTGCTAAAGCACTGGTGAAAATATGTTTTCTCACTTCACGATGAAAATAAATTCTTTATTCACTCAAAACAAACAAATATCCTCTATATATTAAACCAAATTCAATATGCCATTATTGTAAAAGTACTAACTATACTGTTTATAAGTGACGTATTCATTCGACATATCGCTCTAAGTCAATAACCTTAAGTTTATACAATATTATTAATATATTTATAGCTATGCAAATAGTTACTTAGAACCCCTGTACATCCCGAGCATTCTACAAATGACCATGACATCATCGTGATCAAAGTCGTCATCACACACAGTCCCCCAGCTTCCTCCATAATACACTTCTACACGGCCTGAATACTGGCTGGAACCATTCACTAGGCGTACAGTTGGGTGTCCTGAGCAAAATACGAGTGCATGTTAAAGACGAAAACATAATACAGTGCTTCAATGTTGCCAATAACAATATATTTGCAAAACGAACTCGTTTGTGAGTGATACAAATAATTATCTTCCCAGGGAACGCTACTTAGATGATACATATCCTATCTTTCATAATTATGCTTTGTTTTCAGGCATGGAACCTAATTACAGCTGCTGCAAAAACATTTAAAGTGTTAAGTGTGACCTTGTCTTTGACAGTAGGCACATTGGTTTGGTCGCGACACATCGTCTCATGGTGGTAACATTTGTGTTTACTAGTATAAACGAATGGAATGACAGATAAAAATCTATATCGAAATTACAGCAATAACCTTCAAAGTGTAAGTATGACCTTGACCTTGACGGTAGGCACATTGCTTTTGGTTGCAACACATTGTTTTATGGTGGGGAACATTGGATAAAATATTGCTGGAATTCGTTGATAGATAATCTATAACCCGGACACCCAATTATTGCAATAACCTTCAAAGTGTAAGTGTAACCTTGGCTTACATTATGGTTAGAAACTGGCTCTTAGTCGCGATAAATTGTCTCATGATGGTGAACAACTATGCATATATATAAAGAAATGATAGCACGAATACAAAATTATTTCGGACGGACGGACAATGAGCAATTCTAGGGTCCCCTCGGTTACACCTGTAATCGATAATGAAATCAATGTAATCAATAACGAAAATCAAATATACCTATATTTATTTGCGCCATCCACACACCCACCTAATTATTCAGTAATCCAATAAGAATGTGTTGTATTATTTGTAAGTGCGTGTATTTACTCCTTTCTACTGATTTCTATAATCTATATTTCATTGCAGTTTCCGCTTATTTATGAATGAAATGTTTTAGTTGTTTCTCTTTTTTATTTTTAATAAATCCGTTAAATTAACTTCTGGAGAAATGCAACGGCTTTCTCATAAAAGCTCTAATACACAAATACAAATAACTGTATTCAGCATTAAACATTATATCCTATACGGTTAATGCGCGTATAGTTGAGGAGGTTGATCAACTTGTAACTGTGTAGTATTTGTTGTCTTCAAACCAGTGATGACCGAGTTGTCTGAAGCGATACAGCGTGGCGTTCGGAATAGCATACATGTTGGTTAGAAACTAAATGTAAGATATATATTTGCATTAATATTACCTTGAGTTGTTGTTTCAGTTCGTGTTAGCCACCAAGATGTTGCAGGTCTTGTGAAAGATGAGTTGTACATATAGCTTGCTGTGAAATACAAGAAAAATGCATAATAATTAAAGACTGCTTTATTAATTTTAAATATGCTTATGCTTATTGGCAATATATAGCTTGTTAAAATGATCGTTACCAGACTGCATTGCTTTTAGTTAAGGGTAGTACCTATTTTCCAGTCCAAGTTTTTAATTATCATAGTTACTAGAAACTCTATTTTGTTTGTGCTAAATTGCGGGCCTACGGGGCCAATGCGTTTGGGTGCTGTGGTTTCTATAGGACCATTTTCAACATTCCTGTAAATGAGAATATGATAGTAAATTGTTTAAATGTATATAGTTAACATACCTCGGCAATTAACGGATACATCTTCACTGTGACTGCAGTCATGATGATACCATGGATCGGACTTGCATTCGGATATGTCATTCTCATAACCGTTGCAACTTAGCTGGTCTATAGTAATGGGCCCATAGCCTGGTCCATAATAGGCATTACCATGGACTTCGACATTGCTATGTAAAACAAATGAAATATATTTGGAAAATTGTTTCATTTGCTAACTGCTCAAAATATGTTTTTTTGTAAACAAAACAAAAACACATTAAACTTAATCTTTTAAAACGTCGTTATGCTATTCGATATATTTTCTTGTCAGTAAAAGAATCATTTATTATCCAACGGTAATGTCATATGAGTAATACTTAGTACTAGTATTTCAACTGTTTAAAACTAAGATATTTAGCATTGAGTATTAACTAATGAACTTTGTTTAAGCGCTAATCACAATGGACAATGCGAAAATAACTTTAAAAATCAATGAGTTGATTTCAATGGAACACGACAATATTGTTTCTCTATAAGTGTCTTTCAATGATGTTGGATTGCTGGAAACTGCTGTTAACATTTTTACTAAAATTAGAAAGAACTGTAAGGACTACCGTTTCGCCATGTTGAAAAAAAAACATACAAAATGGATGGGATATGCTCAAGTGAAATGTTCACAATCAAATGCATATTTTAGGCATGATAAGTGTCAACAACATAGTAAATGACAGTAATTCAACACTATTGATGTAGACATAATATCAATAAGAATACTACTTATATGGCAGAAATTGTGCTCCTTATACCAAAAACATCAGATACAATCTCCAGCTTTAATGCAAAAGTCGAACGGAAAGTGTAGCGATTAAAAAAGCAACCAACCAAACAACACAGTTTAAAGATTTCGCTTCGATATATAAACATGATATTACTAGGAATTGTTGTAGTATCCCAACATTCTGCATATAACTATTCCGTCAAGCTCATCAAAACCGTCATCACATACAGTTCCCCATGTTCCATTGGCGTTCACCTCGACACGGCCGGAATAGGAGTTAGAACCATTCATCAGCCGAATAAAGGTTTCTATAAAATGAATGAATTCAATCATTTAAAGTTTATTCATGGACTAAGACATAAAATGAAACTTGGTTCTAAATATATCATTAAACATAATTGGTATTGTTCACACACGCACGCATGCACGCACGCACGCATGCAAAAAACGTTTGATGCCGAAACATATATTTATGTTTTGCTAGTATTACTTTGGTAGTTATGCATTTATACTTATTTTTAGAACACAATCGTCTAATTTATCTTTTAATGCTTCGGTATTTGCGGCTCGACATGCCTTGTACATCTAGTTCAATTTTAATTCTTTATTATAATCTCCGTATATGTATTATTATTGTTCTGGAAACACCGCATAATCTGGGTGACAGGTGGCATCTAAACTTCACGATCGGACCTTAACAAGCGTACATGTATAACTTTGAATGTGACCTACTGCAGTCTAGACCAACATCCTGGGAATGGCTACATGATGAGTTGCTTTGAAGTCCTGACGATGACGATGATGAACATTGGGATATGTCAGCCTCACTACCATCACAATTGAGATTTGTTGACAGAACATAGCCAGAACCAGACCCGTAATACGCATTGTAAAACACTCGTCCGGATGTAACATTGCTGAAAAGTTAGAGGAATTCAAGATTCTTCTTTTAAAGTGCATAGTATGTATGTGTCGACTGAATAATTTGACAGAATATATGTTGTTAAAGACATTAACTGCATGCGATTGTCTATGCGCTATACATATATGTGACAAATATTTATACTATAAAGACCTTATGTTGATTTTTGTTATATTTCAATTAAGGTTATAATAGCGTAAATTGTTATTGTGTACAGATTCCATGCTGTTATAACAATGAGAAACATAATATGTTTAAACTAATAGCGTAAATGAGTCTCCATGCCAATATCATAGTAAAGTGAGAATGTTGCCAACCTGTTAACATCTCAAACCTGGTTAGAAATCTGGGAAACTTACTTAATTTACTTTATTATGCAAATAAACATGTCTGCTAATAAACATCAACAAGGAAATGGGGGTTAGTATCTTCTAAGAAAGTTTTCTTCATCTGTATCCTAACACCGGGTCAAGGTCAACGTTCACGTTTGAAATGTATATCAAAAACTGTCAAAATATGATGTCATGAGCTGCATCAATATATCAATAACATTTTCAGAATTCTGTTAAAGCCAAAAAATAACAGGAAACTGCACTAAAAATGCTTTTAAAGAAAAGAAGATTAGAACTCTTTAATACAAAGCGAGCAAATCCGCCTGATTTAGTGGAATATAACTTATTAAGCAAACATTATTGTTTAGCAATTTAACATAACACATAATTCGTATTTACTGTTCGTTTTTTTGTGGCACTAAAACCTCCAAATTATATTAAATAGGCAACAAATATCGTCCCATGCCTGCAATAATTATAGGTTATTAGATTTGTATTGTGCACGAATTCTTCCGCGCAACAATATTGAGCAACTTTAGGAGCGCAATATTTATACGAGGAAGAACGAGTGCATATATCCCAATACCAATCTAATAACCTTTTTATTGCATACGCTTTTTTAATATATCAGCGAATACTTAGAACAAAACAATAGGTTTTAGCATTTAATTTTATCAAAAATATTTATTTGAAACAAACATATTGTTGTTACATCTTGGGTATTTTCACAATGAAACCAACATTGTTTTCATCACGTGACATACTTTATTTGACATGAACAGAACATTGCACCAATCACGAACGGGTATACATAACACACCCAATATGACTTTACTACATGTCAATATGAGCGAATATTTACGTTCCCTGTTACACTGAAAGTAAACGGAGCTTGTAAATGCGTATGCACTATATGCCGATATATGTGTTGTGAATATGACCATATTTGTGTTTTGCATGGTGTTTAAAGTCTACTTAAATGATGATCAGGTTGTAAAAAAACAATTGTGTGGCAACCGGTCTGTGGCGGAAGCTTACCATTTTAATATAGGTAGCACAATTTAACAGAAAACGCGAGAATCAGTTTCAAAAATATCATTGCCTATTATATCATCTTGGCATCGGTAACTCAATGACGAATAACAATGTATTAAGGATTACAAAATGGCTATGACATGTTTCTACTGCTAACATTTGCTAAAATGTGTAATGTGATGAAGGCTAATATATACCTCCTATTGTATTCACTTTTAAATTTCTTACGAAAACATATTTCATTTAGGACCAAAATATAATCCCGAATTCATTTGCTTCTTTTTACATGTTACCCCTTTGAACACAAATAAGGGCATGATCTACTGTACACATTGTCTATCCTGGTGCACATTACCTATAAAATAAACATAAATTAAAAGTAAATCTATTATACCCGCGTCCTTAAGAGTGCCGATGAGTCAAACTATGGTCTCCAGCTAAAATCATATTTAAACTAATTTGACACAACACTGTACACATGCAAAGGTATTCACCTGTCTTTTGAACAAATTGCAAAATAAGGAGGTTAATTTCTATTTGGGGCAATTTTATTTGTTTTACCTTTTACTGAAATGAAAAAAATAGCAATTGTACATCAGACTTGAGTCCACAAAACGAGTTTTATTGCATCTAGACTGTGAATAAATTAAAACACTACATAATACGTGTGTGGCAGTATACCTGTCGGAGTTGTTCCGAATCATTCTACAAACGACGTTTGCGTCAGCATAATAGAAGTTGTCACCACACACTGTTCTCCAGAAACCATTGTAGTAGACTTCTAGCCGACCACCTAATGCGCTTGTTCCATTTACAAGTCGCATAGGCGTTTCTGTAAATCATAGTGTTTAAAGAAATAAATACCGAAAAGTGGATCCCTTGGAAGCAACAAACACAAACAAGAGATACAAGTAGCAGTCTCAGTTTTATTACAACTATTATTTGCATGGTTTTATTCCGTGTTAACCGTCATATGCATATCATCTTCGGGATGGCTGAAATTGTTGTGCTATAGACATTTAAAATATTGAGTTCTCTCAACCCGGGGCTAGAGGGCGTGAACGGTAGCAAGCAGTTTTCACTACCGTTCATATCAATCAAACCGAGACTGCAATCTTGTTTTATATTTATGGTGATTTCCAAATTTCTCCTTTCATACCTTTTTTTGATACTTTGAATCCTTGGATGTATTTGAAAGATGAACATACAATAGGCAGCAACAGCAGCACAGCTTGAGGTATCGGTTAATTTTAATTTTCAAACTAAATCATATACTAGATAAGTATAGAAGTAGATATGCAGGTTTAATAGTCGAACAGGAAATGTAGTATTGAAGGACCAGGCATCCAAAGCAAGCATTGAAACAAACAACAATTACGCGTACAAGGATAAATAAGAGCCAAGTTATGTGACATCACAAACATAAAACGGTTGACAATATGGCTATCGTATTGGAACAAGGCCGCTCGTCAGTAAGTGATAGGAATACTGTACCATTGTTCATGTTGACGTGTCATTCAAGTTTGGTGATCCAAATTAATTATGTACCACGGGTAACTATGTTAAACAGATCTCTGTACATTGAAAAAGTGTTCATGTTGTTATGAATTTCACAGTAGCTTTAATCAATATGCACACATTAATACTTCCATGAAACAGTCATAGATTCAAGATTATTTTCGTTTAAAAAGGTGATGTGTCTTTAATAGTTGTAATTGTTTACACATTTGTACTTTCCAGAACGCTTTAGAATTTTCCCAAGAAATCATAAAGTAAATATAACGTTTCTTATGATATACGAGTGCTGTTCCAGACGTCCGTGTTCGATCTTATAATTTTGTTATTACAATAAAGATCAAAATAAAAACATCAGAAAATATAATTTTACTCTGTTAGATCGTACAATTCCACAATGCTCATATCAAAACTGTCATGTTTACGTGTAATTCCATAACATGTGTGTCATGCGCACGGACCAGAACGTTGATGTTTGTGACGTCACGCGGAAACTTTAACCTTGATGCAGCGCTTATAAGTTTATCAAATCTAGGCATATAGTTTCTCATGTTCACGTCCTTCTTTAATATTCTATAAACAGTAGCATTCCCATATCTAAAGTACTGGAAAGATCATGCACAGGCTATCGCCTGTATTCATCAATCAACGCCTTGACTCTGGCAATAATTTGTTGACACTTACTGTCCTTCCACATCTCTGATGATCTTCAATTGACTAACGACCTTCTCGAAATCATATGTGCCACTTAAAAACTAAAGTTCTATAAATTATCTGTCCGATTTTAGCGTTTGCTATCAACTTAAATGCTAGCTTCGGTGTTTTCCTAATCTGACACATAATGTTATAACCGTGCGCCGCTCCAAGTCGCCGACCATGTTCTTTGGTTGTTTTTGTTTCGCAACGCGTTCTTGTTTTTGTTTTTTGTAGCTCCGCAACCATTTTAGTTATGACATCGAAAATTTCAGAAATTAACGCCATCAACATCGTACACCAGCTGACAAAATGGTTCATTCAAATGATGTAGTTTAAGTATAAATAATTATTAACGAAGGTGAAAGGAGAGCATGATTTACTGTATACATATGTTGCTGCTCTTGCTTTAATTGCATTTGTTTAAATAAATACGATGACAATGCTCGATTTAACATAGGATTACTTAAGAGCATATGTGAAATTATAAGTAGGCAAAATCTCAAGACGATATAAAGCAAAATACTAAAATAACTGGAACATACTGAAGTCTGGAGTATATTGAAGCCAAAAGAAACTCACATATTTTATAAGTTCAATATAATGTTTTTTAGTGCTATTTTTGATTTGTTAGGACAATTCAAACATTGGTGAAAGGTGTTTTTTCTACACTGGAAATGTTGACAGGGAGCCGCTTCGAACATACAAATAGATAAGGTGATGCTATGGACACAACATGCTTAATATGTACATTCAAAATGGTAATGCGTTTCTTTCGGCATTTAGTATATCATGTAACATTAGTTAGAAAGCTACGCTCTTTGTTTACATACGTATGTGTACTCTCCAGAATTGAAGATCTGTAACCTCTACCGAATCTAGTCCACAATTAGCTGTCCCTTTAACAACGCCTAGATGTAAAAGAAGATGTTTAAAAGTAGATATAAAAGTCGAACAGGTAATTTAGTATTCAAGGACCACAGTTAACCAAAAACACGCATAGAATACAATTTCAAAAATAAATAAGATGTTACAAGTTTTTTTATAATAATGTAATGACGGGTATGCATACATTTACATTGCAACATTTTATATGTTTATTGTGTTGCAATACCAGATAACAGTTAACCAGAAGGGATCAATTACAATTATAGGGGTAAGCATTGCAATATTATAAACGTTATTGTCACAAATGTGTCAGTTTACATATTTATATTGTATGTATAAAATACATAGAACAATAAAGTAAAAACAAAGCGGTTAAGGAAAGTCGAACAAAAAATGCTCCAAAGAATTCTTACCAGAATCAAATAATACGTAATATTCCTCATTTTCTGTGAGGTTGATTGTTGTAGTAAACTGAAGTTGCCGTCTGTTTAAGTCTAATATCACTCTTTGTGGGTCGGATGCATCTATTCTCTCTTCAAGGATGCCGTGATTGTTATATACACGAATATAACTATGATTCGATGAACGAACAAACTGGAAAAAGAAAAGCAATAACTATACAACAGAGAATTACTAATACAAAGACATAATATAACTATTACTGACTGTAGACTGGGAATGCCCCAAATAAAAATACTTCTATTCAAACCAAAGAGGAATGTAGATATATGTTTAAATTTTCAAACTGTGTACTTAATGTACTAGTAGACATCATACTAATATTGTAACACTAACTAGTACACTCAGATTTCGATTATCTTCAACTTACCATACTAGATATTGCTCATAGATACATTTCAGATTAACACTTTTAAGTTATTAACCAGAAGGGGATCAGTTACAATAAAGTGAATATCAAGAGGTCTAAATGTAACAGGAGCGTTCACGTGATTGTTCACGTCAATAACACAGTGCATATATACTATGGCTGCCTATGGTAAGGTTCGGCAGTTTAAGAGTAAAGGATTTAGCTCTGAGACAATTTACTTTTAAAATGTTCTCCTTTTCTAATTTTCTCTTATTTCATATACTTTCCTTGTTTAGAGACTTTACCTGTTCATTTTGTTTCTTCATGCCAATAATATGCTCCATGACGAAAACATATATATATTTATTTTCTTATGTCAACGGTCAACATGACTATTTCAGACACTACTCTCTAAAGGACCCCTTCTCCAAGAAGTAAATTTAGTACTTTTTTTACAAATAAAATCCGATGTGTGAAGCTTGACTACATATGTATATTTCTATGTTAACAGCCGTCAGTACTAGGCATGCACATGTCAATAAAACAGATACAAAGCACTTACCTCTTTGTCCACTGATATACTCCACTGTCTAGTGTGACTTAGCTCTGTGTCGTCCACTGATATACTCCACTGTCTAGTGTGACTTACCTCTGTGTCCACTGATATACTCCACTGTCTAGTGTGACTAACCTCTGTGTCCACTGATATACTCCATTGTCTAGTGTGTTTTACCTCTGTGTCAGTTGATATTCTCCACTGTCTAGTGTGACCTACCTCTTTGTCCACTGATATACTCCACTGTCTAGTGTGACTTACCTCTGTGTCGTCCACTGATATACTCCACTGTCTAGTGTGACTTACCTATGTGTCCACTGATATACTCCACTGTCTAGTGTGACTAACCTCTGTGTCCACTGATATACTCCATTGTCTAGTGTGATTTACCTCTGTGTCAGTTGATATTCTCTTGACTTACCTCTGTTTCCACTGATATACTCCACTGTCTAGTGTAACTTACCTCTGTGTCCACTGATATACTCCACTGTCTAGTGTGACTTACCTCTGTGTCCACTGATATACTCCACTGGCTATTGTGACTAACCTCTGTGTCCACTGATATACTCCATTGTCTAGTGTGACTTACCTCTGTGTCCATTGATATACTACACTGTCTAGTGTGACTTACCTCTGTATCCTCTGATATACTCCACTGTCTAGTGTGACTTACCTCTGTGTCCACTGATATACTCCACTGTCTACTGTGACTAACGTCTGTGTCCACTGATAAACTCCATTGTCTAGTGTGACTTACCTCTGTGTCAGCTGATATTCTGCACTGTCTAGTGTAACTTACCTCTGTGTCCACTGATATACTCCACTGTCTAGTGTGACTAACCTCAGTGTACTCCACTGATATATTCCACTGTCTAGTGTGACTAACCTCTCTGTAGTCCATTAATATACTCTACTGTCTAGTGTGACTTACCCCTGTGTTCACTGATATACTCCACTGTGACTTACCTCTGTGTCCTCTGATATACTCCACTGTCTAGTGTGACTTACCTCTATGCCCATTGACACACTCCACTGTGACTTATATTTGTGTACACTGATATACTCCACTGTCTAGTGTGACTAACCTCTGTGTCCACTGATATACTGCACTGTCTAGTGTGACTTACCTCTATGTCCACTGACAGCCTCAACTGTGACTTATCTCTGTGTCCACTGATATACTCCACTGTCTAGTGTGACTAACCTCTGTGTCCACTGATATACTCCATTGTCTAGTGTGACTTACCTCTGTGTCCACTGATATACTCCACTGTCTAGTGTATGGACTTATCAAGGCTCTTGGAGACTGGGAACTCTGTATAAAGTTCGGAGGATCATCTGTTTAAGAAGACAATAGCTTAAAGTGAACTTGATAGGTGTTAATGAATGTATATACCAATACGTGTTATGTCTCATCTCTTGACAATATAAATGTTATGTATACTTCTTTAAAACAATACCAGTATGTGCTGTTATAAATACACACTTTAATTATCGGTTAGAACTCGACCAATATGCCATTTGTGCGACCTTGATCGCTCCGAACTAATAGTTAAATTTTGAAAAATTATCGAGAAGGCAATCAATACCTTTCGAGACGCCATGAAATCATGTCCACTGACCATTAAGACATTTTAAATGAAAGAAAACATGAAAAACACAATACCATTATGCTTTATGTTATTTAAAGCGACATCAATTTCCAAATAGAAATTTAATTTATTAAAAACAGAACGAAGCTGCATAGTTTCTTCTTCGATGTTGAGAGATGGACTTAACATGAAAGATGAGTTTTATGAAACAGAGTGCAGTTACTTTGATCTCTCGAATAATTGTGTATTATATACATTAAAATTCAGGTCAGATAAAACATAACATATTTCCAGCGCTGTTTCATTGTGAGTTCAAAACCAAGACAAGGCGATACATTTTAAAAATAGTTTGCGTGCATTTTATGTAATTTGAGTAGTAATTTATCAAGTGCAAAGTGCTGTGTTTTTATCCTTCTTATTAAATATTTCCAAACAGGAACCATCGGAGGTAAAAACATCAGATAGCACCAACATAACAGAAGCGAGTAGCTGGTTTTATTGATTGATTATCATATATCTTAATATTACTTAATATCTGAACAAACCACATCACGCTGTAACATACTAATAAACCCCGTGTCTTTTCCTTAGAAAATATTCATTATTCCACCCTCCTGCCAAGGATGTATAAGGTGAATATATAAGGGGTTTATTTAGGTATACAAATTCATCTTAACGTTAGATTTGACAATGCATTTTTGTCTTTGTTAGTGTCCGTACATAAGCATAGGAAACACTATTCAGTTTAAGCTAAGTCTAATACTTACGTCCAACTAACGTTAAACACTATTCAGTTTAAGCTAAGTCTAATACTTACGCCCAACTAACGTTATACATCTCCGTTCACTTTCGTACCTGCAAGTAGACACATTCAGGTAACTATTTTTAATCTTCGAGATTTTTAGTTGCAAATCTATACAAATATGTATACGTTAACGATACGATACGTTAACGGTAGATGTTGCTAAGCATATTGAAAGTCCTTTACTAATAAGGTAAAGTGATGTTTGGTGCACGCTAGAACCTGGTATTAACCCCAGCGACTATGTTGCCAATGACGTTCCAAGGCGGTAGCCCTGTTGTCAACCCGTATGTGTTTGCAATGGCACATGCCTTGCTTCTTATTAACATTGTAATTGTCCTTTATTTTAATGCATCTTTTTGGGTGACTGTGTTCTGTGAAAGCTACATTTATTCCCACTTTAAATTTATTATTGACTATGTTGGTGACAACGCTCATTACGGCCTACAAACGGTTGTCTCAGCCCTGTTTCAAAAAGATGTAATACAAATGTTTGTCTTCTGTATAGACATATTTAACAGTTTTTTCTTGATTTTTCATCATTGATCTGAGTTGTTTAAATTAGCAAAGGTTTCCAACGTTTAAAGTAGCAAAAGTGTCCATCATTTAAAGTAGCATCCCCTGAACTGTTGACACAAAAAGATTTAATCATAATTTCTGATATTAGTTCAATACTTACAGGCTACCCGATTCTACTGCGGTGAAGCAAAACACGTTATTAACATCGACGTTATTTTGTGGGGACCATGTCACGTTGATTTTCCAATCTGTAGATGATATTTTCATCACGGGTGACTTAGTCATACCTAGAGGGGATGTCGTCTTGATCTCCGATATACTGGATTAATAAACAAATTATGAAACCAAAAATCAAAAATAATAATATGCAATAAGTACTTGCGGAACATACTGCTGTCATAAAGATGTAAACATGTTAAAATTACATGTATTTGTTCGTATGTACGGACGGAAGGACGGCCGTACAAGGGTAATACTACCTTTAAAAAACCTGTAATGTTGTATATATGTATTACATGCAAACCGTGACTGGAAGGGACTCATTACAGACACAAAGTTGAATAACACCATTTTCTCATGGAAGTATCTATGATTTACAGCAATTTACAATTCTCCCTCCTCCTGAATTCAATAAGCTGGAAATTAGTCTTCAAATTTTAGCTATACTAGTATAGGCCTAATAAATAGGCGAAATAAACAGGAATACTCAGGCCAATGCTGTGTGGCTTTATTGGAGTTGCATCTTATATTATCTCTCATAAACATACTTAATAAAACGTTGTCTGGTACCGTCCACTCTTGTTTGCGTTCGTTGTTTCTGAATGGTTCACTTTTCTATATTTATGTATATATACCTTTGGTTCGCATTTGCAACTCGAGCCACGATTTCAGCTTGAAAGACCTCGCCCATAGGAACACAAATGCGAGCTAGGTCTGGTGGTGTTGGATCAACAAATTCAGCGTGTCTGTTACAAGACTGCGAAGACTGGTATACATTTACCAGGAACTGAGCCGGTATACTACTGAGAGGTGACGTCGCATCTACGGTCATAAAATCTTCAATTTGCACTGCCACAGCATACCAGCCTAACATTCCTGTGGCGTTGTATGTTATAGTACATGTATCCTGAGAAATAATATAATTCAAACTACATATACCAAATAAAATGAGTATAGTGTCTGATTATAAACAAAAGAGTTCTGGAACAGCCCTTGTAAACTCTCAGCCTGTTGTAAATGATTAAGATATGCGTTTCCTTCTTCGGATAACCTATATCTAGAAGTTATTTTTCATCATGAGACCTAGACGAGAATCCACGAAGAAAACCATGCAGTAGATTAAATTTATTTTTTGGAAGTATTAACACCTGCAAATATATTAAGATTTGAAAGTTTTTTGTTTAATGATTTACTGCTGTTTGCGAAAACATTCACGTTTCGCAACAATAAGTATACTCAGTTGAAAAAGAAAGTGTGCACATCTATTTCTGGAAATATTCAAAAAGCCGTAATGAAAAGGTAAGCAAATCAAGTTTTAAAATATACAACATATATGCATTATTCTAACATGACCTGCGCAGTCTTTCATATACACAAAGAAGAGAGACAACTTTATGTTATTCTACGATAAAATACGGCTGTTTCATTAATTCCCCGCGTATATTACATCCGTTGGAAGCGCCACGTTACATGACGTCACTTGGTAAATATACGTCACGAAGACAAACTCAACAGTAGTTTAAATGAAATGTTAATTAAAACAAACTTGCCATGCTCCCAAACTTTGCACACACCCGATATAAACCCATCACATGCACCAGCACACATAACATTAATAAGCATCTTGAACCAGCTGAGAAAGTTTGACGTCACACAGCGCAAGCTATATGACGTAAGTAATGACTTACTCTTTTGTCACGTGACTACTAGTGAACTTAAACATACTGTACCGCGCAGAACTTTGCATACGGGGGCGCCCAATGGAACAGCCTGTAAACATAGCAGCCTGATTACCTTGACCTCCGAGATAATATATAGTGCACCTACAATTGCGCAAACAATGGGGTTATTGTTCTGTTAGAACCGAAAAAATAAATACCTACCTCTATTTTATCGGTGAATACGCTCGGATGCGAGTAATTTTATCACTCGCGCTAACGCACTCGTGATTTAACTCCTAACTGTGTTTTATTCACCGATAAAATACAGATACGTATTTATTATTTCTTAAATAAAATAGTGATATCGTTGCATGAAAAGTTCTTACTATAGAACTGAGCTGCACCAAAAGAGAGCAAAACCAAAATTGAAAAATGCATGGAGTTGAATCGGGAAACACAAAATACCAGTCATCTTGTTAATTGCTGGTTTCTGGATTTTTTCATTAATTTAAATGTATTTAACTTCCAATTAATCATTAAGTTAGTATGTTTGAACACATTTGTGACGTAAAACTTTACAGCAATGTAATATTCATGATGCGGTTGATTATGTACATTTGAGTGCACACTTTCTCTTTTGAATCAGTATACTTTAATTATACGCTACATGTATCAAGATCGCTTAAAATATCATCTATAATTCAACAACATTAACAACAGTTGTCAGACCGAGCTTAGGGAGATTTATTTCTACAAGTCCGTATATGTCATGCTCACAGTTTATATTAAATTTTAGCATGACTAATAAAATACCAACTAATAATACCAACTCATTATTATTATTTCTAAATATTTACAGAAATTAAGTATCCAGGAAAGCCTCCACAGACACTAGCGCATTCGCTGCTCCCTACGGCCCAGCGACATCTTATGACGTCACCATCCGCGTCAGACACTGTTAAGAGACGACAAATGTTGTGCATATTATAACGCCATAAAAAACGTTTAAATAGTGTTTAACGACCACATACATTTAAAATAAGAAATATAATAATAGTCGGTTTTTCATGGGATGTACATTTTAACTTACAAAACGTATGAAAAATATGTAATCTTTAGACATAATTACTAAAATGTTCATCTTGGCTGATAGATATTATTGTCACGCCGTACTGATTTTGTATTAATCATTTAGTAGTGTTTCATTATAGTTTTTATATAATGTAGAACACTGTACTTAATCACTTGATTGCAGTAATTGCATGGAGGTCAAATACATGACAATATGAATATAACAAGTCATATATGCAAAAGTCCGCTTTTATAAACATATACTGTAAGGGAGAATATCCTTCAGTAAGTATAGAGTAAGTACAGTGACCAAATCAAATATAACATATTGTTAGCTATTTCCACGATCATACAAGTATTCTATATACATACATACGTCTAGTACATTTATTGTATTTATTAATATTCACAGCATTTTCAAAACTGTGTCTGTAAGGTGTTTATATGTTTTTTCTTGCAAAAACAATCTCTTTTTGAAAAGTGTATACATTCAAGCTGATAATGACATTTACCCAAAATTCTCGAATATATATGTACCTGGAAGAACTATGGAGTGAGTACATCCACGTTGCAGGCGAAATATTGGTGCAATGTCTGTGGTCGGTGATGAGTTAATTTTTCCATTATCAGTACGGAAGTTTAAATCAGTTTTAACGCGAAGAAGCCAATCACTACCACCGCCTACATTTAATGAGATCCAAGCATTTCCAGAGAACCTGAGAAATGGATAGAAAAATGAACAATAATGAACTTAGATCATACCGTTAACAACATGCATACAATGTTTTTGTTTTTGTCCACTGATAAGTTAGTAATAGATCTTTACAGACTCAAAGCGATACACGATATACCTGTGTCTCCTATGATGGTGACGGATAATTACGTATCCGACAATATGTGTAGCCAATATTTGGAGCGACTGAACGTATGTAAAAACAAAAGGCATTTCTCACACGCAAAATACATTTCGGTACGTGTTCGACGATAAAACAGGGTGTAACTGACATTCTGGGTAAAGCAGATAGAGAATATTGTCGGAATCGTAATCCTGTATCAGCATCATACTTCACACGTACTTGTGCAGTAACATCTCTAACGCTTCGCTCACTGTCGGTGTCACGATTCACACTGTGATTGTCTTTCAAATTCATGAACACCTCCTACTCTACAGGTAACCATTACATTATGTACAATAATGTTTCGCTTAGCCAGTAAGACAACACATACCCCTATAATTTGGTCGGGGATATGTATTGGTGAGCAACGGTATTAATCTGTATAATATGTGTACATGCCCACTGAAACTAATGAATTATGTTGGATGTTGATATGTACATGAAGAAAACAAGCTATATTTAAGGGACAGAGTTAATACAAATTGTCATATCTCCCGTATTTTGCAAACTGAAACAAAAAAGAATCTCAACGGCTACATATTAAATAGAGTAATCAGTAAAACATAACACCTCGGACTAATCGCAACAGAAACTGTTTTCATATTTTCTAAAACTACGTATAAATAGATTATCAAAAACAAAAATTGGACAAAATTCCTTTAGTATAAACACATTTAAACGTCCATCGAAATTCGGATAAATTGTGCTATCCGATTACTAGTTCATTACAATTTGCTTAATTCGTAATCGACCCATATACATTCGCAAATTGTACATATAATGATCATGGTTTATACCTACATTGGCTTTTCCAGTCTTGTCAATATTAGGACGTCTTTTGAGGTATAAGTTATAGTAAGTAAAACTATATTTCTACCAAATGAAGTTTTATTGAAAAATCGCGTTTCATCCCCAGTTTCGTACATTGTTTCGCAACACTGTCGCTCATATGTAAATGTCGGCTTAATTCATCAATATGATTAATCTTATATCATGCCATTCTAATATATCAACTTATTGAGATCAGACGATTTCAAGATTTTCTGTGACTCACTTAAGGGTCTAGGGGCTATCTGAAATTGGTGCCAAAGCAAATACAAGAGAAAACACTCAAAATGTGTTCTGTTTCATATAAAATGTGAACGTGCATTAAACAAACGCATATTGTGTTCTGTTTCGGAATTATTATTTGTCGCCAGCATCTTTGTACTTATTCTGCCTATTAATTATGCCTTGTTGGTTAGAGAATAGTTCATGGCTGGGATTTCTTTATTTACACTGTCCCGTTTTATTGGGATGACAGTAGTAAGTGTGAGGTTTGGTGCACCGTAGAACCTGGTTTAAACCCCCAGCGGCCTTTTTTGCAACTGACCGTTCCAAGGCGTAGCCCTATTGTCAACCCTTTTTTTTGTGATGTCATATCTTGCCTTTTTATTTTTGTAATTTTTGTTTGTTTCTGTGCGTTGTTTTTGTTGACTGTGGTCCTTAAATGATACATTTCCGGTTCCATTTTTATATCTACGTTTTATAAAACACCCTAATATAAAGATGCATTCAAAATATCAGAGCTTGGTTCATTCTCTGGTTTCAATAGCTTCTGAAAATGTACTTATACATTCTACATACTAGACATTTTTTAGGCTAGTGTTTTTATAATAATATATACATGATCAACTTTGTGTTTCACTTAATCCATTATTAATTCGTACTAGTTTGTTAGAGGCCACAGTCTGGAGGGTATATTTGAACATAGAGTCTTAATTTCAACAACGTAAAGTACGAAACTGTCATATTTCATCTGATGCACAATATCAGCGCTCTATGCGTTCTGCATTCAGCGATTTTTTGCAGTTATTACGTTTTATTTATATCATATGATGTTACACTCAGGACATGGTCAATTTTGATCATAGGGTTTCATTGTCACTTGATCTGATTCTAACAAATACCAAACTCAAATAAAAACATAAACACATCTAAAACATGAAGTACTGAACTTGTATTTTTTGTCTATTTTATATCCTGGTGGATATTTTGGATCCTTTTCATCGACGAAACACACATGTCAACACCAAATAAAATTGTTATTCAATTTCATTGAACTACTGAAATCAGTTTCAGAGGTATTTTTATACACACACATCTGAAGGGGCCCCACCAATAGACATTGTTATTCAGTTTCATTGAAATATTTAAACTCGTCTGAGAAGTTTGTATATTTATATGTCAGCTATCTTGGTTCACCCTGGAAACAACAAAAAGAACACTCTAAAAGAGAAACTACCAATGGTATGTTTGACCTAGATTAATAGTTATATACTTACAGCAGTTTCAAAGGAGAGGTCACGTTTATGTAAAAAAAAAAAAGAATCAAGGTAAACATCGGCGTAATTAATATTTGACGACTTAAAGAAACTTGGTAAAGGTCAGGTCATGGAGCATGCACACTATATTTAATTCATTATCAATGAATTTGCGCTTTCGCGGGCAATCTCGTTTCCATAATGTCGATCTATTTCTTCTGCAATAGTGGCCATCTTAGACCACGCCCTTATAGAAGCGATTATTTTTATACATTACTCTATATAACTTTGTGTAAACTTTGCGTCAGTATGGCACTCAGCTTGCAATTTGACAAAGCCGAAAAACACAAAATCGACCCAAGGAAGATATACATAAAACGTTAGCAGACTGTGCCCATTTTATTACCGCTCATGAACAGACTCAATAAATCCGAGTCTGCTCTTTGTTTCACTTGTATGTGTTTGTTGCTGCCAATGAATCCCCTTTTCAGTATGTATTAGTACTACACTGGCAGCAGTTTTTGAGGAGTTGTCATGTTCATATATTTCATTTTATACATCTTTGTAAATTTGACTTTTAATTAAATATTAGTTAAGTGTCTGCGTGGTGTGTAATATTTGTATAGACCACGAAATCCCACGTACCCAAATTCGTAATATAATGATGCACTTGTTACAAGTGTGATATTTTGTCTTCCCCAGCCTGATGACCAGTCTTCCTGAACACTGTAGTCTGTACACTGATAATGCATCGGTCCAAAATTTCCAGCGCAGTTTGTAAAGCACGACAAAGTCCCTTCCCCGACTATTGTTGAACCGGTCTGTATGTCACTGGTGTTACAACTGTGCCCACCGGCGGATCTTCGCCATGAAATGCGATAGTCCACTATAATCTGTCTCTGTAACCAATACCAAAAACATAAGGTTTAAGGTCCCAATTTACGACACTTATCGTGTGGACTCATTTGATCTTGACACATTTGTCCTCGGTAGGATTATGTCGGGGAAGTTAACGTGGATAAAATAATTTCCCGAATTATTTTTCGAATCTGTCTTTATCAAAGTATTTTTGAATTATAAAAGCAAACACATAGGTAATATTAAAAAAAAAGAATAAGTTAAGTTGGTGTCATTTATTACATTGATGTATACATTATTAATTAAAGATTATAATTACTTTCTTAAAGAAGAACATTTCATTGTAATATATATAACATGAATGACAAGTTATTTTTATTTGGATGACAGTGGGGTAAGAGTGAAGATTGCTGCACATTAGAACCTGGTTTAAACCTCCAGCGGCTTCTTTGCCACTGACAGTCCCAAGGCGTTGCCTTTGATCAACCTTTTTGTATTTGTGATGTCATATACCTTTCCTTTTATTCATTCTTGTAATTTGTGTTGATTTCGATACGTGTTTGGTGGAATGTGTTCTTTAAATGTCTACGCTTCCTGCATGACGTTTTATATCTATTTTAATACCATTAACATGTACATTATTGTATTACATTTGTAAAAGTACACAACTACGCTTTTTGTTGAAAGAAATAGTTCATCATAGCATACAGTTTAAACTTATTCTGGAATATCTTTACATTTAATAATGCCTTAACAATTATTTATAACGAATGACATTCACACATGTTTTATGACGAAACGAATTTCATTGCCCTAGTCCCTCACATTTTGTTATAGACGACATTGACCTGAAGTGATGAAATTGCAAAGAATCTCTTCAAGACATTCTAGACAAGGCTGACGAATTGTAACCATAAAATATATGGATGACATTTTTTAAACAAGTTATGGTAACACAGTCACATATAGTGATAACAAAATAATAGTCGATCTACACATTAAAGGCAAGTATAAACGTCGAACTTGAAATGTAGTATTTACAGAACACAGTTAACCAAGAACACGCAATCAAAACAAACAATAATTAGAAAGACAAATGGTAGCAGCGTATGAGGCATCACAAATATAAACACACATATTCACAACACGATACCGAACGTTCAATGGCAACTTCAAAACAGATTTATGTGATGGCAATTTAACACATTGAAGAAAAACGTCTGTCACACTTATATAATACATTAATACAATTTCTCCAAAAAGGTAAGTAAAATAGAGCTTAAAGAGAACAAAGTATTATTTATATCAATGTCAGATAGGTTATACAGTTAAACTTAACACGTTTAATATCAAAACATGTCCGTTTGTAAGAAGCTAAATTAAAACTTATCGATACAACGATTTGACTAAACACCAGTACAATGAGGCTCATTAAATTGAATACATACCTGCGATGCTCCAGGTCTCCATGTAATGACAGCCCCTCTGAAATGAGAAGCACCGCTTCCAGATATAACAATAATAAATACCAGACAAAGAAAGTACTTGTTGAAAATCCACCCCATCTCTTCTTTTACGAAGATGCAACCAAATAAAATCAACCTCACTTTATATTGACGAATACCTTTAATTACGCCTAAGTCATGGTATCAGCTTCATTGATCTGCGATTAAACTATACGAGTATATATAACATGATAAATAAATCTGCGTGCGATGGTGAATAACAAGTCCAATGGTCATTATTATTAACACTAGCGTTTATTTAGTGCGGTAAAAGGTCTCCCAACGATATAGTGTGTGCGTGCGTGCGTGTGTATTTGCATTTATGTGTGTGCAGTAATGTAAAGAAAATATCACTGTTTTGTTACATTATTTATGTTTTACCTTGCATTTGTATGACTTTGCAGAGGGCCCCAAGGAAGATTAATGTTGGCTAATTGGGTCACTCTCTATAAATAAAGACATTCATTCATCAATTCATTCATCCATTCATTCATTCATTCATATGAATCAGTAGTGTATTGAGTATGTACAACGTTAACATGTTATATACTGATACCTCTACAAAATTAACGTAAAAAAGTAGAAACTGAAATCAAGCTATAAATGATTCTTATAGTCATCAGGTGCCGATCTAGAATCTGAGTTTTGGTAGAATAATTTTTGAAGAATAAATAAAAAGCCAGAACACACAAAATTAACCCAATGGCGTCTAAGAGGCTCGGTTGAACATTTTCAAATGTGTAGAGATGTCACATTCATGATTAAACACAGTTTATACTGAAAGAACCTATGATCTCCGGATTATTTAGAGGCGAACGTACTATATGATTACACTATATTCTGTTGGTAGTGGCTCCTCCGGTATCCACACCGTCGTAAATGGTAATTTTAGAACCCTCAGGCTGCCATACATCATACGACAGGTGTACATCTCGGAGGGTTATTCCAGCATTCGGATGCCCGTGATGTTGCCATAGGTTACCATTGTCTCTTGTGGGAGCTTGCAGTGACAAGTTTTATCCCGGCGTAGGTAGTTTGCAGTAGATGTTTATCAATCGCCACAACTACAGTGTTTCTTAATAGCTCTCCATAGCGTAAGGGAGATTCCAGACAGCGACACGTATAGCGGGGTCACCTTGCTCCAGACGGCCGCAAAAAGATAAATTGCATGATAGATAGATGGATGGATGGATGGATGGATGGATGGATGGATGGATGGATTACAGTATATATACTCAGTTGCAAAAGAAAGTGTACACTTTGAAATTTTACTCTAAACCCTATCTTCTTTATCAAGCAACAGTCCCTTAATGATTCAACCTATTGAAAAAATAAATGACAACATGATATTGGCAATGGAATGATAAAAACTTTGGTACCAGATATGGCGTATTTATTTTGGAATTTGTCATTTTAATACAAAAAAACTTTATACAATTAAATCTAAACAAAACTCAGTGTACACTTTCTTTTGCAGCTGAGTATATTTTGAAATATAAAATACAACTTTTAGAAATGTTATAAACCCCGTTTAGTCGATGCGCTATGGTGTGATGGTGTGATGTTACGATGTTACGATGGCGATGGTACGATGGTACGATGGTTCATCGAGTTATTACCAGCAAACCATCGCCATCATTTCATCGCGACATTGCACCATCGCCATCGTACCATCGTACACGTAAAGTTTACAAGTCGATGTGTGATGGTGCGATGATACGATGGCGATGGTACGACGGTAATAACGCAATGAACCATCGTATAATCCTACATCGCGCACCGACTTGTAAACAAATGTCCAAGTCGATGCGCGATGGTATGATGGCGATAGTACGATAGCGTCAACGCGATGGACCATCGTAATATCGCCATCGTACTATCCTACCATCGCACCATCGCGAATCGCCTTTTAAACGTGATAGTACGATGGCCTTAACGGAAAACCGTACGTTAATGTTAAAGTCGTTGCATGCGTAAAAATACTTGCATATGTTTGTATTATAAAATCTTGTTTGTTCGTTTTTAATTTGAAATTTAATTGAAAGTAATGTTCTTAAATTATGCACTCGTATTCCTCGAGAGGCGACCTCGACTATTTTTCAAAATTTCTGAAGTGATAGCCATCTCCTACTTTAAAAGCGCGCGTTCAAAACCTGTACATATCCAAAACAGAAAGCATATAATCCCAGCCTAGCAACATTACCTTATGATACACACTGTTTGTTTTCGCTAAAAGGACATGTATTTATAGGGACTGTGAAACTTTTAAAAGGATCTCCCGTTTCAGAACTTACTCAATATCGAAACAAACGCATGTACACATATCTAGCAATGGCTCGGATACTATCGTTCGTGATGTGGAAAGAAACCGGAAACATGAAACCGACGTATCTGAGTGTCTGATCATATCTCATTTATAAGCGGGACTGCATCACATTTGGTGCTAAGCGAGTGCACATAGTTACTAATTGCGATACTAACTGCGCATTGAAATGTATATCTTTACATCTTCTTGCAGATACTAGATATCATCATGACATCCTGTCCACTGGTAGCGTTTACTATTTATATTTATACAGCAGTGTCATTGTTCTACTACCGAACAAATGGGCTTTTATTCTCTGCGCAGTTAAAAAGTGCATGTTGTATGGTTTGTTACACTTGTCCATCCTCTAATTTTGACTTTCGCTACTAATGTTTTAAACGCTTTCAAATAGTCAGGTATAAGATGTGGAAAAAATCTTTGAATTCTAAACCTGAAGCCAAGGAGAGTAAACAAAATGAATAACACATCAGGGGGTTGGAATGTGAAACCTTCAGTTATCCAACAATCTGTATAAAAGCTGATAATGTTCTTGGGGTAAACACCGGTATTTAACGGTTCGTTTCATGTACAATTAACCCCGGACGTGAACTTAAACGGGTTCAGCCACTTGATATTTCGATAAAAATCTAAATTAAATACGCTAAAGTAAAATACCAAACTTCAAGTGCGCACTCGTGATGTTATCTTGATAAAACCTATCAAGCTGAATGTCTGCCGATTGCACAGTAGTTGTATATGTTTACATATTTGATCATGTTGTTGATCAGATCAAAGAGTACGAAAGACTGATTAGCTTTTTACGACGCAAAATGACGATGAACTGTCATTTTTGACCATAACTAAATATCTTCACTAGTAATACTAAGAAGATGAAATAAAAGAGATGATAGATAGATAGAAGTAAAATAAAGAATTAAATGAGGCATAATACACGGACCATAAAGAGGGCTTTACAAATTTATAATACATTCAATGATAAATACTGTTAGGGGTGGGGTATATATAATAAAAAGAAAGAAAGAAGAAAGTGTTCCCAGTCGCCTTTCACCCATCGAGTACTAAACCAATGCCTACGTTGGGGAATAATGTACATGTAGCTACTTGACGAGATGTCAGATTCAGAACCAGAGACATAGGATGAAGGTGGTTCTACGGGTTTTGGACATAGCATTGCGGTCTTGCCTAGGCTGACATGGGACTGAGACAGGAAATGGGGCAATAAACTGCAATAACATATTACGATGAAGTTTACGCTCTTTGCCTTGTCCATCCACACGTTTAACATTATACACTGTCATATCCTTATTGGGAATACTTATAAGCAAAAAAGGAGGTTCTTCCCAACGATCTGCCAATTTGTGTTTTCCTTTATGACCAACAGATCTAACCAAAACTCGGTCTCCTAATTCAAGCTTAGACGCAGTGTCCTTGCGGTTGTAGAGCACTTTGCCCTTTGGGGCATTTTTACCAGCCTCTTCAGCTGCTAGTTTATAAGCAGACTGAAGGTTTGCTGGAGCTTTCCAGCATAAGAATGCCGATCGGTAGGACTGATCTGGGGTCCTGTACCCATATATCCAGCTATGGGAAGCCTGGGATGCCACCCGAACATCGAAATATGTGGAATATCCCCTGGTCGCATTATATGCCTATACCAACGGTCCTACATAGATTTTTCCAGTCATCTTTCTGGTCCACCTCGAGAGTACCGAGCATTTTAAGTAGCGTTTGATTAAAACGTTCGCAAGACCCATTCCCTTGAGGATGCTATGGCGAAGTTCGAGAATTTGCTGTGCCGGCTAGCTTACAACGTTCTTGAATTATCTTACTCTCAAAGTTTCTACCTTGGTCACTGTGTAGTTTTCAGGAAAGGAGTAAAACCTGAAAAAATTGTCGTACAGTGCCTTAGCTGTAGTCTGTGCCAGTTGATTTCTGCAGGGTACCGCCTGAGCATACCTGGTAAAATTATCAATAATAACCAGGATATGTTCATACCCGCCTTTAGACATTCTAGCGACAGATAATCTATGCAGACTAATTCCATAGGTCTAGATGTTTAGGGAGCAGTTCAGCTAACTGAATATGTGACTTTCTGCGTATACAACGCCGACAATAATCCACCCCGGCATTCTCATCATTTTCCAAGCCAGGCCAATAGAACCGTTGCCTTGCAAGCACAAAGTCTTTTCCTTTTCTGTATGACCTAAATCATCACGAACTCCTTTTAGGGCAAGAGCATGAAAATACTTTGGTATGACTAATTGCCTGATAGACTGACCATCTTGAGAAGTGGTTCTGTACAGAATATTGTCTTCTATGCAGAGACGATTCCATTCTTTAAGGAATTTCTGTACATTGGGAAACGTTTGCCTGAGTTCCTCCTCCCTTGGACGAAAACCACTCTTAATTAGGTCAGACGCCTTAGACACGACCGTGTCTTTTTTCTGTTCTACTTCCCAGTTAATTTTCTGCAAGCTTTCATACTTGATCATCTCCTCCTAGGCCGAAGAAGGGATGTTGCCATTAGAGACACTTTTGGCTAATGGGATGTAACACTTAATAACCTCTGGAGAAACTGTGATCAGAGACGGTCCATCGGCGTCCGCATTCAACTTTCCGGGCCTGTAAGACAGGGTAAAGTTGTATTTTGCCAAAGCGGCTACCCAACGGTGACCGGTAGCATGAAGCTTCGCAGTGGTAAGCACATACGTCAGTGGGTTGTTGTCTGTAACGACATTAACGTAATTACCTTCTAGATAATCGTTAAATTTGTCGGTTACAACCCACTTTAAGGCTAGAAACAAGAAAACGTATGGGCTGGTTATCTCTTTTCACTGGGTTTCAGGCCTCGACTTGCATATGCGATTACTATTTCCCCTCCGTCTTGCTACTGCACCCAGTCCGGTACCTGAGCTATCTGTATGGATGGTAAAGGGTAGAGAATAATCTGCAAAGGCTACTTTCAGAGTTGAAAAAGCTTGTTGTTGAGACTCACCCCAAGTCCATTCTGCGGGACTTTTTTTCTGTCTCTTCTTTGATCTGTTCAAACCATTAGTGCAGTGATCCCTTAAGCAAGGTAAGCAAGGCCCAAAACCTAGCGGCTTAGTCTTCTGTGCGAATCCCGTTCTTTCTTTTTGTTTCTTTTTTTTTAAGTTTTTCCTTACTACCTTTCTCTACTTTTCTTAATTTGCACCGATACTGTTTTTTTATCTTCGTTCTGCATTCTCTAATGTAATTCGATTTATTTGTCTTATTCCATAAATTGTTCCTAATATATTTTTCCTTCCTTTTGTCACTCCATGAATTAGTTCTATTGATTGATAGCACATTGCTCACAACGACAATATGGAAAGCTAAAGGACATGAACGCCTGTGGGAGAAAATGTTACTTGTATAAGGGCAAGTTGATAACCTTAGAAATATCAAACCAGAACACAACACACCATGAACGTACCTTTAAACAGGTAAAACGGCGAATACAGCCACACCTCACAGAAAATGAACAACATGCAAACACTTATGATGTGGTGACCGCTACAACTGCTAGTGTAGGCAGATAAGGGCACGGTCAAGGCCATGACATCCCTAATGGATCATTAAAATATGTAGTTTGAAACATTGAAGGACTTCTCTCAAAATTAGAATTTAGTGATTTTAAGGAACATATCAGTCAATTTGACGTTATAGCTTTTGTCGAAACATGGATTACCAATATAGAAACTGTTAACCATATATTTGATAATTTCACGTGTAGTCCGGCATATATTCAACTTGACCCGGATTTGAGGTCCATATAATTGTTCTCGGCTGATATTTATCTTCAGAACTTGCGGAATGCGAATGATGAATCATTTTTAATTTTTCACTTTTTTATATATATATTTATTTAACGATGCCACCCTGTCATCATGGAATGGTCTAAAAAAATACCCCAATTAGGCTTTTCAACCAGTTATACATAGCATTATAGTTATGTTGATTTTGCTGGGCCACCATAATTTCAATCGGGATATGACCTAGCGAGATTCGTTGAAATCGGTCCGATCATATCCCGATTGAAAGTATGGTGGCCCAGCAAAATTATCATATACAGCTATGTATAACTGGCTGAAAAGCCTATTTGGGGTATGTGGGATTGGTATCTACAACAACCACGCGCAGTACACACTATACTAGCGTCATATAGAATACCAATACCTACGATATCCGTCGAAATCGGTCCAATCATATCCCGATTGAAAGTATAGTGGCCCAGCAAAGTCATCATGTAATGCAATATATATCTATATCTAGCCAAATTGGGATATATGGTATGTGCATGCGGGTTACACACTATACTAGCGTCATTTAGAATACCAATAGTTAGCGAGATCCGTTGAAATCGGTCCAATCATATCCCTGTTGAAAGTATGGTGGCCCAGCAAAGTCTTCATGTAATGCTATGTATAACTGGCTGACAACCCTAATTAGGGTTTGTGGGATGGATATTTCCAACGAACCTGCGGGTACTGGTACACACTATACTAGCGTCATACAGAATACCAATATCTAGCGAGATCTGTTGAAATTGGTCCAATCATATAGTATACTTGATCAGACAACCAAGGTCATATGTACGTGTTATGGGCAATCAAGAGCGGAGAGCATGTCCGAGGCTTGACGGAATTCATGGGCTAAAAAGGTTGGAAAATCCCCTGCATCCACATAGAGGTTGAAGTCCTTACCCTCAACAACAGAATCGTTTGATCAAAAGGTTAAACGGGCTCATCTTCAGTCATGTATCTGGAAACATGCTCTGGACGAAGATCCACCAGACTTAGATCCCATGGAATATGGATGGTGCTGCCAAATCCCTTGTCCCTAGTATGGTGCCAAATAATGTTGAGCTTGCAGCTCCAGGTGTCCTAAAGCTCATCAGATGTCCATGAGAGAGTGAAGCTCCATGTTTTTTCTATGAAATATAGATGTAAATACCAGTGACATAAACTCAATACAAAATCGAAAGTTAAGATGTAGGGCAAAGTTTGAAATTGACATGTGTTAAATGTCTTGAATTGTTATATGACTTGAATCTAAAGCGTTAATAGTACATAACCTAGTACGGTGTACCATCACATATATCCATCCTCAAACATGTAAAATATTCATTTTCCGTTTTTCCAATGTCATCAAACAATCAATTTTAGTATCCACGTGGGGGTCAAACATACCACGTTAAATCAAAATTTAAATACAGGAAAGTTTGTTTTAAATATTTTGGGGCATAAATGTGTGGATGGGTGGGGTGGGGAGGGGGGGTGGGGGTGGGGGGGGTAGGCCCTTTATGAGCCAAACATCTTGATTTCACCATCCCATCATTGGCGGTCACCATGGACGTCATCTTGAATTTTGCAAAATGCTCAATGACGACAGAGTGACATCATTCAGATCCATATAATATATGGTCCGTAGATGCAAAAAAAAAGCAAACAGCTATTGTATGGACGCAAAATCCAGGTTACATACAAAAAGGGCATTCATCTGCCGGACTATTGTTATTATTGCTCAGCTAAAGCTTCAAATAGAGGTGGGCGATCCATGGCAGGTATAATTGTATATACATGTATACGTAATGAATTAGTACCGTTTGTAAGAAGAATATCTTATGAATGTCAGTTAAGTGTTTTTCTGATTTCTGACAGAGTAGTGCTTGACTTAGCGAAAGATGTGTTATTTGTTTGTACTTAGCTACCTCCAAGTTGCTCACCATCTTATAAAGATAAAGCCTTCAAAGGTGTAGAACTTCTAGAAAATAGTATTATAAATGCTGATTGTAATCTTAATGTTAATGAAGTTCATATTTTAATTGCGGGAGACCTGAATGCCCGAACAGCTAACGAACTAGATTATATACCGTATGAATTTAATATTCCAGAATTGGAAAAGTTCAACGTTATGATAAATAACCATGTAAATATGTCAAGATATTCTTGCGATACTACCGTCAATAGTTGTGGCAGGGAACTTATTATTTATTTATAAGCATATGCCTTATATATTATAAATGGGAGGTGTGGAAAAGATAAAGAAATAGGTAGCTTTACATATATCTCGTACATAGGTTGTTATGTCATCGATTATTTTATATTTGATAAAACAGTGTTTGCCATTATACAATCATTTGAAGTAGACAGAATCTAAACACTTCCATAAGCATTGAAATAAAAAGTAATTTAAATATCAGAAGTGACAATGAGACAAAAGAAGACGAATCCGGAGAAACCTACAGATATATATTGATGGACGACAACAATGACGAGATAAGAGAGAATATGGTTACATGTAGGAACAGTGACGACTATATAGAGTTTGTATTAGTAACCATAACATACCCATAAACAATATTTTAATCAGGTTCAAAAACATGATATATAAGTCGAGTGATACATGCAAAGTAGTTAATCAAGTTAATAAACATAAACATAGCCAACCGGATTGGTTTGATAATGAATGTAAAATCCTGAAAATGGAAAAGTATAAACTGTTGCATAAATATCGACACAATAGGACAAAACAAAACCTCGACAATTATATTACGACAATGACAACATTTAAAATTACATGCAAAAAAAAAGTAAGATATTGATAACTCAAACACTACATTTCATGACAATGAATTAAGCGAAGAAGATATAGCAAAGCTTTTTCAGGAGATCCCCGAAAATGAGATATGTTTATGAATTCACATATAACAAATGAAGAAATAATTGAATCAGCTAGGGCTTTAAAAAATGTAAAAGCACCTGGACCTGACAAAATATTTACTGTTTTCTACAAGAATTGCCTAGATTTAATTTTACATGCTTTGAACAAAAATTATAAACGGTAGGGTGGACGACCCCAGTAATTATAGAGGAATCATGTTACTTGATGCTATAAGCAAAATATTTACACGAATTTTAAATAGACGTTTGACTTTTTACACAACTATCTTTGACAAGATATCAGAAGCAAAGTCAGGTTTTGGAGAAGGGTATTGTACGATACTTGACCAAAAAAGGTATGAAATTATTTGTAGCATTTGTAGATTTAAAAAAGCGTTTGGTACTGTGAATCGAGCATAGTTGTGGTTTATTTTTTAAAAAAAAGGCCGGCGTAACGGTAAACTGTTCAAAATGTTATATAGTGTATATATATATATATATATATATGTGTGTGTGTGTGTGTGTGTGTGTGTGTGTGTGTGTGTTAGTGTGTTAAAGCAAGACCAGGTGTTAGACAAGGTTGTATTTTAAGCCCAATTCTATTTCCCATATTTAAAGATGAACTTGCAAAGAGTGGTCTGACCGGAATCCAGTTATCACCGGATATTATTGAGTTATTTAATATGTTTATGTTTGCAGATGACATTGGTCTTATTTCAGACACAGTGATTAGTTTACAGAGACAATTAAACATTACTCATCAATATTGTACACATTGGGAGTTAACAGTCAATCTTGATAAAACAAAGTTTGTTGTTTTTAGAAATGGGGGCCCTTTAAGCAAACACGAGAAAAAGACACTTGGTGGAGAAAATGTTAATGTTGCAAAAGAATATACATATGCTGGTCTATTATTTTCAAGTCAAATGTCTCTAAATCGAATGGTAGAGGAAATTCTATTTAAAGTGAACGTGTTCTTATTGCTCTTTTAAATGGCTTATATAAATTTAGTCCTTTACAATCAGATCCGTTGTTTAAATTATTTGACACAAAAATGAAACAAATAGTTTTATATGGCTCGGAGATATGGGGTATAGAACAATATAACTGTATTGAACGTATACAATATTATGCGTGCAAAATATTTATGTACGTCCACAACACGGCAAGTAATAGTGCCGTTCTCGGTTACTGTGGTAGATATCCACTATGGATAGAAGAAAGTCATGAAAAATGTATAAAATACTGGTTACGGCTTCTAAAAATGCCAAGTCATAGATATGTGAAGAAAGCTTATAACATGTTAGTTTATTATGATACGTATGGTCATATCAACTGGGTAACACAGTTAAGAATGAATCTTTACATGAACGGTTTTGATACGAATGGGTATACCAAACTGTCAAAAATGAATCTCTTTTCCTTAAAGTGTTAGTAAGATGACTCAAAGACTAATTGATCCGAAAACATAATTAGAATTATACCGAGATTTTAAAACAGATTTTAAGTTTGAAAAATATTTAAATTGCCTTACAATACGAAAACTCAGGTATGCACTATCATCTTTTCGAACTTCCTCGCATGACCTCGAAATAGAAAAGGGGAGATAACGAGGTATTCCTAGGAATGAAATGGTATGCAAAAATTGCCGAAACACAGTAGAAAATGAATATCACTTTATATTTGAATGCAAACTGTATGATGATTTAAGACTGAAATACTTACCAATACAATTTACACATAATAAGTCTCTGTATACATTTAAATCATTGTTTTTAAATGAAAATCCATTAATTACAAAAAAAAAAAATCCCTTTATATATTTCATGCTTTTCACAAAGGATCATGTTTAATAGAGACTTTGTAAATATATAATTTCTTCGCGTTGATTGCCTAAAATATTGGTGGTTTTGTATATTAACTCTATGTACATATGTTGGGTTCACCAGTTACATATGTGTTTGTTAGTATATAAAATGCAACAAAGAAATTGAAATTGATACAAGCATTTCTATATTTCAAATTTACCGCTACCTTATTCTTACCATATTCAACCACTGGATAAGAATTCTATAAGATGTTATCTTGTTCTGACCCTTTTGTGTTTGTGTACAGATATTGTGTATTGTAGCTATTTGGAAATAAAATATGTTTAAACCAAACAAAATATTATTAAGAGCCTCTGCTATACTGGTATAAGATGCAATGCATTTGCGATAGAAGCCGGCAAGTCCAAGGAATTGGCGTAACTCCTTGACATTTTTCGGCACTGGCAAGATTGTTCTAATTGCAGAAATCTTTTCGGGGTCAGTGTGTATTCCCTCTTTGGAAATGATATGTCCAAGATAAGAAATTGAGGGCATAAAAATCTTTGAGGGTTTAAGCTTCAAACCATGTTGGGAAAGCTTAGAAAACACTACCTCTAGACCATTTATATGCTCCTCGAACGTTTTCGAGAATATGAGAATGTCGTCAAGGAAGATGCTTTCTCTGAGATGTAGGTCACCCATACATTGTTCTATCAATCTCTAAAATGTGACAGCAGCGTTTGTAAGACCAAAGCCCATATGATTCCACTCGTAGAAATCAAGATTACCTATTGAAAAGGCGGTGAAAGGCTTATGGTCCTCCTCTATCTCGACGTTCCAGTAGCCTGACCTGAGGTCCAGTTTACCGTACATGGTTGAGCCATATGAGGAAGCATATAGGCATCTTTCCTAGTTCTGAAGTTGAGAAATCTCCAGTCAATGCAAAATACTTCTTCACTAATGCCAAATTAATTGAGAAAGGACTGTATGTCTCTCTGATGACATCAGCGGCTAGCAATTCCTTAATATGTTGCCGTACTTCCTCATATAGACCGGGTGGTATCGTCCGATAAGGTTATTTGAAAGGAGTAATCTCTTCTCTTCTAAGACTGTTTAGTGCTTAAGCAGATGAGTGCACCCTATATCGGTCGGTCCTTGGAAAAGTTACGGTTTCAACTGCCTAAACCTTGACAAACCCGGAGTAGTTCGTCAGGTGTAAGATGTTCAGTATTGACCTTCACACCTAGATATTCTAAAGACTGATCTGTACTCGGGGCGTTTGACAACTCAGAAGCAAAATCAGTAAGTAGACATATGTTGGCATTCGGAGAAAGAAGAATACTCTTTGCCGTCGTATTGCAAATTCTTACAGCAATCCTGGTAAAAGATCCAGACTGTATAAGTTTAACTACTCTGGGGCAAACAGTGTACCCGCAGTTGTTATTCACTGTGTTCTCCGTGACAACTTGTAGGATGTCATGACATATGTTTCGAGCAACACAATTCAATGTTATTTGCTCATAATTATGGTCCTGCATTAACCTGGTTTCTTGTCTGACAGTTTGGCAGTAAATGTAACATAGTTAAGGCTTTCAATGGCAACTTGCCATTCTTTAGGAATAACATCCGATAAAGAAGCCGAAGGAGAATCCATAAAATTACGTAGTATATTGGTTCCAACGTTAATGGGACAAATTTCTGCGAATTCATCATCAGGGATAACAAGTATTGGAACTTCAAACTGTTCCTGTATCCAATATAATTCAATTTTGAACCATCAGCCGTTGAAAGTTCAATACCAAGGTTTGTCAATGGTAAAAGAGCAGGCTTATTCCTCAAAGAATAAAAAGCATGTTCTGATATGGTTGAAACCATGGCTCCAGTATCAATAAGTGATTTGAAACTCTGGTTGTTAACTGTTATGTTGCAGTTATTTGCAGCTCCAACCAGTCTGTCTAGTAAAGTCCTATCTGCTTCATCAGCCTCTGTTTGGCCCTTAACAGAGGCGATTACCCTTTTGGTGGACCTTGGTATTCTCGAGTGCCACTGAAGTTACCTCAGCTTCACTGCCGCCCAGGATTACCTTGACCTCTACCTCTACCATAAAAGGGTCTGGGAGGCTGGGGGTCTGAGTAAGGAGGTTTAAACTCTGGGGCACCAGGATTTAACGACCTATCTCCAGGGCGGTTCAATAACTGGATAATCTGGTCCAGTTTATGTCCAACCTCGTCTCCATCTCACTGACTTGCTTTTATAACCGGAACTAAGGGCTTGACATATTGATTCAAGAGACTGCCCTGAAATAGCATTTGCCTGTGCTTTACGACCATTGGACGAGACCGAAGGCTGTATGTTAATCTCTCTGCCAACCATACGTATTTCCCCTAGGAGCAGGTTGAAGTCTAATACGGTGTCATACTTACGACGGGTTTGTGAATTTAACCTATTTGAACAAAGGGATATCCAGAACTTATGTCTCAATAAATCGTTCTTGGAGTCCTGATTAAGGTGGCCATTATCTATAGAGGTTTGGAGTAGCGTCTTCAGTCTACATACGAAAGATTTTACCGTCTCCTCAGGCCTCTGTGCGGTATTAAAACAATTCCTGCATGACCATGTCATATATATGTACTTTGGGGGTTGCCGACCAAAATCATCATCACCTAACATTTTTGATTTTTGTGGACTAAAATCACCAAAAATCACTAAATCATCAAAATGGCAGACTAAAATCACCAACATTCTGAACCAAAAAACCCATAACATGGTCAATATCTGTCAAAAAACCATAACCTACCTGTCCATGGACTAAAATACATAGCCCACCTGTCCATGGCTCAAATATATATATATTCTGAACCAAAATATATATATGGCTTCGCCTACCATGGCTTCACCATGGTCCCACACACTAAGACTAACGATGCTCAACGTATCGTCTTACCAGCATGTAGTTACGTCTTACCAGCAGGTGGCTTTGCCCGCCATTACTTCGCCATGGTCCCACACATATAACGCCTAGAATGCAGCGAGGCTTCTGGCCCACCGGTCATCTCGCTATACCTACAGTCCATTGGAGCACAGGGAATTTAAGGTGGCTTCGCCCGCCATGGCTTCGCCATGGTCAGCTGGTCCACCCGTCATCTCGCTATAACTACAATATGTATTTTGGAGGTTTTGAACCATTATTTCTTTTTTATATAAATGCATTAAAGAAAATATATATATATAAAGAAATAATGACGACTGTTTTAGAAAAATTAATACACCTATTTGAAACAGGTGTAATAGATAGTCAAACACTATCGGTTGGTATAAATGCATTAAAAGAAGTTCCAAAGGAAACTTCAAAAGAGGTTATTCAACCAGTTGAGTCCAAAGTGTTGGAAAGTGTTAGACGTGTAAAACCAATTCCAGCACCACGAGTTAAATCAAGAATTCCAATCCCAGCTCCAAGAGTTAAACCAATCCCGGAACCAAGAGTTAAACCAATCCCAGCCCAAAAAATGAGTACGGAAAACGTGAACTACATTTTACAATTACACCGGGAAGGAAGAATTAATGATGATCAGCTTAGAACGGGGCTAGATGTTCTTCCAAAGGAAACTCCAGAGGTTAAATCTCAAACATTAGACAATTTATATAAGAGACGACGTACCAAAAAACTACGTAAACGAGAAAAGCAGAAATATGATAAACATTATGCTAAATTACGAGAGAATGTTATAAATGAATTGAAAGAGCTTAATGATAGAAATTTGAAAGAGCTTAATAATAGAAAATCTAAAGAAGAATTAAAACTGGTTGACAAACCAATATGTGGTTATTTCAAAGCATACGTGATGTTTGTTGAGCAATACAAAGACCCTCAAGAACTATTACATGATAAGAAACCCATTATTACAGAACAAATCAGCGAAGAGCTGACAAAGATGAATGGATTAAAGTTTCAATTAGGTCTCACTGTAGATCTCTTCAAAGATAATGGTGCTCCAACTCCAAACCATATCACAGCAGTATTACACAGCAACCAATATGCAATTTTAAACTCTGAAAAAATAAATGAGTTTTACGATGAAGCATCCGAAAACATACCACAGAAACTGGAAAGATTTACAAACACAGCATCAGGATTGGAAATTGACCACTGTGTTAATCTTTACTTAAATATTGCAAAGTACGAGCCGTTAAAAGGTTCTTCATATATTCCTTTGCCTATAGCAGTAGCTGATAAGAATGCGATTATCAATGTAAAAAATAATGATGATCAATGTTTGTTCCATGCAATAAATTCTGCTTTAAATCCAGCCGCAGATCACACCGACAGGTTGTCAAAATATCCTAGTATAGAGTTCTTAAAGAAAAAGGGCATTGACTTTCCTACACCAATTTCTCAAATTTCCAAAGTAAAAAAACAAAACAATCTTGCTATTAATGTTTACGGGTACACCATATCAGAGAACAGTAAAAAAGTAAATGTTTTCCCGTATAAAATATCAGAACAACCAAAAGATATTGAGCGAATTAATCTGCTTTTAATATCTGAAGACGTTGAGGTTGAAGAAGAATCAGAGAATGATCCAAATAATGAAGAAGGAATCATAGATGACAACTATGACCATGATGATCCAAATAATGAAGAAGGAATCATAGATGACAACTATGACCTTGATGATTATCCCGACAAACCAACAACAAAAATAACAAAATATCACTATTGTTGGATTAAAAATCTGAATAGACTACTCTGTGATCAAAACAAACATAAAGGTCAAACTTACTTCTGTGATCGTTGCCTTCATGGATTTTCTGGAAAAGGACTACTTACCAAACACAGAGAAGACTGTGAAGGTATCAACAAAAATTCTTGCAGATTAGAAATGCCGCAAGAAGGTCACATACAATTTAAAAATCATCAAAATCAGATGCATGTGCCTTATGCAATATATGCTGATTTTGAGAGTACAATCCAGCCGCAATCGACTAAATTTGGAAAAAAAATCTGAAATTCAAAATGTACACGAAGCTTGCGGGTTTGGATACCAGGTTGTCAGATATGATGGCAAAGCTGAAGAACCTGTTATTTACAGAGGTGAAGATGTTGTTGAAAAGTTTTTAAATCACTTAGAATGTGAGAAGAGCAACATTAATAAAATAGTTGATCACCCAAAACACTTAATTATGACGCAGCAAAATGAGGAAGATCATAAAAAAGCAACACACTGTTGGATATGTGAGAATAAAATATCGAAAGATGAAAACCCTAAAGTAAGAGACCACTGTCATTTTACAGGTGAATACAGAAGCGCAGCACATAAAGACTGTAACCTGAAACTGAAAATAAAACCAGGTAAAACAATCATCCCTGTTGTATTTCATAACCTCAAAGGATATGATAGCCATCTCATCATGCAAAAAATACATAAAATGACAGGTAGTATTACATGCATCCCAAACAACGCTGAAAAGTATATTTCATTTAGTGTTGGACAACTTAGATTCTTGGATAGCTTTCAGTTTATGGCATCTTCCTTAGAAAGGCTGTTGATGCAACAGATAAATCTGATTTCAAACTCACCAAAAAAACTTTTGCAGATAAAACTGATCTACTTTTACGAAAAGGGGTTTATCCATACGAATATATGGACAGTGGGGAAAGATTTGAGGAAACGCAATTACCACCTATAGAAAAGTTTTACAGTAGTCTCTCAGATGAAAGTATAAGTCCCGAAGATTATGAGCATGCTCAAAAAATATGGAAAGAGTTGAACTGTAAAACTCTTGGAGACTATCATGATTTATATCTAAAAACGGATGTAACTTTGTTGGCTGATGTATTCCAAACTTTTAGAAAAACATGCATGAAGGCATATAAACTCGATCCCTTGCATTACTACACAGCACCTGGATTATCTTGGGATGCTTTACTTAAACATTCTAAAATAGATTTAGAACTTTTGACGGACATTTACCAGCACTTATTTGTAGAAAAAGGTATGCGTGGTGGAATTAGTATGGTATCAAAACGATATGCCAAAGCAAACAATCCACACGTAGCTGATTATAACCCTAACAAGGAAAACAACTTTTTAATGTATTATGATGCAAATAATCTTTATGGGTGGTCAATGAGTCAGCCACTTCCATATTCTGGCTTTAAGTGGGTGGAAACAGAAACGTTGCCAAAGCCAAAAGAAGGAAAAGGATATTTTCTATAAGTGGATTTGGAATATTTAAAAGAACTCCATGAATCTCACAATGATTATCCACTAGCACCGGAAACATTAGCAGTGAAAAAAGTATGGTTATCTGAATACCAGACAGATCTGTTAGAAAATAACGTTATGACAGAACAACTAGTCCCCAATCTTATGGACAAAGAAAAATATGTGTTACATTACAAAAATTTAGAGTTGTATTTATCATTAGGCATGAAATTAACAAAAATCCTCAGAGTATTAGAATTCAATGAAAAACCATGGATGGCATCATACATAAACCTAAACACATAACTTAGGAAAAAAGCTAAATCAACCTTTGAAAAAGATTTTTACAAACTTATGAACAACTCTGTGTTTGGCAAAACAATGGAAAATATACGCAAGCGAACTGATATAAAACTAGTCAAACCTGAAGGCTCTGAAAAAAAAAAGATAAGAAGAATAATAGCTAAACCCAACTTTAACAGGTGGATAACATTTTCAGATGAATTGTCGGCATTACATGTAAACAAAACGAAATTAACATTAAACAAACCAATATATGTTGGGATGGCAGTCTTGGATTTATCAAAGTACATGATGTATGACTGGTACTATAATACCCTGAAGAAAAGGTACGGAGATGGCTGTACTTTGTACTTTATTATATACAGACACTGACAGCCTACTGGTAGACATCAAAACGGAAGACGCATATAAAGACATGGTTGAAATGAAAGATGAGTATGATCTAAGTGATTATCCTCAAAATCACCCAATGCACGATGATACAAACAAAAAAGTATTAGGTAAAATGAAAGATGAATGTGCTGGTGTTCCTATAGTTGAGTATATTGGATTAAGACCCAAGCTATATTCTATTTTGAGAGCGGATGAGCAGATTATTAAGAAAGCAAAGGGAGTAAAAAAATATGTAATCCAAAAACATATCAACTTTGAGAACTACAAGGATGCATTGTTTAAGAAGAAAAAATACATCCATGAAATGAATATGATACGATCGAAAAAGCATCAAATATATGGCATAACAGTAAACAAAGTAACACTGTCACCATTTTACACTAAAAGATACATTCGAGAAGATGGAATTACAACTGATGCATATGGGTTTTATCAAAACTTATGAATTTTGGTATCAGCAGGAACAATAAGTAATTCTTCTTTGACAAATCCTCTTTGAGGCGCTGGTGCTTTTAAATAATAAACTCTTATGCCTTGCGTCACCATATAACTATCAATCTTGTGAATATCTACACTCCACATTGGATCAGTTGCTCTACGTCTTCCACCTTCTTGTTCCCCGGGTTGATATAAATATCTTACATTTGCATTCATACAGATAGGATCACCTTTTAATATTTTTGTTTCAACACGAGGAGGCTTTTTTGTCTCCACATTTATGACTTTAATAACTTCTGGTAATCTCTTTACCCACTCTCTGTTGCGTTTTTGCGAATCCATTTCCTTAGCATACTGATAACCAAACAATCTTTCAGCTAATGTTCTGTTAAATCTTTCCACTATAGCTTGATCTCTGTGTATCTCTGTTCTGACCCGTCTGATATTAACATTATGTTTGACCATCAACTGCGATACTGCACCCATGAATTCTCTGCCTGGATCCACTTGTAATAACTTTGGATATTTTAGATGCCGACTGTATATATTTTCAAATGCTTGGGCAACTTCTTCGCTAGCCATGGAAGTCAGCGGCTCTTCTTCTTTGTATCTACTCGCAATATCAACCACAGTCAATGCATATTTATACGTCTTGCGGCCAAAAGTATCATGCGGCAGAAATAACAAATCAGCTTGATGCACTCCATTCTTAACAGAAACATCAAACCTAGGTCTAATTATTTTCTTCGGCGCAGGTAAATAAATCTGCCACACAGCTTGTTTCTTTAAAAATTCTAAGGCCTGTTTCTTACTGACACCAGCCTCTTTTGCTAATTTCTTAACTGCTGTGTAACCTCTCCAAAATCCTTGAGGACTGTAATAAATCTTTTCCATTTTTAAATGGGTTAAGAAAATATATATACTACATAAAATAATGGAAACTGCACGATTTGATGAACTGCCTCAAGCGCAAGCGCAAAAATCAAAAAATAGCACAAAGAAATGGACCGACTTGGAACTAAATAAAATATACGCTATTACAGATACAAAAATAGTGGATACTCAATATGGTCCATCCATGGTATTAACATTATCAGACAACGGTGAAGTATGGGCGCCTGGTCATCTCAAAGATAAAATAGAGAAGGCAAGTGTAGAACCACCATATTATGTGCGACCACTTGGATTGAAACCATGTAAAAACAAAAAAAATAACAAGTATCATGCATTTGACTTAGTCATTCCGGAAAGTGAAGAACCGAAAAAGAAAAAGAAAAAGAGCCACGCCAAGACAGTATCCGAGTCTGAGAGCGAGTCTGAGAGCGAGTCTGAGAGCGAACCTACCACCAACCATGTCTCTGAGAACAACAATGAGTCTGAGAGCGAGTCTGAGTCTGAGGAAGATAGCGATTCTGAACCTGAAGTCGTGGTTAAACCAAAAAAGGAGGTGATTGTTAAAGAAAAAAGAAAAATATCGATGAAACCGCAACAGCTTTAGAATCACTTAAAAAATAGGAAACGTTAAACCGTCAAAAACCATCTTTAAACCTCTCGGGGTTTTAAGATATAAAATGTATGTTGTTTTAAAAAAATGAACAGGCAATATTGCATATTGGTGTATCTGGGAAGTGAAGACGACGAAGAACCGAAAAAGAAAAAGAGCCACGCCAAGTCAGAGGGAAATGGGGTTTTGGACGGCCTATATCTGTTGATCCGGAGATGGTGTATAAAAATCACTCAACTTAGGCTCCGGTTCCAAAAGCAAATGTTTGCCAGTTATTTAATAATACTGTTTCATAGCTTGGTCCACATCATCAAAAGTCTGCCCTGCATGATGCTCTTTTTGCAGTTGCTTATTAATAAATTCTAATCTCTCTGTTCTTTTTTTATTCCACGCCGCTTGTGCTGCTTCCAATTGTTCTACGGCTTTGTCATGCCTTTGTCTTTCCTCATCTGAATGACTTCCCATTTTTGAAAAGAAATAATTTGAACCGCTAAATGCCAATGCGTTTGTTAATGCGCCACCGATCATCATTGCTACTGCGCTTGCCATTTTTTTTATATTTTTTTTTTATATATTTTTTTTTATTTCATAATATCCGCAGGAATAATACCTTGCTTAATCAACATATCCTTCGTAGCTATTGCTAACATTATATCCACAGACAGCATCCCAACATCTGCCATATTAAAATCCACTTTAGGTGCTGGTCTTTTTAGTACTTTTCTGCCAATCTCAGAATATCCAACAGTTAGAAGTGTTTCCACTCCAGCGTGATACATCATATTTACAATTTGTTTTACGTCAATACTTGCTGCCATTTTTTTTTAATATTAAAAAAACAAAAAACGGGTCTTTTGGTGCAACATGAACAGGTTGCACAGCTTCAGGTGGTGCTACCGATTTCTTGTTATAAATATTCAAACCCAACCCAGCAAAGCCTACTAATAAAATCGGTGGAATATAATTTTTGTATACATTTATTTTGATTTTTTCTGGTTCCTCTTCACCTCTTGGTACTTTTGTTATCTGTCCTGCATCTTGTGCATCCTGTGCATCTTGAAGCAAACGCTTTGCCTTCCTTGCCGCTGCTCCTTTTTTCCCGGCTTCTATTCTTTTTAGATTTTTTACTTTTTGTACAGGTATAACTTCACTTTCTTGGTTCTCCACTTGGTTCTTCATTTTTATTATCTACATTTTTATTTTTATTAAAATCAATATGTCGAACAGTTGTCAGCATTGCTGTAAATGGCGCTAAGTACATTCCATACTTGTAATACAACTCACAACACGCACTTGTTAAAGCACGTTTAATAAATGGGTCTTCCTCCAAATCTTCTGTCAGTTTTGGTGGATTGGTTGTATTAAAATATTTTGATACTCCCATCACATACAAGTTAATAAAATAATTACCTAAAGTCTTAGCCATGCTTGCCCCAAGTCTTGCTTCATATCTACAGTAAAGTTTATTAATTTCATCTGGGGGATGCTATCTATAGTCGTGAGTTGTATGTCTTTACCCAAATATTGACGACTACCACCGCCAGCCACTATGGCTGATAATCTTTCTCTTTTTGTTTCTTGTTGCTTTGATTCATCTGTGTGTTCCGTAAAACCTTCCGTAAAACCTTCCGGTATGATACATTGTAATAGTTCTTCCGCATTCATTTTTATAGTAGTCATTTTATATTTTATCTTGAAATAAATATAAAGCACAGTTGTGATATTCACCATGCAACTAGTAATGGTTAGTATTGTTAATATTATTGTTAATAGCATTGTTTTATTGTTTTCCAAATGTCTGGAATGACTAAGTCATATGCACTATGAATGACATAAAGTTTATTAATTTTATCTGCGGCCATTCTATATATATGATAGCTATTTCTTTTCAATCCAAGTGGTCGAATATAATATGGTGGTTCTCCACCTGCCTCCTCTATTCTATCTTTGAGATGATCAGGCGCCCATACTTCACCGTTATCTGATAATGTCAATACCATGAATTGATCATTGTAAAAATCCAGTATTTTTTGTATTTGTAATAGTGTATATTTTATTCTGATCCAAGTCTGCCAATGTCTTTGTGCTATTATATTGCTCGAAGAGCAGTTTATTAAATTGTGCAGTTTTCATTTTTTATATAGTATATATTTATTACAGTCCACAAGGATTTTGGAGAGGTTACAGCATTGCTCATTTGCTATGAGCATTGCTATAAGCATTGCTCATTTGCTGTTAGCATTGCTATAAGCATTACTCATTTGCTATGTCACACTATATTTCCCGGGATTACGTCAGCTGGCTGCTTTTGTTGCTGCTGCTAAAGACGTCCTCGTGTCGTCATCGTTTGGTCCACCCAACTAGTCTGCAATTAACATTGCTTTGTTACTAGTCCTCAAAATTAACTTGGAATATTTAGTCCTTGCTAAAGCTTTTCTTATTCTGGTTCTCTCTTCCAGCGTTGGAATAACATCATTTTCTCTCAAACAATTTTCATAACTAGCTCTGTCCTTGGTGTAAAACATACACAACTATTTTGCTTGCTCTCTCAAATCTTTCAATACAGAATTATATCTCTGTGAAATGACCCATACTAATTGTTTAGCGTGACGACCGGAGAATGCCAACTCTGATAACATATCTATTTTCTTTATTAATTCCTTTGTGGCGGAGCAATCATCAATGATGTATAATGTAGGCTGGCCAGCATATTGTTTGAAAAATAAACGCAACAGTTCTTGTAGCTTTTCTTTGTCGTTGCTCACGGGATTGACAATTATTATTTTTTTATCTCTCGGGTGTCTCACATCTCCTATCCAGGGTCTATTTTTATAAGCCTCGTTCCACTCTATGGTTGGACACAATATAATTATATGTTCAAAAACTCCAACATACTCTTGTTCAAGTATGTCAAGAACAAACTCTGTTTTGCCGCAGCCTGTCTGACCACAGATAATGGCACTGTGTGGATATTTAGGATATTTAGTATCGTACTTCTTTGAATCTTCAATCTTCGAAATTGATTTGCGCATCTTGTATTATATATAGATAAATATTTAAAAGTTGATCTGCATCTGCTTTTTTATCTATGACTATCGTTATACCTTCACTGCCGTTTTCTATTCTTCTTCCACTGCCGTGTAATAAATTGTCATCACATGTTCTAAGGTCAAGCCACAAAGCATATGCTTTTGTTAGATAGGTCTCAAGAGAAACATGGGTAAAGTATAAGTCCTTTGCCACTATGTCTGTCTCTTTGCTTCTTTTTGAGGTTAAGGCAAAATATTTGTTAATTTCATCCCAATGTTGATAAGCCCTCATGCCCTGACTATACAACTGATTTGGCACGCCCTCTATTGTCATATCAACCTTTTCAATCTTTGGGTTGTAAAAGGATTCCGTGTCTGTTCTTTCTGGGTCTTCAAACAGCATTAAAATACCTTTCATGCTCCGTGCTGGTACATTAATGTTGATGTTCCAAAGGGTATCAGATTTGTTTGCTATTATTTTTCTGTGTCGCAACATACGATCATACATAAATGACATCTTACCATTGGTTTGCTGTCTTATTTGTCTGGCTAATTCAACATCACTAACCATATCAAATTCCAAGCAGATATTTTTTATTACATAAGATGCATCAGCATCACTGCTTTTGATAACTTTGTTATAATAGTTAAACGTTAATTCATATTCTAACCTATCACCAAGCCCCGCTTGATTAAATGGCATATGACTTTCTAACATTTCAAAGTCCAGTGGAATACAAAATCTATTTCCATAAGCTGCTGCTATATCTTCATCTTTGGTGTCTGAGGAAGCATCTCCCGCACCAACTCTATATTTTAACATGTTTGCTTTACCCATACCTTGGTAAGCTATGTTTTGTCGTTCGCTAGGGTTTTTCCATAAATCTACATAACAATGATATATATCACTGTCCTCAGAACGGATGCCTCCGATATCGGGGTGGGTGCAGTCCTACTGCAAGAGCAAGATGGGTGTAGTCTCCCCGTGGCTTACGCAAGTCGGAAACTACTACCCCGGGAATGTAACTACTCTGTTATCGAAAGGGAGTGTCTTGCAGTAGTGTGGGGTGTCAGTAAATTCCACCGATATGTTTTTGGTAAGGAATTTGTCTTGGAGACTGACCACCAACCGTTAGCTTATATGAACAAAGCAAAGGTAGCTAACAGTAGAATAATGAGGTGGGCACTGACTCTGCAGCCTTACCGGATGAAAATTAAAGCGATCTGAGGAAAGGACAATATTGGGGAAGACTATTTAGGTCGTCGCACATAATGACAGGTTTAGTACTATAGTAGTTTATGTTACGACAGTGTAGTGTAAAATTGTAGAATATTGTTGAAATTTTAATGTTGCTTATTATGCAACCATGTCTTTTGCTAGGACTAATTAATAGTTTAAGTAATCATTTTGTTGAATTTTAAAAAGTGTAGCACTTTCTTTAAGTGGGGAGATGTTGTCACAAAATGTCACGGGTAGAGCGTATTGGTCGTACATAGCTCTTGTAAGTTGTCAGTTACACTCTAATCTATTGTTCGAGTTAAAACAAATTCACAATATCCATGATATATTCATGTAACACGTAAAAGCGTGCACATTTTAAGTGGCCGCCAGAGAGGCCGTGTAATAAGTTTAGTTTTGTGCTAATGCATGTAAACGTATAGGTCTATTCTCCTTAAACGGCAAAAATGTGTATGGGGCCTCTCGTGTAGATTTTAATACTGCGAATTTAGCCACGTATGTCACAGACTGAACGGGGAAAATAATGGTTTGGGCGTAACGTTCGCTATAAAAACCCATTGTCTTCTAGTTTTTGGCCGGGATTGCTCGATAGTTACTTTGTTTGTAGCAGAGGTTGGACGGCGAAATTCACAGGCAATATGTGGTCAGTATTTATTTTATTAAAACTTTTATCGTACATTTGTATTCAGTGGGCTGCGCCAGTTTGGTTGGCGGTTACGACATCCGGTTAGCTTTGATGTTTCTCAAACATTAACTTTAGACTAGCATATGATTTTGAAGTTACTTTATTAGATGTAATTATTGTAATTGATCATTAATTGTAAAACAATATTAATTTGATAACAGTGGATAATAGGTGCATTAGTTAACGTTGGCGTATAACTCAGTGATTGTAACACACGATTGTTAACATTAGTTAACAATGAGATGAGTGACTAGGATAAATGTTCGACGCGTATGCATAGCGTTGTATAATGTGGTCATTAGTTGACATATATGTGTGCATGCATAACTCAGTGAGTGTAATATACGAGTGATTTGATAATGTTTTATATTACATGTATTAGGGGCATTGATTAACAGCGACGTACATGGCGTATACATGGCATTGTAGAATGTATACATTACTACTCATCATTAGTACAGCTTACATATATTTATTGAATAATGATTTGTTTGGGTAATGATAATTATGCAAGATTGTTAATGTGTGTCAACCGACATCTCAAACGTATGTATAATTACAGCCTAAGCCATCCAGGGTTGGATATTAGCCATCCAGGTGTGGATGTAAGCCTTCCGGAGTGGAGCTAAGCTACCACGATTAACGTAACGTGCGGTGGAGACGGTCCCCGTACCTGCGCAGCATGGCCAGGTTTTAGTAGCGACAACCCCCGGGACACAAGGTGGGCCCGTTATCAGTCCTCACTGGAGGAACATCACCCACAATCTCAGTGGAGGTTAACCATCATTACATCGCGTCATCAACCCTTACAGAAGGCATTTGATGACAATCACCCATTGGATTCGCGCATCATCATCTTCATGAGCTCTCGCGCATCACAGTTTTCGCGCTAGATCATAGATCAACATTGTTATAACTTTAACAACACTTTAGTGTCGTATACATTCAGTATTTGTTACAATACTAAGAACGTCTTAAACGTTCATGAGAACATTCTTTTCATAGTTCATTTGTGTATTCGCTTGTTTTTTTTAGATAATTGTATATATGTTTTACATATTTTAAAAGTTGCATTAAACTTATGTAAATTCATTCACCGTCATTGATTCTGTCCTGAGTTAGCTCACATTATCGTTTCTAGAGTGCTGTGTGGCGACTGTTAAAAGTCGTCCCGAGTATAAATCATTAAAAGTCGCCCCGAGTGTTATTACATACTGATCCTTTGGGATCATCAACCCCACTTTGTGTGGTTTCAAAGTAAAATACCACTAAAATATCACTAAAGGCGGTGCTAGGTGGCTTGAGAGGCGTTTCAAAATATATTACCTCTCATGAACAGACTCAATAAAACCCAGTCTCTACTTTTCTCTCTTAGTTGTGTTTGTTGCTTCCAAAGGAATCAGTATTTATTTATAAGTATCGTGTCTTGTCCAGATCTCCTACAATACTCGAAATATAACTTTAAATGTGTATTTATCCTAAATAAACCTGGTGTTTCGCACCATTTCAGAATGATATGTTCAATGTCGTGCAATTTTCACATCGTAATAAACTCATAACCGCTTTAGCTAATACGACGAATCATCACAAGCCGGAGTCACTCGTACAGCGAATGGCTTAAAATGGTTCAGGTCACCATTAGCATGACACATCTCCCCATTGATTGCTGATTTAGTGTAGCAGTACGATCTTCTAACGCAGATTTTGAAAATAATCTATATATAAACACTGAACAGGGGATCGTTTGGAAGCATCAAACACAACAGAGAAATGTAACAGGACTCGTCTTTGTTGAATCTGTGAGAGGTAATATCAGGTGTAACACCTCTCACACTCCATGGCACCGATATGTAGTCGGGTCGACTTTTTACAGCCGTAGCAAAGCACTAAACAAACGCTCGACTAAATGTGAATGTCAATACAAATTAAAAAGGGGAAACCTTGGATAAATACTAAAAAGGGGGGGGGTCCATTAGAAGCCTCAAATAAACAAGGGAGACTCGGTGTTATTTAGTCTGTTCATGAGAAGTAATATTTTTTTTAATTATGTATGTCTATTTTTCTTCTCAACTCTAAAGTTCCCTATATGACTCAATATAGAATCATATGACCGACGGAGATTATTTTTTTAAATATATCGTTATATATTTTCATATAACCGTAGTCAGGATCGGGATAGTTCATAATAAAAGGATAATTTCTCGGGAATTCCTTTCACAGCATGTTTATTGATTCTCGGAAAGAGGGTTTTGACTGTCTGGATTATTCCTTGTAACCGTAGCCATCTTAGACGGCGGATTAACCTAATTCGTATGAATGTAAAGTGTATGTTTCTCATGAGAGATAAAATACGTCGTGCCAAAACGCACATTTTAAAGACAATTTCTATAGTTTTTAAAGAAAACGGACCAACAGGACAGACTCACGGAATCGAGCAATCCTACATGTTTTACCGCATAGTTTAGCCAAGATGTCCCTATTTAAAGCGGTCACATTGGCCAACAAGGAAAGAGATGTTGCTATACATGTATCAAGCACAACATATTTTTGTAAACATACATGTCCCTACTGGTCGTGGACAACATGTATACAAAGTTTGAGAATCACAGCACAATCGTTCTTAAATGTATTCTTGGTATTGACCTAATGATCTCATCATACGTTCTCAAAAGTAGTTTGCAATCCACGAATACCGAGGAGCTGGTCAATGCATACAACGATGAGCTTTCATCACTTATTAATAAACATGCTTCTCTTCGTACTAAAACTATTGTGTTAAGACCCTCTTGTCCCTGGTATACAGAAGACCTTCATGATGCCAAACATATGAGACGAAAGTTAGAACGCAAATGGCGTAAATGTAATCTTACAATTGACCACGAGATCTACAGAAATCAATGTGCTTCTGTAAATAAGTTACTTAGACAATGTAAAGTAAATTACTACTCGGACAAAGTGGAGACATGTGGGCGTGATCAAAATAGTCTTTTTAAAATTATCAAACATTTATAAGATGAAGCCAATGAGATTTTGTTGCCTTCCAACAAGTCTCCAAAGGAACTTGCACAGGATTTCAGCGACTTCTTCATAGATAAGATAGATGGTATAAGAACCGAAATAGCTTCTCACACTCAGTCTGTTTCACATGCAGTGAATCTAGAGATAAGCCATCACTCTGCAGAAAATCGTCTAGTAGAATTTAATCCTACCTCACAGGAAGAGGTTAAAAGAATAATACAATTATCTCCTAACAAATCATGTGAACTAGACCCCATACCAACATGGCTTCTGAAGGCTTGTCTGAATGAACTTTTACCTGTATTGATAAAAATCATTAACACCTCGCTGGAAACTGCACAGGTACCAAAATCATTTAAAAGTTCCCACATTAGACCTCTCTTGAAAAAGCCAGGCCTTGATCAAAATACATTGAAAAACTATAGGCCAGTATCGAACCTGCCTTTCATTTCCAAGGTGCTAGAAAAGACAGTTGATGCGCGCTTAGAACAGCATTTGGCAAAAAACAATCTTCATGAAGAACTGCAGTCAGCATATAGAAAGTTCCATTCCACCGAGACTGCTTTAATGAAAGTCCAGAATGACATCCTCCAATCTCTAGACCGGAACAACGCGACTGTACTTGTTCTTCTTGATTTGTCGGCAGCATTCGACACGATTGATCACAGCACTCTTCTGCGCCGCCTCGAGGATCATTTTGGAATTGTAGGCAAACCTCTCGAATGGATGACCTCATATCTCAGTGAACGTTACCAAAATGTCATCATTGATGGCGAACTGTCCCAACCAGTGCTGATGAAATACAGTGTGCCACAAGGCTCGGTTTTAGGACCGAAAAACTACATTATGTACACCAAACCAGTAGGTTCAATCTGTAGAAACCATGGACTTCAGCATCATTTCTACGCCGATGACTCATAGTTATATTTGTCCTTCAAACCATCAGATAGCGTTTCTCAAGCTGAGGCCTTGAGCCGCATTGAGAACTGTCTTAATGACATAGTGTGTTGGATGCATAGCAATATGTTGAAACGTAACACTGATAAAACTGAGGTAATTTTGTTCTCATCAAAACGAAATTCTAGTCTAGTAGGTGAGATATCTGTTGAGGTAGGAGACCCCAAGATAAAGCCATCGTCATCTGTGAGAAATCTTGGGGCGCAGTTTGATTCACAGATGGACATGGAGCTGCATGTGAACTCGGTCTGTAGATCGTGTTTCATGCAGTTACGGCAAACAGGCCACATCAGACAATACTTGACCACTGATGCCACCAAGTCTCTCGTCAATGCTCTGGTTACATCAAGACTGGACTATTGTAATGCATTGTTGTACGGCGTGCCGAAGACCATCTTAAGCAAACTGCAAAACGTACAAAACACTGCAGCTCGTCTTATCACAAGAACTTCCCTTTACGATCATATCACTCCCGTGCTGAAAGAACTTCATTGGCTACCTGTGCAGTACAGAGTGGAGAATAAAATACTGACTCATACATATAAAGCCTTACACGGTGAATCGCCAGCTTACATCAGACACATGTTACAGGTGTATGTTCCGCGTAGAACCTTAAGGTCCCAAAATGACTCTGTACCACTAGTGGTACCAAGATGTCATACTGTGACATACGGTAACCGATGCTTTGTGATTGCTGCGCCGAAGCTATGGAATGCACTCCCTGCCGGAATCAAAAACTGTAACACACTGTCTTCCTTCAAGAAATCGCTGAAAACACATTTATTTATCCGAATGTACGGCAATTAATTTGTTAAAGTAAACTATTATACATATAATAGAAAATTGTTGCATTTAAAAGCATTAAACATTTGTACGTAAACTCCTATGTTGTTTTTATCATAATTTTTCAACCAAATTGTTTTAATTTTAATGTTTCTCCTTTTTTATGTTGATTTCGGATAATGAAAAATGTCTTATGGTTTACTAATTTTAATTGTAAATGCCTTCATTTATTAGCTCATATAATTTCTTAAATAAACAGCTATTTAAAGTCCTGTTTTACCATTTTGTTTAATCTTTTCTTTGTATGTGTCTTATTACTTTTTACCTTTTTATAACTATTATAAATATCTTAAATTTTATGTTTGTTAAGCACTTTTGAACGTACTGTGTATGATAAAAGTGCTATATAAATGTGGTATAATAATAATTATTATTAAAAAGGGTTATCTACTGGTCATGTCCAAACTGCATACCAAAATTACGGATCCTAGGCGCAACTGTTATTGAGTTATTGATTTATCCCAGATGAAGCGACCTTGAACTTTGACCTACTGATCTCAAAATCAGTAGGGATCAACTACTGGTCATAATTAACCTCCATACCAAGTTTGAGGAGCGTAGACCCAACCATTCTCTATCGTTCCATTATCCAAATTCACCGCGACCTTGACATTTGACTTCAAAATCAATACGCGTGGCCAACGCGCGTACCAATTAAGGATACTATGCCTAACTGTCCTCAAGTTAATGTACATGTTCTACAAACCGACGCCATGTTCAAAGCAATATACTCCGCTTCTTCAAGGGGGCACAACAAGAGCATGCAACTCATCACACAATGGTCCGATCTGCTCCGATTGTTAATCGATATATATCGCTTTTGTCTAGCCGATTAATCGATTATGAAATCCCAACCGATTCCCATCACTAATATATCGTGTATCACATATTATTAGGATCAGTAAACAATAAAGGTGCTAGAGTGTTCACATTGCTAAATATGCCATTCTTTGACAAATCAAGGGCATACAACTCTTGATCCGACCGTTTAATCGGGCTCAAAATATTTTATCGAGATCTTTATGCCACAAATATTACATGTATTTCCATTGTAAAAATTCTTAAAAACAGCAATTTTTGATAAATTAATGGCACGTAAATCTTGACCCAGTGGTCCAATCTGGCTGAAAACTGAACTTATAAACATCTGACAGTCATAGACAATGATGATGATGCCATAAATACGTTGCAACACTAAAAGGCACTAACAGAATCTGTGATAAATGTGATTTTCTTGTTAACCCCCTTTTTGGACAAACACATATGTCACTTTTGAAAATGTGAAGAATAGGGTCTTATTCTTCACAAGTGTCTGCAAAATGTGATATGGGAAAATATAGTCCTACAATGCTTCAATTTTTTAATTTTGTTTGAATTTTTACAAAATGCTCTATTTTTCCTATTTTATGTAGGTTTCTAATAAAGCCATTTATATAAATAAAGACAATAAAATAAAAAAATAAAAAAATAAAAATAAAAATAAAAAAGAATATTATAAAAAAAAAAAAAAAAATACAACTAGACATCAAGAGCAACATTCTCGTAAATTTTTAGGAAAATCCATCCAAAAGTTATAGAAGAGAAGTCGTCCAAAATGCTGCGCATGAGAAACTACAGAAAATGCCTTTAATGGCCTGTTCTTGTATGCAAGAGTCACAAGAATGAAATTTGGTTAACATGGGCTAAGCGGTTGAAAATTAGACATACCATTGTAGACGGATGACGGAAAAGCGGTAACAATATCACATATGAGCCGTTTATTCAGGTGAGCTAAATGCATAATATTGATGGCGTTTCAAAGCCAAAACAGCAACCATTTACTTAAATAACATATTATATAAAACACAAATGTAGAAATATGTCAAACCGATATAATGTACAATATTTATTCATTGGATAGAAACAATTATAGAAATATACCACATGGACACATTTAACTTAAGAATGCTGTATATAGCTATGCCTATTTTGAGCCATCTTTTTTTACCTAATGAAGAGTTTAAATATTTTAGCCAGTAAAACGAGTAAAGTTCTCCTACAGAAAATGGTAGAAAATGAACAAGGTTCCAATAATAAACTCGCGAAACAATTGCTCTGTTTCTTCTACTTGTCTTTTTTTCTTATGACGTAACCAGTCCTTTGATAATCTATAAACAATCATGCTTTTTGTTACAAAGTCAAAATGAGGCATTTATAATGATCAGACATAAATATTCTTTCACATACCTTCGAAATGTTTTCCTTTGCAAAAATGCTCGAAGGAAAAACTATTTCGAAAGTGGTACATGCATATCACATCTTTAGATAGTGCATATCAAAAGTTATATAACAAAAAATACTGTACTTTCTTAGATACATATGTCCCAATTCCTCAAACATAAAACATGTGCAAAGAGATACAAAAGCCTTATACAATCATATTTAAAATATATTGCTTTAAGCACAAATATTAACGAACTTGATAATACTAATTAAAATTAAAGTTATTTAAACAAAACAATATCATCCCATACACATTTTGATAGTTCCTTATTAATTAACTTAACTATATTAGGCGTAATATTGTCTTGTCGTGCCCTCAATGGGTGTTTTTCTTGGTTTTTCTCTGGCTTCTGCCAAGTCATTGAGTATCTTCTTTGTGGCTTTCTAAGCTAGTGTCTTTTTGTATTTATATATACACGAGCATCTTCATGATATTTGTGTTTTACTTATATTGCCTATTAATGCTGCCTTGTTAGTTAGAGAATAGTTCATGGCGGAGATTTCTTTATTTACACTGTCCCGTTTTATTGGGATGACAGTAGGGTAAGTGTAAGGTTTGGTGCACCCTAGAACCTGGTTTAAACCTCCCAGCGGCCTTTTTCACCACTGACCGTTCCAAGGCGGTAGCCCTATTGTCAACCCTTTTGTGTTTGTGATGTCTTATTTTTCCTTTTATTCATCTTTAAAGTTGTTCTTTGTTTCTGTGTGTGTTTGTGGTTGACTGTCGTCCTTGAATGTTACTTTTTTTGTTCGATTTTTATATCTATATTTACTAGAAACTATACACATAAAACTTGGCCAATGCGAACCGGAAGTCGGCCAATATGAGAAAACAAGGCGAATATGAAGAAACTCGCCAATACGAGCTTAAGTGACGTCATTCACGGTACGCGACGTCATTCACGCTCCCATACCAACGTATAAATGAAAGTAATTAATACTATTTTAAATAAACGCAAATCATGTCAACATAATGTTATTAAAATAAAATTATACTGTAGTGAAAGTAAATTAATAAAAGTTTCATAAATTAAGTGTTTTCATATTGTTCGAGTTATTGGTCCTCGGACTGTCGTACTGGCCCGAGGTCTTCGGCCTTGGACCAATAACTGGGCCAATATGAAAACATTTAATTAATAACATCATACAATAAACATATTAATCACTAGTTTGTGTTTAACCGCATGCAATGGATATACATATATTGAGTTCAGTCAATTAAGCGTGTTGTTTTCTGTATCTTTACGGCAACGTATATCTCTACTATCCGTGTATTAACGTGCCTCAATGTTCTGTTACACTACCCGATCCATCCACCGTTGTTTCAGCAGGTGTTTAAACAGTTGCACTTTCGACAGCACTTTCCGTTCGGATGACAACTCTCCTTTTGATGACGGGGTTACACGTCTGTATACATTGACGTGAGAAGTCGGACGATCCACAAAATGTAGCATCACAGTATATGTAGATGCCCTCATGGTTTGTCGTGTATTCAAAATCCGTAAACACAAAGCGCGTCTCGTGTGAAGACTGGGAAATGATGTGGGTGTTACTATCGACCTCGCAGCTGGAATATATTTTCAAGCAGCGTGTAAACATACAAATAAACAGCTCGTATATGGGCACCTATGTCGAATTAACATTATAATGAAAAGTAGTCATATTTTAACATAAGTGGAAACATTACGAACTAGCCACTAACATGTGCATTGAACCTGAATATTGTATTTATACTTAAATTGTGAGTGGTATTCTTAATTTATTCAGAATTGTTCGGGTTTCCAGTTATTGACTCGGTGAGCCTTGAATTTTGGCTAAAAATATTATTGATTATGAACACAGTCGCTGATGTGTCTTTAATATTTTTATAATACATAACGGTTTCATCAACAAAACGGATGGATTAAGAGATGGTTCCAGGGATCACGGGTTTATTTGTACAAAATGCTTACAATTGGACTGTTTGCTCCGCCTACTTAAACATCAGTGCAAACCAGTTAATATATTTAGTGGGTTATTTGCATGAGAAAACATAATTATATTGAACATATTACACGAACTAGTGTAAGATCAGTTCGAATCTAAAAGAAAACGTACCCGTTCTTGATAATGTAAAAGTTTAGATGGTCCGGTGAGCTTGGTGTTGGCTTTGTGTAGCACGTGTGTATTTTCATTTTGATGGTCCAATCAGATGCCGTGGTTAACACCTTCACATACAACTGTGTGCCGACTTGAACATGCGCAGGATTGCCAGGTATTGCATATAAGTAGTTGGCGTCTTGGTAGAATGTCATGTTGACTGTGAAGTGACTAGAACCGGTCACGTAATGCTCATTGTTACTTCCGGAATCGTGATGAAGATGACCTAATAACAAGTGTATATTAGGATTTATATGTATATACTACTCGATGTTTGCTAAGCACCAAGTTGATGATTTGACATTATACAGTTTTACCAATAGCAAAAAACTCAACACTTTATTTTGTTTAACAACACATTCTTGTGATATTCATTATTGTATTGTCAAAAGGTGATTAGAAAACAATTGTCTTATGCACCTTTGCATATCACCCTGCAAAATACAGTTTCGCGCGATATTTGGGGGTGAAATTGTGACGTTGAAAAGAAGTGGTTTGGTGTTTACATGTAGCAAACTTTGAGTAGTATACATATACATATATATAATTATATGTTTGCATAAGATATAAGATGTTCGCATTATTGGAGAGGTCAACAAACATCAAAATAATATGAGAAATAAATAAATAAATAAATAATACGTACTGAGAAGTAGTATAAATGCTTTATATTAAGATGAAATCGCTTAGAAGATAATTTTGTCCCAGCGCTAGTGTTATTGATAATTTTCTCATACTTACTACCGCCTTGTATAGGAGCATAATGTTTCTTTCTTTCGATATTTACATTAATCAGTGCTGACAAGTCAAAATACTGTCATTCTGAGTTAAGTTCCATTGCTAATAAATTTGAGTTATCGTTCTTCAAACAATCCCAATATCAGTTTTTACAAACACAGATTTCATTGAATTGGATTTTATAGTCGCACCAACACCTAAGGTCATACGGCGACTTTCTAGCTTCCATTGGTGGAGGAAGAACCCAGGTTCCGCAAGCCAGCTGGATAGCTTCCTCACATAAAGATGCCTACGCCCCTGAGGTTTCGCACCTACAGCGGTGAGGGGCAAGTAATCACAAGTCAGAGACTCTAACCACTTGGCCACAGACGCCCAATTAACAACTGGAAAAATGTTGATCAATAAATGCTTTGAGCGCCCTGAATCATGGGGAGTACATCTGAGATATTTAACAATTGATATGACTACAGGTTAATGATTAATTACGTAATATTATTTCATCTGTGCTAATTAACTATCAAATGCCACGTGCTCCGAGTAAACAAGAAGTGTTCAACTTATAAAATAACACTTTTGTTTATGATGTTATTTTTCAGCGGAAATGATTATCATCAAAATATGTGTGATTTAATTATGTGAAAACGTATGCATTTAAAAATAATCTCCAATTTCACGCGGTTCGCTTTAAATGACATTTTGAATTAGGTACATAATCTTTTCCAATGTTAAACCTATATTTTTATATTGCCGTAGAGTTTTACTTTAAATCAAATAATTCCACTAAATGCATACCACAATTGTTTAAAACTGTGTTTGCAATTTACATATGATCATATGCTTTATTTTAAGATAAACATTTAAATATTGAATAAAAATTTCGAATTTTATCGCAATATTAAGAAATTAACAAATAATAGGACATATGGTACTGATGAATTTATAAATTAATCAAATTAAGCATATTTAGAGAGACAAAAAAGACAAAAAAATAATAGTTATCGTTGATGTAATATCATATAGAATACAGGGATATCTTTGGTCAAAATTTATATTGTTTCGTCAATATTTGCAAATGTTTGCGTTTTGCCCCTAAATCATAAGTTATATATGTTTTCTTACTTTGGAAACTTGTATTTTATAGAGAAGGAAATCATAACAATGCCTGCAGCTGATATTTGGAACTAGTAGTTTTCATAAATTTAAAAGTCTAATTTCATTCGTGAAAATTGACAAATAGCCATATTATAAATAATGCATATTCCACCTTCATGGACACATCACCATATCTACTATAACCTTAAACAACAATTTACAAGCATTTTTTTTAAATGTGTATTGCATTTGTTTGTTTTTATAATTGAAGATGCTTTAAAACGCCATTAACTACACTTTTACAAGACTACGGATGCGGCAAAATTAGTAGGTAATAGTTCATGTCATAATGTTTTATATCGAAGAAATCATTAGATTTGACATTAAAAAAAACATGTTCGGCGAGACTGTCAGGATATGTGATTCAGTTACAACATAAAAGTGTTACGTTATAATATAAGTTAACACCTCTTGTATATATATAATCATTGTAAAGATGTTTCATATCAGTCTTCCATATCTTTAAAAATTAGCATGTCGATATCGATAATTTTTCACTGAAGCATGTAATTCACCCTTTGGAAACTTAAACATAGTGTGAAAATCATCACTGTAATATATATGTATTTGGTCATCGGTTAATTCGTATATGTAATAGGTCATGAGTTGATGCTTGTCACAAAATGTCACGAGTAGAGCGTATTGGTCGTACATAGCTCTTGTAAGTACTTGTTAGTTACACCCTAATCCATTGTTGAGCTGAAACAAATTCACAATATCCATGATATATTCAGGTAACACGTAAAAGCGTGCACATTTTAAGTGGCCGCAAGAGGGACCGTTTAATATGTTTAGTTTTGTGCTAATGCATGTAAAAGTATAGGTCTATTTCCTTGAAAGGCAAAATTGTGTAAGGGTCCTTTCGTGTAGAATTTAATACTGCGAATTTAGCCACGTATGTCACGGACTAAACGGGGGAAATAACGGTTTGGGCGTAACGTTTGCTATAAAATCCATTGTCTTCTAGTTCTGGCCGGGATTGTTTGATAGTTGCTTTGTTTGGAGCAGGAGTTGGACGGCGAAATTAACAGGCAATATGTGGTCAGTATTTATTTTATTAACTTTTATCGTACATTTGTATTCAGTGGGCGGCGCCATCTTCATTGCGGTTACGACATCCGGTTAGCTTTGATGTTTCTCAAACATTAACTTGAGACTAGCATATGATTTTGAAGTTACTTTGTTAGATGTAATTATTGTAATTGATCATTAATTGTAAAACAATATTAATTTGATAACGTTGTATAATAGTTAGTTAACGTTGGCGTATAACTCAGTGATTGTAATACACGATTGAATTAACAACAGTGTATATTAGGTGCATTAGTTAACAATGAGATGAGTGACTAGTATAAATGTTCGACGCGTATACATAGCGTTGTATAATATGGGCATTAGTTGACGTACATGTGTGCATGCATAACTCAGTGAGTGTAATATACGAGTGATTTGAAAACGTTGTATATTACATGTATTAGGAGCAATGGTTAACAGCGACGTACATGTCGTATACATGGCGTTGTAGAATATGTATACATTGCTACTCATCATTAGTACAGCTTACATATATTTATTAAATAAAGATTTGTTTGGGTAATGATAATTATGCAAGATTGTTATGTTTATTAACCGACATCTAAAACGTATGTATAATTACAGCCTAAGCCATCCAGGTTTGGATATAAGCCATCCAGGCTTGGATATAAGCCTTCCAGAGTGGAGCTAAGCTTCCACGCATAACGTTAAGAGCGGTGGAGACGGTCCCCGTACCTGCGCAACATGGCCAGGTTCTCGTAGCGACAACCCCCGGGACACGAGGTGGGCCCGTTATCAGTCCTCACTGGAAGAACATCATCCACAACCTCAGTGGAGGTTAATCATCATACATATCGCGTCATCAACCCTTATAGAAGGCATTTGATGACAATCACTCATTGGATTCGCGCATCATCATCTTCATGAGCTCTCGCGCATCACAGTTATCGCGCTAGATCATAGATCAACAATGTTATAACTTTAACAACACTTTAGTGTCGTATATAATCTGTCGACACATTCAGTATTTGTTACAATACTAAGAACGTCTTAAATGTTCATGAGAACATTCTTTTCATATTTCATCTGTGTATTCGCTTGTTTTTTTAGATAATTGTATATATATTTATCATATTTTAAAAGTTGCATTAAACTTATGTAAATACATTCACCGTCATTGATTCTTTCCTGAGTTAGCCGCAACCGCTAGGGTCATCTTGCGACAATGCTTGCCATGGTTTGGTAGCCGTTTTCATGTCAACGCGCACTTTATCATTAGGCTTACATCTCACATTTTAAATTACAACAAGAGTGTATGTTGACAGAAGATTACAAGAATGGTACACACCTGATGAAGTTTCATTCCTCTGCACGTCACACTCCACTCTGACGGTCCAGTTGTAATGTAGGATAATAAACGGGTGAATGGGGTCGTGCTGGGCGTATACCAGCTCGTTGGTATAAATGAGTACGTTATTGCTAACCTATAGTTAAAGGCACAATAAAATTACTGACATTGTTAATGGATTAACATAGTAAATGGTGTGTGATAAAGATGTAGATAACATAACCACCAATCAAAATGCATTTGACAGTAAATAAATTGAAATTCTCCAAGCATGTGCTAGAGGGCGTGAAAGGTTTTGCTTAAGAAATAATAAATACGTACCTGTATTTTATCGGTGAATAAAATACAGTTAGGAGTTCGGATGCGTAGTAATTAAATCACGAGTGCGTTAACGACTAACTGTATTTTATAGGAGGGCGCCCCCGTATGCAAAGCTATGCTTACATTATATACTTGCACTGTATGACGTCAAACGTTCTCAGCGTGTTCAAGATGCTTTTTAATGTTATGTGTTATGATACATATGATGGGTTTATGTCGTGGGGTGTAAGGCTTCGGAGCATGGCAAGTTTGATGTAATTAATATTTCATTAAAATTACTGTTGAGTTTGCCTTCATGACGTATATTTACCAAGTGACGTCATGTTACGTGGCGCTTTCAACGGATAAAATATACACGGGGAATTAATAGAACAGCCGTATTTTATCGTAGAATAACATACTGTTGTTTCTCTTCTTTGTGTATATGAAAGACTGCGCGGGTCTTGTTAGAATATTATATTTCTTATGGACAGAATCAATAAAACCGAGGCTGTTAAATTCCTCTCTTGTTTGTGTTTGTTGCTTCCAAATGATCTCCTTTTTAATATTTATTATGTAACAAATACGATGTAACTACAAACCCTTTCACTTGTCAGGCATTCTCTGAGACCTTGTTGGAACGTGAGACTCCATCCATTATATACACCAGAACAGGTGTTTTCACCGAGGTAGATATCAGAGGCAATAGCACCAGGATATATTTGTCTCAGTCGGTATATGTCTATGCTGATGTCCCATCCAAACTCATTACAGCTAACGCTGATTGTGCTTTCAATGTTATATCCTGAAAATATCTAAATCTAAAACGGCTTTCGTTTAAAACACATATTAAAATAGATTTCATTTGATATCAAAATCGAAAGTTCGTTGTTTATTTTTCTTTGCGTCATGTTAAATTGTGTACCACTGACTTTAGTCAAGAGCCCGTCTCGTCCGTGTGTAATATTGTTTCCTATTATTATTCACTGTATGAGGGGCATTCAAACAGTTTTGAGACATATGCGAATCCTAAGAAATTAAGACAGATACATGCCTGATTTGTACCTGCTTTTGTAGGTAATTTCAGTAGCAATGTATGCAGTTCGTCAAGGGATTATAGTGTTATACGTTTTTGAATATAGCTTACTCATATACACTGACCATTTTCCGTAGTCAATATGAAACCAGTGACAAAAGCGGATATTAGGACTAATATATAAATGCTTTGCGCTTTAAATATATCTGGTAAATAAACCCTTCATGAAGTTAAAAGCGTTTATGGTCATTCTTATGTTTCAAAAGCCACAGTTTACAGGTGGTTAAACGTGTTTAAAGAGGGAAAACCCACCGTCAAAGATCTTGACCGTGTCGAAAGACCAAATACTTCATTGTCCTCAAGAAACATTGCACCTGTCGAGGCTCTTGTGAAGGAAGAAACAAGATATACTGTTTCTTCTGCCGATGAAAGGAGGTTAAATGAGCTCATAACAGGTGATGAGATATGGAAATATTATCTTGAACCTCAACGACGGATTAATAATAAACAATGGCTGAGAAAAGGGCGGGAAAGACCCCTAATTGCCAAAAGACAAACAGTACGAAGAAGGTCCTTTACACTATTTTCTTCAACACAAAGGGTGCAATTGTGCAGATAGCTAGTGCTGCAGAAAAATCTTAACGGTCAAGTTGTATAGGGACAAGGTCTTAAAATCAGTGAAATATTTCTATGTTAAATTTCGTTTAAGGATTGGTTTATAGGGCATACATCTCATACATGACAATGCATCTTCACATAAAAGTGCTATAGTACTACAATTTCTTCGAGATGAACATGTTTTACAGCTTTTACACCCACCATACTCGCCGGATCTTAGTCCGTGTGACATTTTTCTGTTTCCCAAGCTGAAAAAGATGCTCGCTGGACGTCGTTATAACTCGGAGAAGCGCCGTTGGCAGTGCGGTATATCAGTGTCTGAATGGTATACCAAGGGGGGACTACTCTGCGGTTTTGCGGTCATGGTCATCTCGTTTAAAAAAAGTGTATAATTGATAAGGGCGAATACTTTGAAGGATTAAACTTGAATATTTGTACAAAAACATGTTATGTTTTATTTTACGAGGCCAGTCTCAAAACGTTTTGAATGCCCCTCGTACTACGATGGTCTGAAGGTACTCACGTTTCGCTGTTTTCAAGGGTAATCTCATTATTTCTGTAGTTCAACTTTTTGCGTGAAACGTAAGTTTGTGTATCCATGGTATCATGTTATACTGTTTACCTTTGATAATACACAACGTACTATATAATATAGCAAAAGCCTAATATATGTAAACACAACTGCTTCATTTGTATTTACGATGCGGATGATTAAACAGAGAAAACATGATCACCGTGAACAAGGATTCTCTAATACACTAATGTCTTTAGAAGGACTTCGCCTTGGAGTATAAACTTAAATGTTTATTTTCTTCTTGCTACAAACATATGTGATTGTAGTTGAGGAAGGTGTGGCTCATTTATCACTAATATTGAATATTAATTAACAAATTGAAAAAATATACCCAGATCCCCCACTAAAAAAACCCAACATGTTGTTTTATTTGTAAATCATGTCATGGCCACGATCATTATGTTCAAACTGCTAATAGTGGAAAATGTTATACGTTTCATAAAAATAGTAATCTGACCTTAGGATGTATAAAGTTAGTTTGATCTTCAAGTCAGACAAATAACTAACTATATAATAGTTATTGGTCCTACAAGTTTCATTTTTGACAGAATAAACTCAAGTTACCTGCACTTTCGTATGGCCGAAACAACGTAAACATATGTTCAGTGCACACGACAATTTTGATTCGTGAAGCTAGTGTTTTTTTCATACAATTTGAATATTTGCATTTCATACGTAATAATTACATAAAAGATCTAGATGAGTTTGTATGTAATAATATGTAGTCAAACATATCAACGAAACTAACTATTATAAGTATATGTTCACATGATAAGGCAATTTCAAAGTAAAACTGACTTTGCAAAGAGAAATCACGTTCTAATTCCAATGCTCGATAAATACCCGAAGATTACCGTTTTTTCCTTTCAATTTTGTACAGAGTGAGATATATCGACAGTGATATGATAATAACAATATACATGGATTATCATAGGATAACATAATTATATATATTATGTCGTTTATCGGAGTTTTTTATATGTCAGTTTGTTTTATATTTTTTGTAATGATTACATGTGTCTACATTCTATTTTATGCTGGGGTACACATCAGTGTTAATACAACGCAACTGTTAAGTGCCGAAATGTTTCTTCATGTTGAATAGTATAAAACCAACCTACATCGCCACTCATCATGCCTGATCTTTGTCGGTTTAAAGTAAATACCGCTTAATTCGGTGCTAGAGAGCGTAAGAGGTGTTGCACGTTACAAACAAATAAGAAGAATGGTCCTAAAGAAATCACAGCACACAAACGCAATGTCACCTTAGATCCGCTCTGCACCACAAACAAAGAGCAAATTAAACGAACAACGAAAAGGACAATACACAAAACAATGAGTGTTGAAGACAGGGTTACCGACTTCGAACGGTCGGTAGGCAATAAGGCCTACTGGTTAGCTTAAATCGATTTTAAGTGTACACAACCTCGCTATTGTCCTTTCATAAGCTCTCAAAAAAATAGGACCGTGTAAATAAAAGTACATCCCGTCAAAAAGAAATCTCTAACAATAAAATACACATCCAGAGAAATTAGGAAACGATACACCTATATGTTATTGTAAAAAGGTATATATATATATATAAACATAATTAAAAAATCCTCAGGATGTATACAGACTTGTACTGGACAACCACAGCAGTAGAAATCAAAGGGAAAACCAATCTAGGTTACGACCAGAAAATCCGAGAGACGAAAGTTCATGTACCAACCTCCCTTTCAGGGTTACAGAAGGTGCAGTCATGGAGTCACACGAAGTTAACTATCATAAACGACCGCAATAAAACCGAGTCTGCTACTCATTTTTCTCTCTTGATAGTGTTTGTTGCTTCCAATAGATCCCATTTTCTGTAACTATGTATTTACCTGACGTTGATAGCCACCAGGGATATGTCGTCATGTAGTTCGCCGTAGATTGGTGGTATGTCATCCAGTAGTCAGTCGTAGGCGAATGTGTTGTCCTATAATACTCTGTAGAGGTTTCATAATAGTGTTCTGAAACATGAATTACCTACCAGTTGCTATATAAATCCAAAATAATGCAACATTCACCACTGGTAATACGACGAGGGGAACATAATATAAAGAGTCGACTTTTCGCATCCTGTGGGGCATTAGTCATCTGCATTAATACGAGGGGCACTTAATAAAATCTGTCACTAATTGGCTTCCATAGATAATACGTGATAACGACATAAAAAATCGTGCATTTCAAGACCATTTCAATACCCATGTACACATCAAATCTCGATTTAATCCGATTAAAATTGACCGAGTTATTTACAGTTAAATAATACGCACTCATCTAAAGTGGCTATCGTCTAAAGCTATAATGAAAGTTGGAGAAAAATCAGAAATCAGGGCTTACATTAAAGCCCGGGTTGCTTTAAAAGTACCCCAAAAGGAGATTCATGCCGAGCTGTGCGACGTATTCGGCAGTTCTGCCTTTTAGTTTGAGAACAGTTTTTAGGTGGTTTAAAACATTTATAGATGGTAAAAATGATGCCAAATAAGACAACCGTCCAGGCAAGCCAGTTGTCGCAGAAACAAAACAGAATATTGCTGCAGTGATGGCAATGGTAGAGGAGGATGGGAGTTATACTGTTTCTGAGATAGCTAATAGGGTGGGCATTTCAGAAAGCACGACCCATCACATTTGGACCAGCTGATTAAAACTAAGGAAACTTCGTGCTAGATGGGTCCCTTATTGGCTGACATCTGAACAAGCGAAATGTTTGAAATGCGCAAAATATCTCCTGAAGAAATTTGAAAATTGTAATCCCAGAAAACATTCTGAGTTACTTACGTGGGTGTATTACATTGAGCCCCAGCGTCGCATGAATAACAAGGAATGGTTACAACAAAATCAGGCAAGGCCAGTGTTGCCAGGCGGCTAAAAAGGTTTATTATGCCATTTTCTTTAATTCTAGTGGGTCTATGGTACAGATATCATGCAAAGAAGGGACAACAATTACAGCTAAGTTTTACAGAGACAATGTTCTTAAATATGTCAAAAAAAGTTTATAACAAAAAGCGTCCAAGAAAAGCTTTAAATGGCATCCAGCTTATTCATGATAATGCCTCAGCTCACAAAGGCCAAATTGTCCAGTCTTTCTTTAAACGTTAAAAAATGTACAACTTGATCACCCACCTTACTCACCCGACTTAAGTCCCTGTGACTTTTTCGTAGTACCTTTGCTGAAGAAAATGCTCTTTAGGAAAAGCTATGCTTCTAGAAGTACTCTTGGTAACGTAATGATTCAGTGTGTCATAAGTAAACCATGGGGAGACTACTGTGCGGAATTTAAGTCATGGATAGCTAGACTGCGAAAGTGTGTATCAATACTTTGAAGGGTTATAACAGAAACCTACACATTATTCATAATATCTGTTGATTTATAACACTAGTGACAGAATTTTTTGAATGCCCCTCATATAAATTATTTGAAACTTGTTGTTTACGAACATTTCGTCAAGTAATATTCATGTATGAAAATATATTAAGAAAGAACTAGTGACGCGTTGAACTCCTTGAAATCACCCCACATTTACTAAGGAATGTAGGTTGTTGGTATTATTTTGATGCGAATATAAGATATTTTTCCAATTATGATTTTATCGTTTCTGTTGGGGTGAAGACTTGTGCATCTGTTTTTATTCCAAAATTCAAACGTTTGCACTTTTGTGTAATCAAACTATCTCCACTGCATTTGGAATATAAACGTCATGATATAAACGTGTACATTTACATAGAAGTTCTTGTTATGTATTCACTTGCTGAACTTAAACCGATTCAAATGTAAAATATTTAAGCAAACGTGTTTAAGAGGTGGCATATTCACCACTTGCGCAGAAATAAAATAAATATAAAACACATACAATATACTGAACGCACATCTTAAATGGGTACATATTTTTGTATTAAATTTATTAATCGAGTTTGTAAAATATTGAATGCAATTTACGCCAGGAGTTTAATTAATAAAAGGTATGATATTCTATTTATTACATCACTCATAATGTCGAATAACATCAGAAAGCGTTCGTTTACACTCTTAGAAGCGATTTATGTAATAAAATGAATGTTACCATAATACATGTTTGGTTCTGTTAGTTTTCATAGACTTTAAGTAAATACGAGGAAGTATCTTTGTTTTGTTACAAAACGATTCACTGAACAGGTCCACACCTGTTCATAATACTATGAGTTTTAAGAGTATTGATGTATCCAGATATCAAAATTGACTGAAACGTCTTTATTCAGAAATAAATGTGGAGTTATTTAAATATAAACTGTTTACGTAAACTGTTTGTACTACATAAAAAGTTAAAAGTTATATGTACATTTGAAACCCTTGTGATAGAATAATTTAAAATTACCATGACAATCAACTCCGGCATCTTCATGGTGGCCACAGTTGTTTTGCCGCAAACCATTAGAACCACACTGAGATAATTCAGATTCATAGCCATAACATCTAAGATTATCCCAAACTATATAACCACTTCCTTGACCAAAGTGTGCAGACGGATATGGCATACCGTAGCTGGAATAGATCAATCAGTTTATGTACCTATGAGTACAATAGACACTAACTGAAATCCTGTTTCAGGACTCGTTTATCAATACACTGCTTTTTCGAGACACAGAGGAAACGGATACATAACAATCCAAAAACCGTGCTTTACTGCTGCAGTCACATGTTTTCCAACGTGCTCGCATGGAGTCCGATATACGGGCCACCAGGATAACGTCCTCATTCGGCGAACAAGGCTATGAGACGTGTCTTACCTATGACCATGCCGAAGAAACCTCATGGCACCAGTGAGACTTGATTCAGAGTTCACTGGGCCACCGTGGCATTCAGTAGAAAAAAAATCAACGTTGAACCAAATAAGACAGGGAATAATAGGAATTAGTTTGAAACAAAAGTAGTACCACCATATAATATTCAGTAAAATAATTTTCTCCTTATTACATTTAATATCAAATTGCATATGATTTTAGACAAATTTGAAACCTTAATCTCCAGATTTGGAGTGGAATGTGCTATCCACTATGTCTGACATTTGTTTATGCATTTTACTATTTAAGGGCTACAACTCCATTACAAAACACAAACATCGAATTCTTTCACTGTCGATCTCGGATAAGATATTATTGAAACAAATCTTGAAATCAAACTCTGTGAAACCGTTTATTTTAGTTATTGCGTACACTAGCTTGAACTCCCTTTTCAAATAATAAAGGCAATACTTCTGATTTTGCTCATTGTCAAACTCTTATCTCTTATTATAACAATCCTTCAGATCAAATTTGGTAACAATCGGAAACCCTTATCGTGTTTACAGATTAATTTCTGCTATTTTTCAATAGTCAAAGGCACTAACTCTGGAACGTATGACTGTGTTCTGTGGCGAAATCGTCCGAATATTTTCTGTTGCTTAACATCAGAACACGTTTATTAATTTAATAGTTATCCAGTCGAAAAGCTTCAATATATACATGACAATAATTGTACAACGCACATCATACCAATATTGCACATCATCCGAGATTTTATGAAAACAAAGTCAACGTTCGTAAAAAGTGAAGACCGTTTACTTAATATATTGTGTCCACAAACTAACGGGCGAATGACGGACGATGACGGATGGACGACGAAGGAAATAGCGTCATCACATTCGCCTGCACGACCGTTGGGAAGTATAGGTAAAAATGGTATAAAGTGTTTTCTTTTAGTTTTGCTTAATTAATATATTACAAAGCCTACATCTCATTTTAGTTCTTCCCAAATTCTGAATATGTGTGAAGCCTTTGTGAAATATAATATTATCTTATATTATAATAATTATTAATTATACTTTTGTATTTGTAAGTGATATGTTTATAAGACCAATACCTTTGAGCCAAAAGCCTTTATACAATATAAGAAATATATGAATAGCTACAAAAATAGTTACTTAGAACCCCAGTACATCCCAAGCATTCTACAAATGACCATGACATCGTCGTGATCAAAGTCGTCATCGCACACCGTCCCCCAACTGCCACCGTAATACACTTCTACACGGCCTGAATACGTGCTGGATCCATTCACTAGTCGTATAGTTGGATGTCCTGAGCGAAATAAGAGTGCATGTTAAAGGAGAAAGCTATTGATACAGTGCTTCAATATTGCCGGTAACGATATATTGGCAAACCGATCTCGTCCGGGAGTGATGAAATTAATTATCTTTCCAAAGGGCGTTACTTAGATGACACATATATCCCTCGTACTCAGGGATGGAATGCAATTATAGCAAAAACACTTAATGGTAAGCGTGACCTTGACTTTGGCAGTAGGCAACTAGTTCTGGTCGTGACTCATTATTTCATGGTGGTAAACATTTGTGTTTACTATTATACGAATTCAATGACAGATACAGATATATAGCCCGAACAAGAAATTACAGCAATAACCTGCACAGTGTAAGTATGATCATGACGGTAGGTACATTGCTTTTGGTTGTAACACATTGTTTTATGGTGGTGAACATTGGGTAACATATTATTGGAATTCAATGCTAGATAAATCATCTATAACCCGGACACACAATTATAGCAATAACTTTCAGAGTGTAAGTGTGACCTTGAATGTATGTATAAGTCTTTGGTCGCGACAAACTATCTCATGGTGGTGAATATGTTTGTATAATAGTATTGGAATCCAATGACAGATAATACAATTACCTTTAACGTATATGTGTGACCTTGACTTTAACGGTAGGGACCAGGGCCCTGTTTTATTAAACATCTTACGATAAGCCGTAACTTTTAAAATCGTTCACTTTGTTCACCAATGCATTCAATTTATACAATTATGTTTGCATACAGTACAAAAATAACACCTGTATAAGAAAATGAAATGAAATCACGTTTATTTGAAAAGTGTAATTTATAGTGAAGCATTTAAGAAATTGATTTACGATAAAAATGGTCGTAAGTTGTTTCATAAAACTGGACCCACCTGGCTCTTAATCACGACAAATTTTCTCATGTTGGAGAACAATTAAATATAATATTATTGGAGTCATATATAAATAACTTATTGCATGGACACGAACTTTTGGACGGACGGACGGACGGACGGATAATGACCACCGGTTAATCCTGTAAGGGACTAATAATGAAAATCAAAATACACATATATGTTTGCGGCCATCCACACACCCACCTAATTATTCAGTAATCCGATAAGGATTATTTTGTTGTATTATTTTTTATTTGTAAGTGCGTGTATTTACTCGTTTCTACTGATTTCTATAATCTATAACTCACTGCAGCCGTCTAAGTTAGCTTACTTTTATTTATGAATGAAATATTTTAGTTGTTTGTCTTTTTTAACTTCGATATATCCGTTGAAATTAACTTTGGAAAATGCAACGGCTTTCTTCATAAAATCTGTAATATAAAAATACAAATAACCGTATTCAGCATTAAACATTATATCATATACGTTTAATGCGCGTATAGTTGAGGAGGTTGATCAACTTACATGTTACTGTGTAGTATTTGTTACTGCTCTGTTTTGTATTCAAACCAGTGATGACCGAGTTGTCTAAAGCGATACATTAAGTTTCTAGGGATGTTGGATAGAAACTTATTGTAAGACAGATATTTTCATCAATTATATTACCTTCAGTTGTTGTTTCTGTTCGTGTTAGCCACCAAGACGTTACAGGTCTAGTCAAAGATGAGTTGTACATATAGCTTGCTGTGAAATACAAGAAACATGCATACTTCTTAAAGATTGATTTATTAATTTTAATGCGGTGGACATTTGCAATAAAATGCCGTTTTTAAGAAAGAACGTTTGGCAACGTAACAGATTTGTATTAAGCACAAAGCAATTTGTTCCTCTCATGTAAAACTGATAAGTAACCACTGAAATGCCAAAACACATTTGGCTTAAACAAGCCTCTCAAACAATATGGTTATGCTTATTGGCAATCTATAGCTATGCCATGTACTTACCTGATATCGTAAATACATTATTTTTGGCGAGCAACAAATTTTTTTGTCACGCGCTTTCTTAATATGATTTTTGATGCAAAAAAGTTTGTTCATAATTAAAAAAACACGTACGCTTATCAATTAGTGTTGACCACCATATTAAAAACATCGCGTTTACAAATGACTTGAACGTGCTTGTGTTATGTACATGCAACACAAACGTGTGTAGTTCATTACTTTATGAACTCAGTACACGCTACGTCATCACATCACCTGGCCGTTAGCGACGTGTACTAAATAAAGCCTTGGGTACAATGTACATGTATTTGTTTCCGTGTGTAGCCGTCGACGGTAGAGACGTGTTTATTTCGTATATAAAAGCAGAACTTTATAAGGAAACTTTATTGTTAATTAACGCTAACGTAAAAATGTAAGAAAAAATGTAACCTGGACTAGATTTTATTTTCGATTTTTTTACACGCTTTTTGATGACGACTTTTAAGTACAGATGACTCATTCGCAACATCTCGTATACTGCTTCAGGGATCCCGAAGAATGACGGGATTGGCCGAGCGTTCACGATTGCAAATGACTATCATCAAAAAAAATAAAACATTATCCATTTCATTTCAATGATTAAGAGGCATTTTATAATAATTTGGCTTTACCACCCACATGATTTAAAATAATCTTTTTAAAATTTAAGTCTAGATTTAGATCTTTATAAAATGCCTCTTAATTACTTTTGAAATTGATAATTTGTTTTATTTTTATATTGGTAAAACAACAAAGTCAAAAGTCATATATTATAGAAATAATTTTATTGGTAAATCCATTTACAAACAAACATGTTCAATAACAGTTCACCAATGTGAAAAATGTTAATGAGTCGCCTCGTGTCCGCCGCGCGCATGCCGGGCTACCAAGTTCAGTTTCTGGTAGCCCCAGTGGGCTACCACAGATTTTAAAGATTTGTCGGACCCTGAGCTTGTTAAAATGATCGTTACCAGACTGTATTGCTTGTAGTTAAGGGTAGTACCTACTTCCCAGTCCTAGTTTTTAATTATTATAATTACTATAAACCCTGTCTTCATCCCTCTTTACTCCGTTTCATTGTATATTTAGTTTGATCCTTTGTTGTGGTAAATTACGGGCCTCCATGACCATTGCGTTTGGGAGCTGTGGTTTCTATAGGGCCATTTTTCACATTCCAGTAAATGATGAACTAACTAGGATAGTGATATGTTTAATTGTAAATAGTTACAAACCTTGGCAATTAACGGATGCATCTTCACTGTGCCTGCAGTCATGCTGATACCATGGATCGGACTTGCATTCGGATATGTCATTCTCATAACCATTGCAACTTAGTTGATCTATAGTAATGGGCCCATAGCCTGGTCCATAATAGGCATTACCATGGACTTCGACATTGCTATGTAAAAGAAATGAAATATATTTGGAAAATGGTTTCATTTGCTAACTGCTCAAAATATATTTTTTCAAAACAAAACAAAAACTCATTCAAACTTAATCTTTTAAAACGTTGTTATGCTATGTGATATATTGTCTTGTCAGTAAAAGAACCCTTATCATCCAACGTTAATGTCATATGAGTAATATTTGGTATTATTAAGATATTTAGCTTTGAGTATTAACTAATGAACGTTGTTTAAGCGCTAATCACATTGTTGATGTTGCTAATGAATTATTGTCATCTTTGCCTTTGTTTTATGAGTGCTGTACTTCATATTCGACCTTGTGTACCTGCGAGATATTGACTTAAATTCATAGCGCATGTGCTCAGTGTTATATATCAGGCTGAATAGGTCAATGTGAAAATAACATGACAATAATGTTTCTCTATAAGTGTCTTTCAGAGATGTTGGATTGCTGGAAACTGCGGTTACTACTTTTACAAAACTAGACAGAACTTTAAGAACTAATGGTACGCCATCTTTAAAAAAAAAAACCATATGGTAAAATGAAAGGGTTAATCAAATGCATATTTTAGGCATGATTGGTGTCAACTATATAGCCCAGTTCGGTAATTACTTAAACAGAGTATGTCCCTTTAAAATATCTTCAACTGTTAGCACAATTTGCTCACAGGAAGTTGGATATTACAACTATGAATGTCCAAGAGTAATAATTTGCATACCCAATAGTATGAACCCTTTCTGTAAAGTCACTGTTAGACAAACATTGCATGAACAAATTGTGTTATTCAATTAAATATCAGATGACGAGGCCAGCTCAATAAAGCTTTTTAAGAAGTAAACATATAAAACAGGTGTTTCATTAATTGTGTTTTGGTTTTATTTTTGTTCCAAAACAATAAAGAATTACCAGAAAAGTTTTGTATTTTATAGTACAGCTAAATTAAAAACTTATATTTGTCTGCATTGAAGTCAAGTACATTGCATTTCTTTTTAGCTATAACAAAGATATTATTCAATTTAGCAATGCTAAACAAAGAAATCACTTTAATCTGGCCTCAACTTATATGCCCGAGCTGCTCGGTCATGTAGCATGTCAGCAGTAAATAAGCAAGCTTTCATTGCTTTTTCAATGACCAGTTAGCTTTGGGACATATGTCTTTACAAGCTCTTCGGTTTTGAGATAAGAAAAGTAATTTGCTCAATGGAATTTGAAAATATGACAACTATGTATTTCCCATTAAAAGGAAGCAAACCATGTTACCGAGCTGGGCTATATATGTAAATATATATATATATATATCCTTTTTTTAAGGAGTGTATTATACGCTTGATTTCTGTGTATCTCGTCATAGATATGCGCCCTGCCGTAGTTCGTCCGAAGGTTGTCTGTCCTTGGTAGTTCACAAATATTTCTCCCTATATATAATTCTGCCTTGTAAACGTGAATCTCTTACGAGATCCCAATTTCGAAAGTTGCCGTAGTGAGTTCAAATCTTCTCCCTTTATTATAATTACTGAATTCACACTATCCCCAAGATCCGGCACCTTTCATTGTCACTGTCTCAATATAGCTGTGTGTGGTTGAATGCTTAAATGTGGCCCACTAATATGAGCTATGAATGTATGCGGCTATATGTTAATTGTGCCTCCAGACAAGTGTGTTATGATGTAGAGATACAGTTCATCAACGTGTGTTGCAGCTACCTTTTTTTAAGGAGTGAATGCATACGCTTGATTTCTGTGTATCTCGTCATAGCTAGGCGCCCTGCCGTAGTTCGTCCGAAGGTTGTCTGTGGTAGTTCACAAATATTTCTCCCTATATATATATATATATATATCTATATATATATATATATAGTAAATGACAGTAATTCAACACTATTGATGTAAAAATAAAATCAAAAAGAATACTTAAATGACAGACATTGTGCTCTTTATATCCGATAAGTTTGATAACATCTCCAACTATAATACAAAAGTCGAACGGAATTTAACAATTATAGAACGCAACCAACCAAAACAACACAGTTTAAAAAAACATGAATTGCCACGATATATAAACATGTTATTACTAGGAATAATTGTAGTATCCCAACATTTTGCATATAACTAGTCCGTCAAGCTCATCAAAATCGTCATCACATACAGTTCCCCATGTTCCATTGACGTTCACCTCGACACGGCCAGAATAGGAGTTTGAACCATTCCTCAGCCGAACAATGGTTCCTACAAATGAATAAATGAATGATTTATATGACTGAATGAATCATTTAAAACTTCAATATGGCCATAAAATATAAAATGGAACTTGGCGCTAAATACTTCATTTAAAGGCCCAGTCACACTTGGGCTGCAACAGCCTGCGATTCCCCCGGTCGCGCGACCGGGAAAGTCGCCGCCGGGTCGCTGATGTCCGCTGGCAGCGGTCACACTATGAGACTTGGTAGGGACTTGTTACAGGCAATCGCACGACCACTCGTAGGACAATCGTGCCATAGGTCGCAACCAACTGCGACTGATCGCACGATTGCTTGCGATTGGTCGTGCGACTACGTGAGACCCCCGCAGACTGTTGCGATCTGACGCACGACCACCCGCGACTGGTCGTGCGAGTGATCGCAACTGGCTGCGACTGGTCTCAACCAGCTGCGACTGGTATATAAAACCATGCCATCACAGATCAGCAAATCAGTTGTGTCTTCAGTCCGCACAGGTCAACCAGTAGCAAGTAGGTAGCAACGAGGTCGTACGTCTCCACGACAACACGCACGAGAGGTCGTGGACTCGCACGACTTGTCGCACTAACTCGCACGACAAGTCGCAAGGTCGCACGAGTAGTCTGCGATCGCCTGCGACTGCCCGCAACTGGTCGCACAACTAATCGTACGACCTCTTGCGACCTCCTGCGACCACTTCGATGCTCAAAAACCTTGCCACCACCGATTTGGCCCGTGCGAGTGTCTGAGACCGCCGGCGACTGTATGAGACTGTTCGAGACTGGTTGCACGATTTCCTGCGATATCCCCCGATTTTAACGTCTCAACAGCTCGCAAGATGGTCGCAGGCAGAGTGTGAATCGGCCTTTAAGTTAATGGGTATTGTGTTTACCCACACACACACACACACACACGCACGCACGAACGCAGACAAAGTGTTTTATCGAAACATTATTTATGTTTGGTTAGTTGCAAGAAAATGTATTACTTTGTATTTATTCATTTCTTCTTATTTTTAACCACGATCGTCTAATTTATCTTTTAATACTTCTATTCGGTAATTGCGGCTCGACATGCTGTGTACATCTAATTCAATTTTAATGCTTTATTATAATATATCTGTATTAATATTGTTCTGGAAATTTAGGAAAACTGTGTATAATCTGTGCTAAAGGTGTCATCTAAACTTCACGATCGGGTCCTAACAAGCGTACATGTAGACGTGTGAATGTGACTTACTGCAGTCTAGACCAACATCCTTGGAATGGCTACATGATGAGTTGCTTTGAAGCCCAGACGAAGAAGATGATGAGCATTGAGATATGTCAACCTCACTACCAACACATATGAGATTTGTTGACAGTACATAGCCAGAGCCAGACCCGTAATACGCGTTGTAAAAGACTCTACCGGATATGACATTGCTGAAAATGTAGTTTGATAAGTTACAGGAATTCAAGTTTCTGTCTTATCATGAAATGCGTTTAAACTGGAAAGGATCAAAAATTGGGTAATGTGGATACGTCGACTGAAATAGTTGACAGAATATATGTTGCTAAAGACATTAACTCGACATGACTCACTTTTCGCTAATACAGAAATGTCGGATATATATAATACTTTCACCACAGGTGTTTTGAGAACGTTTTGTTTTGATTGGTATATCGTGTTAAAAATTAAAATCTTTGCTCATGAATCATTTCTATAAAGCATAATTGATATTTACTGTTCGTGACACTGAATTCTCTCAGTCATATTAAAGAATCAACAAATGTTGTCCTATGCTACAATAAATGCTACATCCTTATACAATTGGCAATGTTTTGGGACGATATATATGTTGCTCATAGAACGATATTTATGATGTGAATATGACGATATTTGTGTTGTAGTGAATATGACGATATTTGTGATGTGGTCAATATTACGGTATTTTTGACGTGGTGAACATAACGATATTTGTGTTTTGGTGAATATGACGATATTTGTGTTGTGGTGAATATGACGATATTTATGTTGTGAATTTGACGATGTATGTTTTGTGAATATGACGATATATGTGTTGTGAATATGACGATATTTGTGTTGTGGTGAATATGACGATATATGTTTTGTGAATATGACGATATTTTGTTGTGGTGAATTTGACGATATTTGTGTTGTGGTGAATATGACGATATTTGTGTTGTGAATATGACAATATTTGTGTTGTGCATGGTGTTTAAAGTCTACTTAAATCATGACCAGGATGTAAACAAGTTAATTGTGTGGCAACCGTTCGGTAGCGGAAGCTTACATTTTTAATACAGGTAGCAAAATTTAAAATAAAACGTGAAAATCAGATTAAAAAATGTCATTGCATATAATTTGATATTGGCACCTATAACTCTTTGACGTATGTATTTAAGATTACGAAATACGAAATGGCTATGCCGTTACTTCTAGCGCTAAATTTTGCTAAAATGTGTTAACATTTACAATCTATTGAAGACGAGTATTATACCTTCCTATTGTATTCATATGTTTAAATGTAGAGGTCGTAGTTAAAACACTTTCTAAATTCATTTACATCATTTAGGACCAAAAAATATTCCCGAATTCAATTGCTTCTTTTTACATTTTACCATTTTAAACTTAGAACCTACTGTACAAATATGTCTATCCTGGTACATATTGCCTGCACAGTAAGCATAATTAAAAAGCAATATCTTGAACCCGCCTCCTTAAGTGGTGCCGATGAGTCAGATGTACAAATGGTCCTATAGAAATCATAGCATCCAAACGCAATGGCACTGAAGATCCGTACTGTACCACAAATGATGAGCAAATTAACTACATAATGGAAAAGGCAAAACAAATCAGAAAGAGTGATGAAGACAGAAGTTACAGAATTGGAACGCCCTATAGTCAAATTGGCCAAATGGTTAGCTTATTTCGAATTTAAATGTACACACCCTCGTTATTATCCTATATTCAGCGCTCAAATTGACATGACAGTGTAAATGAAAGTACATCCCATCAAAAGGAAATCTCTGACAATAAGGTCCACATCCAGATAAATTAGGAAACGATACACTTATATGTTATTGTAAAGCTATATAACAAACATAATTAGAAACATCTCAGGATGTATCCAGAATTGTACTGAACAACCACAGCAGTTTCAGCCCAAAAGAAACCCAATCTAGGGTACGACTGAAAACCAGATTGACGAAGGTTCATGCACCAACCAATACTAAGGCTGAAATCACATTAAAACGAGAAAAATGGTCTTACAGAAACAATAGCACGATACGTACTGTATCACAAACTAAATGAATTTGACACAAAAGTATACAAATGCAAAATCACCTGTCTTAAAATCAAATTGTAAAACTAGTCAGTTAATTTCAATTTGGAGCAACTTCTATTTGTGTTACCTTTTACCGAAAAGGAAAGATGGCCATTCTACATCCGACTGGAGTCCACAAAACGAGTTTTATTGCATCTAGACTGTGAATAAATTAAAAACTACTTCTATATAATACATGTATGTGTGGCAGTATACCTGTCGGAGTTGTTCCGAATCATTCTACAAACGACTTTTGCATCAGCATCATAGAAGTTGTCACCACACACTGTTCTCCAGAAACCACTGTAGTAGACTTCTAGCCGCCCAGCTAATTCGCTTGGTCCATTTACAAGTCGCATAGGCGTTTCTGTAAATAATATTGTTTAAAGAAATACAACTTTTATTTGCATGTTTTGATACTTTGATTAAACTTATATATCATTGGATTTATTTGAAAAATGAAACAGTCGAACAGGAAATGTAACATTCAAAGAGCATGCAACCAAAAAGCAAGCATTGAAACAAACAACAATTACTGGTACAAGGATAAATGAGGCAAGGTATGTGACATCACAAACATAAAACGATTGACTATAAGGCTATCGCATTGGAACTGTCAATGGTAAAAAGGCCGCTCAACAGTAAGTGATAAGAACGATTTGTAGATATGCTGTACCATTGTTCATGCTGACGTGTCATTCAAGTTTGGTGATCCAAAGGTATGTTACCACAGGTAACTATGTTACACAGAACTATATATATAGAGCAAGTTTTCATTTTGTTATGAATTTCACACCAACTTTAATCAATATGCACACATTAATGCTTCAGTAAAACTATCATACATTCCACATTATTTTCGTTTAAAAAGTGATTTGTCTTTAACAGCTGTAATTTTCACAAGAAATCATAAAGAAGAGCTTCGAACATCCAAATAGATAAGGTTATGCTATGGAACCAACATGCTTAATATATACATTCAAATCGGTGACGCATTTCCTTCGGCCATCAGTATATTATGTAACATTAGTTATAACGCTACATGTTATTTGTTTACATACGTATTTTTACTCTCCAGAATTGAGGATCTGTAACCGCTACCGAATCTAGTCCACAATTAGCTGTCCCTTTAACAACGCCTAGGTTTAAAAGAAGATGTATAAAAGTAGATATCATTCAAAGACAACAGTTAACTAAAAATACGCATAGAACAACAATTACACAAATAAATAATATGTTACAAGTTTTCTTGTAATAATAATTTAATGACGTGTATGTTGACATTTACGTTGTACATTGTATATGTTTATTGTGTTGCAGTTTACCAGAAGAGAATCAATTACAATTATAGCATTGCAATATTATAAATGTTATTGTCGCAAATGCGCCAATTTACATATTTATATTTAAGAAATAGAACATCTCTTCGGGCTCGTGAAATTATTGTTTACAATTGAACTCCAAACCGTGATATATTACAAGATAATTCACCGTAAACGATGTTCTGTTTCTATTCTAATAATGTGAAAATGTGAAAATTACCCTAAAATGTGAAAATAACGCGCACATCTGAAATCTTTCGCATTGCTTTGCTTACTCTTCTGACGTTGCAAACGTTACAGTGATATCTTTCGCATTGCCTTGCTTATTCTCCTAAAGTTGCAAACGTTACACTGATATATCATTGAATATAACGAGATATTTTAAACTAGGCTATTTCGTGCAGGTGTATTAGAATGTATATGTATGCATAACATATATAGCACAATGAAGTCAATAAAAGGTTAAGAACAGTAAAACAACGAAAGCTCCAAAGAATACTTACCAGAATCAAACAATACGTAATATTCCTCATTTTCTTTGAGGTTAATTGTTGTAGTAAACTGAAGTTGGCGTCTGTTTAAGTCTAATATCACTCTCTGTGGATCGGATGCGTCTATTCTTTCTTCAAGGGTGCCGTTACTGTTATATACGCGAATGTAACTATGATTCGATGAACGAACGAACTGGAAAAGAAAGGCTATAACTATACTATCAACGAATAACTAATAGCAATTTTAAATTATATAAATAAAGTGAATATCAAGAGGTCTAAATGTAAAGGAGCGTTCATGTGATTGTTCGTGTAACTAGCACAGTGCATATATGTACTATGACTGCCTATGGTAATGTTCTGCAGTTTAATAGTAAAGGATTCAGCTCTATGACATTTTTACTTTTTAAACTTTATTTTGGCTCTATCATCTAATCTTTCAATAATGTTTTCGCTTTTCTGTATATTGTATCTTATTTCCTATAATGTCAATGTGTAGCGACTGTGTCTTTGCATTTTGTTTTCTTCATGCAAATAACATTCTTCATGACGAATACAATTGTTATTGACTTAACATTGTCAACCCTTGCATGTTTGTAGTGTCGCATACTTTGCTTCTGTTTCTCCTTGTAATTGGTGTTTGTTGTGTATCCATGTTTATAAATGACTACGATCTGTAAATGCTACATTACCTATTCGACTTGTATATCTATTTTATCAGTTTAATAGAAGATTTTGAAGTGTGCTATACATCTACCTATATTATAAACACGTGACCTATAGATGCCGACACATTTGACCGTATATACTTTCTTTGTACAAATTGGATATTCGGAATATTTGGACAATGAGAAAGATCAATCAATGTTATGGAGTTATTGCCTATAAGCAAATGAAGAATTTACATTTAGTAACTGTTTTCCGAATTCAAGAAATTCGAGTTGAAAATGTGTTACTATAAATCCCAAGCAATTGGAGAATTGTCCAGATCAACGCACAAATTACAGAGTTATTGCCTACGAATAATTTGAAATCCGGAAATATTTCAGCTTGTATACGTAATACGAGATTAATAAACGTTTCCTGATTTTCAACAAATTTGATTTGATAGATTAGTATTTTTTAATAGAATTTCAAATACGTTTGACAATGAGAAGATTGTATATAAGGAAATGACTGACTTAAAACTGTTAAAGTAAACCTTTTCTTGGAATATTTTTTTAAATATATCAATGAAAATTTGTATTAGAAGTATATTTAGGGACCGTTAATACTTTGCGACTGATATATGCAATTATCACCAATTATTAGTTTTAGAACACGACATTTACAGACTATACTCTCCAAAAGGTCACCTTCCTACACATACAAATTGAGTATATATTTCAAAACAATCCGATGTCTTCGATTGTCTACATATTTTATATATGTATTTTCTTATGTCAACGGTCAACATGACTATTTCAGAAAATACTATCTAAAAGACCCTTTCTCCAAGAAGCAAATTAAGTATATTTTTAACAAAATAAAATTCGATGTGTGAAGCTTGACTACATATTTTATACGAGTATATTCCTATGTTAACAGGCATGTATATATCAGATAAAAATCACTTACCTCTGTGTCCACTAATATACCTCACAGGCTAGTGTGACACCTCTGTATCCACTGATATACTCCACTGTCTAGTGTGACTAATCTCTGTGTCCATTGATATACTCCACTGTCTAGTGTGACTTACCTCTGTGTCCACTGATATACTCCACTGTCTAGTGTGACTTACCTCTGTGTCCACTGATATACTCCACTGTCTAGTGTGACTAACCTCTGTGTCCACTGATATACTCCACTGTCTAGTGTGACTTACCCTGTGTCCACTGATATACTCCACTGTCTAGTGTGCCTAACCTCTGTGTCCACTGTTATACTCAACTGTCTAGTGTGACTTACCTCTGTGTCCACTGATATACTCCACTGTCTAGTGTGACTAACCTCTGTGTCCACTGATATACTCCACTGTCTAGTTTGACTTACCTCTGTGTCCAATACTATACTCCACTGTCTAGTGTGACTAACCTCTGTGTCCACTGATATACTCCACTGTCTATTGTGACTAACCTCTGTGTCCACTGATATTCTCCACTGTCTAGTGTGACTAACCTCTGTGTCCACTGATATACTCCACTGTCTAGTGTGACTTTCCTCTGTTTCCACTGATATACTCCACTGTCTCGTGTAACTTACCTCTTTGTCCACTGATATACTCCACTGTCTAGTGTGACTAACCTCTGTGTCCACTGATATACTCCACTGTCTAGTGTGACTTTCCTCTGTTTCCACAGATATACTCCACTGTCTCGTGTAACTTACCTCTTTGTCCACTGATATACTCAACTGTCTAGTGTAACTTACCTCTTTGTCCACTGATATACTCCACTGTCTAGTGTAACTTACCTCTTTGTCCACTGATATACTCCACTGTCTCGTGTAACTTACCTCTTTGTCCACTGATATACTCCACTGTCTAGTGTGACTAACCTCTGTGTCCACTGATATACTCCACTGTCTAGTGTGACTTTCCTCTGTTTCCACTGATATACTCCACTGTCTTGTGTAACTTACCTCTTTGTCCACTGATATACTCCACTGTCTCGTGTAACTTACCTCTTTGTCCACTGATATACTCCACTGTCTCGTGTAACTTACCTCTTTGTCCACTGATATACTCCACTGTCTCGTGTAACTTACCTCTTTGTCCACTGATATACTCCACTGTCTCGTGTAACTTACCTCTTTGTCCACTGATATACTCCACTGTCTCGTGTAACTTACCTCTTTGTCCACTGATATACTCCACTGTCTCGTGTAACTTACCTCTTTGTCCACTGATATACTCCACTGTCTCGTGTAACTTACCTCTTTGTCCACTGATATACTCCACTGTTTCGTGTAACTTACCTCTTTGTCCACTGATATACTCCACTGTCTTGTGTAACTTACCTCTTTGTCCACTGATATACTCCACTGTCTCGTGTAACTTACCTCTTTGTCCACTGATATACTCCACTGTCTCGTGTAACTTACCTCTTTGTCCACTGATATACTCCACTGTCTCGTGTGACTTACCTCTGTGTCCACTGATATACTCCACTGTCTCGTGTATGGACTTATCAAGGATCTTGGAGACTGGGAACTCTGTATAAAGTTCGGAGGATTATCTGTTTAAGAAGACAATAGCTTAAAGCGAACTTGATAGGTGTTAATGAATGTATATACCAATACGTGTTAAGTCTCATCCCTTGACAATAAAAATGTTACGTACACTTCTTTAAAACAATACCATTATGTGCTGTTATAAATACACACTTTAATTATCGGTAAGGACTAGACCAGTAAGCTATTTGCGCGACCTTGATCGCTCCGAACTAAAAGTTAAATTTTTGAAAAAATATCGAGAAGGCAATTAATACCTTTCGAGACGTCATGAAATCACGTCCACTGACCATTAAGACGACATTTTAAACGAAAGAAAACATGAAAAACAAAATACCATTATCCTTTATGCTATTTAAAGCGACATCAATTTCCAAAAAGAAATTTAATTTATTAAAAACAGGACGAAGCTGCATAGTTTCTTCTTCGATGCTGAGAGATGGATTTAACATGTGAGTTTTATGAAACAGAGTGCAGTTACTTCGATGTCTCGAATAATTGTGTATTATATACATTAAAATTGAGATCAGATAAAACATAACATATTTCCAGCGCTGTTTCATTGTGTGGTTCAAAACCTGGTGTTTGGAACATGAAAAACATCGAAACCGCGACAAGGCGATACTTTTTAAAAATATTTTGCGTGCATTTTATGTAATTTGAGTAGTAATTTATCAAATGCAAAGTGCTGTGTTTTGATCCTTCTTATTAAACATGTTCAAACAGGAACCATCGGAGGTAAAATCATCAGATAGCACCAACATAACAGAAGCGAGTAGCTGGTTTGATTGATTGCTTGTCTTATATATTAATATTACTTAATATCTGAACAAACCACTTTACGCTGTAACATACTAGTAAACACCCCTTGTCTTTTCCTTACAAAATATTCATTATGCCACCCTCCTGCCAAGGAATTATGCCAAGGAATTATAAGGTGAATATATAAGGGGTTTATTTAGGTATACAAATGCATCTTAACGTTATATTTGACAATGCATTTTTGTCTTTGTTAGTGTCCGTACATAAGCATAGGAAACACTATTCAGTTTAAGCTAAGTCTAATACTTACGTCCAACTAACGTTATACATCTCCGTTTACTTTCGTATCTGCAAGTAAACACATTCTGGTAAATATTTATCAACTATTTTTAATCTTCGAGATTATTATTGCATTATATACAAATACGTTAACGGTAGATGTTGCTAAGCATATTGAAAGTCCTTTATTAAAAGGGTAAAGTGAGGTTCGGTGCACTCTAGAACCTGGTTTTAGCCCCAGCGACCATTTTGCCACTGACGTTGCAAGGCGTTAGCCCTGTTGTCAACCCGTATGTGTTTGCAATGTCACATGCCTTGCTTCTTATTAACAGTGTAATTGCCGTTTATTTTGACTGTGTTCTGTGAAAGCTACATTTATAACTACTTTAAATGTATTATGTTGGTGAGAACTGCTTATTACAGTCTACAAACGGTTGTTTTAGCCCTGTTTCAAAAAGATGTAATACAACTGTTTGTCTTCTGTATAGACTCATTCAAAACGGTTTTCTTGATTTTTCATCATTGATCTGAGTTTAAAAGTTTCCATCGTTTAAAGTAGCAAAGGTTTCCATCTTTTAAACTAGCAAAAGTGTCCATCATTTAAAGTAGCATCCCTGGAACTGTTTATACAAAAAAGATTAAATCCTACTCCCTGATTTATAGCTCAATACTTACAGGCTACCAGATTCTACTGCGGTGAAGCAAAACACGTTATTAACATCGACGTTATATTGTGGGGACCATGTCACGTTGATTTTCCAATCTGTAGATGATACCTTCATCACGGGTGACTTAGTCATACCTAGAGGGGATGTCGTCTTGATCTCCGATATGCTGGATTAATAAACAAATGCTGTCATAAAGATGTAAATATGTTAAAATTACATGTATTTGTTCCGTATGTACGGGCGGAAGGACGGACGGTAGGACGGCCGTACAAGGGTAACACTATATTACCGCTCCACCTTTAAACAAACCTGTAATGTTGTATATATATGTAATACATACAAACCTTTACTGGAAGGGACTCATTACAGACACAAAGTTGAATAACACCGTTTTCTCATGGAAGTATCTATGATTTACAGCAATTTACACAAAGTCTCCCTCCTCCTCAATTCAATAAGCTGGAAATAAGTCTTCAAGTTTTAGCTATACTAGTATAGGCCTAATCAATAGGTGAAATAAACAGGAATACTCAGGCCAATTCTGTGTAAACAGACTTAATAAAACTTTGTCTGGAACCGTCCACTCTTGTTGGTGTTCGTTGTTTCTGAATGGTTCACTTTTCAGTATTTATGTATAAATACCTTTGGTTCGCATTTGCAACTCTAGCCACAATTTCAGCTTGAAAGACCTCGCCCACTGGAACACAAATGCGTGCAAGATCTGGTGGTGTTGGATCAACAAATGCGGCGTGTCTGTTACAAGACTGCGAAGACTGGTATACATTTACCAGGAACTGAGCCGGTATACTACTGAGAGGTGACGTCGCATCTACGGTCATAAAATCTTCAATTTGCACTGCCACAGCATACCAGCCTAACATTCCTGTGGCGTTGTATGTTATAGTACATGCATCCTGAGAAATGATATAATTCCAAGTACATATGCCAAATAAAAGAGTTCTGGAACACCCCTTGTAAACTCGCTGCCTGTTTGCAAATGATTAAGATATGCGTTTCCTTCTATTGCTGCAAGGTTTTCCGAAGATAACCTATATCTACTGAGCGCTATTAGAAGTTATTTTCCACCATGAGACCTAGATTAGATTCCACGAGGAAAATCATGCAGTAGATTAAATTTATGTTTTGGAAGTATTAGCATCTGCAAATATATTAAAATTTGAAAGTTTTTTGTTCAATGATTTTGCTGCTGTTTGCGAAAACCTTCACGTTTCGCAACGATAAGTATACTCAGCTGAACAAGAAAGTGCGCACATCTATTTCTGGAAATATTCAAAAAGCTGTAATGAAAAAGTAAGCAAATCAAGTTTTAAAATTTACGACATGTATGCATTAATAAAATAGTGATATCTTTGCATGAAAAGTTCTTACTATAGAATGAGTTTCACCGTCAAAAGAGAGCAAAACCAAACTTGAAAAATGCATGGAGTTGAAACACAAAATACAAGTCATCTTGTTAAATGCTGGTTTTCTTGATCTTTTCATTAATTTAAATGTTTTTAACTTCCTATCAATCATTAAGTTAGTATGTTTGAACGCATTTGTTGTAACACTACAGCCTTGCTGCTATTGTACTTAACCTAATAACAGATTATAAATGTAACACAATCAGAGTTAAAGCACACACTTGTTAATCCCTCATATAACTGAGTATGCGATGGGAGTTTCCTAATACTGTCAGTCAGTTGTTGGTTAATCATCTGAACACCTGTTATTGTTTACCTGCTCTAAACTTAGTTTCTCTGGAAGTTTCTGGAAACCTATGAAGTCTGGGAGTTAAGAGGTATTGCCATATTAGGGGAGACAATTCGCCGAAATGTCTTGTGGGTAATGTATGCATACAATGAGGTAATCACCATGGTGTTAACCTGTAGCTACACAGGTCGATGTCCATATGTGAGGCATGACTAATTGCTGAAAGGTAGACTGGGTAATCTTCTAGTATAATACTGAGCGCACGGAAAGTCTAGCGGAATCGATAGAGGAGGGTCGAGAGTAGAGGGATAGTTTCAATAGTAAGTCGGACTTGTATCCACAAGATGGATCCCCGCAGTCTAAGACATGGTGTGGGATAAGTTAAACTATACTATGAAAGCTAGTATAGGACGGCAGATGTTTAGAGTCACATAATTTGAGGATTTGGACATTTGAAAGTTTCTTAATACTATTATACTTTGTGAACTTAAGACATTTAATAATAGGGGCTATTTAAGTAGTTAACAAATGGAAGTACTAGAAAACCACTATACGAAACGGATATGCATATATATATATAACAGTATGTTCATAGCGTATTATGAATCTGTAATTATTAGGACTGTTTTATATGTACCAATAAATAATGGAAATCACAACGCGAAGTCAGGACCTTGTTATTAAATGTACCAAGCATGGCACACGACACCGTAGTGCTACATCTGTGATGTAAACGTTTACAGCAATGTAATATTCGTGATGAGGTTGATTATGTACATTTGAGTACACACTTTCTTTTTTGAATCAGTATACTTTAATTATACGCTACATGTATTAAGATTGCTTAAAATATCATCTATAATTCAAAAACATTAAAAAAAGTTGTCAGACGATTTATTTCTATAAGTCGTATAGGTCATCCTCACAATTTCTTTTACATTTTAGCATGACTAATAAAATACCAACTAATAATACTAACTCATTATTGTTATGGCTAAATACTTACAGAAATTAAGTATCCAGGAAAGCCTCCACAGACACTAGCGCATTCGCTGCTACCTACAGCCCAGCGACATTTTATGAAGTCACCATCCGCGTCATACACTGTTAAGAGACGACAACTGTTGTGCATATTATAACGCCACATATTGTTTAACACACACATCCCCCGCCCCACCACCCACCCACCCTGGATTTTCATGGAATTTTAAATTATTAATCGTATGGGGAAAAAAAGTTATGTTTAGATATAATTACTTGTTCATCTTGGCTGATTGATATTGCCAAATCGTACCAATGTTTTATTAATCATTTAAAATATTGTTTCATAATATGTTTATACAACGTAGAACACTGTACTTAATAAGTCAGAATAAATGACAACATAAATACAATAAGGCATGTATACAGAATGTCGCTTTTATAAACAGATACTGTAAGGGAAAGTATCACTGAGAAAGTATAGAGTAGATACTGTGACCAAATAAAAACTACATGTATGAATACAATTACACAGTTTTCTACCTATAGTCTAGGACATGTATTTTATCAATATTCACTGCATTTTCAAAGCTGTGTCTGTAAGGTGTTTACAGGTTTTCTTGCAAAAACAGTCTCTTTTTGAAAAGTGTATACATTCAATTTACCCATAATTCTCGAAAATATATGTACCTGGAAGAACTATGGAGTGAGTACATCCATGCTGCAGACGAAATATTGGTGCAACGTCTGTGGTCGGTGATGAGTTAATTTTTCCATTATCAGTACGGAAGTTTAAATCAGCTTTCACACGAAGGAGCCAACCACCATTACCACCTATATTTAATGCGATCCAGTCCCCACCGGAAAACCTGAAATCAAGTATTAATTTATAAACAATCATGAACATGTGCGCAAGACTGATACATCTTGAGGTGTATTCAAATACGTTATACGTAAATAAGCTATTTTTCATCGTAATAAAAAGTACTAACTAACCATGTTCTCAAGAATTCCCTACAGCTAAGTGGTTAGTACATCTGACTGTAAACCATAACTTAGATGGACGTGTGTTCGGGTCCAGAAAGAGGCGAACCGTTTGTTCCTTGAAATTATTGAGCTACCTGTGTACAGGTACGACGTGAAGAAACCCAATCACCGAGCAAGTATTTTTTAGAAAAAGTTGCACTTTAATAAAATGCGTAGAGTGAAAGTTATAAGTGGGTTATAGGCACTGCAGTAGGTCGTTTTTTCGACAAACGAAAAAAAATAATTCAATGTTCCCTCGGGGCCTCTGTAGGAAACAGTCATTAATATCAAAATAATTGCTTATCTTTGCCAGAAATGGTGTTATATCTTGATGCAAAGTGATCATATCATCTTAGTTCTTGTTTAAATGGTGTGCATTGTCTAAATTTGGTTTAACCGATTTCTTATCTAAAACCACATTGCTTTTAGGTAAACTGCTATTGTTATCAAATCCTGCGACTAATCAGCATATGTAATCTTGAACAAAAAAATATAGGTTAAAGCAAAGTGGACAAACTTCTAACTAGCGTTGCTTAGTGAGGTATGAGGAAGTTAAGTTGTATGAGCGAAACTTAGTCATTTTGATTTGTGGGAACAATATTCATCAACTTCTGAATCACTAAACGTACCCAAACTCGTAATATAATGACGAACTTGGTGCCAGTGTGATATGTTGTCTTCCCCAGCCCGATGACCAGTCTTCTTGAAGACTGTAGTCGGTACACTGATAATGCATCGGTCCAAAATTTCCACCTAAACAGTTGTTGAAGCAAGCAAGATTTCCTTCGCCAACAAGTGTCGCACCTGTTTGTATGTTACTGTCGTTACAGACGAATGCAGAAGAGTATGTCATCCGCCATGAAATCCGATAGTCAACAATAATTTGTCTCTGTAAACAGTACAATAAATTAATATTATACTGGGTGGTTTTCACTGCCGTCATCTTGACTGTTGAAAAAACATTGGTAACCGCTCTGGTAATATATGGCTCCACAAACAAAGTGACATTTAAATAGGCATTAACATCAAAATTCCTTGCGAAAACGGGTTGGTCTAATATACAATAAGTAGAATTTTCATATTATTCACATATAAATTGTCATCAAATATAATATTTATAAAACAGCAATAGTATACGCATTTATAAGAACATTTTCTGTATCAATATATTTAACTATTTTGTTAATAACACTATTATTTCCGGTTGTCAATCTATAATAATTAAATACCATTGCCCAGGTTTCAAGCACGTGGGTAGAATTATTTAAGTTCATGGGTGTTTAATTTGGTGTGGATAACCCTAAATTATATGTGTATTCACTTATTTTGTGATACAATTAGTAGATTGCAGTTTGATTATTCGTTAATTTGGTATGTTAAGTTTCATATGCGCCATATGCAAATGTTAACACAAAGCAAATACATGATAATGAACATCCAGAGTTTTAGATTAGAGTGACTCGCACGAACTCGCTAAATTCTTATTTCTTATACATAAATGCATATGAATTATATAGTGTTATTGTATTAGCTCTACAAACTCCCGGGGAAATAATGCTATTTAGTAAATGCCAATTATGCTATATGGAAACAATATTAATAGTTTAGCTGCACATAATCCCCTAGTCTATTTTCGAATATGCACTAACTTCTAGTCTATTTTCGAATATGCACTAACTTAAATTCTGTTGATACAAGTTTTTCTAATCAATCTGCAATCAGTAATTTATTTGTAATACCTAACGCCATGTAATTAGCTTTTAGAACCCTTATAATTACAAGATATATTACTCATTTATTAATTCTAGCACAATCCATATTTATAACAGCGATTTCAACGTGTACAAAGACAACAATTAAAACAGTATCTAGAACAGACATGTGTTGCCAGCACATTTGGTGTGTACCACCAAGACCAAAGTAAAACCAATGTAAATGCGTGAATGTATGTTTCACGGCATAATGGGCACTCTTCCATCCACTGCTTAAGGACTTTTGGTTCACCATCTTTGACAACAGATCCAAAATCGATGGGATATGGTCAAGTGAAGTTTTAGTAAAGTTTTATCAAACTTTTCGGACATAAATGGCACAATTTCTGCCATATACGTATTCTTTCCGATATTACGTTCACATCAATAGTGATGAATAACTGTCATGTGCTATATGGTTGATATTGCTTATGTCTAAAAATATGCATTTAGTTGAACATTTCACTTGATCATATCCCATTGATTTTGGATATATAATTCTTAATGATGGCGGACCAATAGTCCTTAAACCTGCAGTTTAAAACACATCGTTCTAGAATCAATACTCAGACACTTAAGTGTGCGAAATATACTCGTAGCTTTTGTAGTTTGATATCCTACCATAGAGATATCAATCCTTTATACGAAAACATTGAATACAAAATAAACCAACAACACTAGGCTGCACACTTACTTGTGATGATCCAGGTCTCCATGTAATGACAGCACCTCTGAAATGAGATGCGCAGCTGCCAGGTATGTAAATTGCTAATACCAAAAAAAGTAAGTTCTTGTGGAAAATACGCTCCATCTCTTCTGTTTCGAAACACCAACCAAATAATAGCGTTAGTTGAAATAAATCTCACAATATAATCACGCTATCTTAGATTACGCTAAAGTCATCTTGTCAGCTTCAGTGTCATAGTGTTATCTTTAAATTAAAAAATACCCATCATGCATTCTCATATATTTAGAGTATACGTCAATATGATGCATATATATATTATATAGACAGATAAATAGATGTATTCTTGCATGTCAACAAACAATAAAAGCAGTATTAAATAAATAGAAGTTAAATCAATATGTTATGGATTCAACTACTTAAGAATCTATGACATTTTTACATAGCGCATTTTTTTAGAAACAAACGTTGTTAAAAATAATGCCATATCTGAACATATGTTTAAAAAAAAAAGTTAAAACAAATTACATTAGTGACATGATATAAGGATATCGCATAGACGTTTGATAAATTTGTTTCCATTGGAGTCTATATAGCACGACGAATACATGTAAAAATTTGATCATTTTACATCGATTACGATACAATATTGTCAGCTTGATGTTATTGAAAAGCAAAAAAGTGGGGACAATTCACGTGCACCAGCGGGAGACGACGGTCCAATTTTATTTATTGTATTTAGCATTTTGTGTATCTACAGCTTGTAGGCCACTTATTTCAATGAGATGACCTTAAAGGGGATACATCAGGATTTTTCTAGAAACATCTTAAATTATAAAATTGTTCCAGTTCATGATGAAACACTTATATCAATTAAAATATGATGTTAGAACCATTGTGTTAATGTCTAAACTTTTAAAACACCATATAGCTAGGACGGAATCGGACGTAAAATGCTGAAATTAACCCTGGTGCGTCACCTAGGATAGCATGTATTACTGTGCAGAATGAATTTCTTTGCAAAACTAGGGATAAGCTTTAGGCTCATTCATTATGTTTTGGCCATATAGAATAGAAAATATTAATATTTGTCAATTTTAAGTCAGACACCCAGACCCCCATTAAAAGCCTGATGTACTCCCTTTTAATAATGATAATAGTTCTGCTGTGCTAGAAGATGGTTCTGCTACATAAATGGAAGTGTACACAATTTGGATATAGTTTATTAAATTAGAAAACCGTATAAAGTCAATTATTTTTTAACACAGCTGCCAAGGTGTTAAGGGCACGGCTAGTATTTCTTAAAAGTATACTATTTGGGAAAGGTACGTATTAGGAGGTGTGTTTAGTGTAAAAGCTAAAACGAAAAAAAAATTACATTAAATAAATATTTCAAACGTATTTTAATTTAGCAGTCGTTCGAAAAGTGAAACCGTATTAATCCATTAATATTTAGAAATAAAAGATGTGTCAGAAAAAATAGATTTGATATGAAATGGAGTTTTAGTTCTCGCTAACATTTTATAAGAGCGAACTTCAGTGAACAAAATGCACTAGCTGTGTTGGGATATACGAAATGGAGTTTAAGTTCTCGCTAACACATATTATTAGAGCAAACTACAGTGAACTAAATGCACAAGTTGTGTTTGGGTATACAATAAGCACATGCGTGCAACTTAACCCGGACGTGCACTTAAAGTATCGACAGTTCGGTATTCCGATGACAAACTAATCTGTGTATGCAGATGGTACAAATAGGATGGGAGAAGATAAATTAAAATGAATATACAATAATTAAATAGCAACCTTCACGTGAAGTAGAATGCACTTTTTATCTTGTATAAATGTTGATAAAGTTATCAAGTCGAATATCTGCCGGCTGAACAACAAGATGTTTAGCATAGGTGTTATTCGTGTTTTTTGTTTACTTTATCATATTGTGAAATTTCAAACTCATCCCAGGTCAAACAATATAATGATGTAAGAACTACTGATTAGATTTTGCAATGTGAAAACACCGGTATGTTTTTGTTTACCCTTATACCTGTTCTGAATCAACACAATTGCCCCTATCTGCACATGTATACACTGGTGTTCTTATAAATGGACATTCAAGGAAAGAGAATTATTTTCAACGAATAAGGAGTGTTTTTAGATCTGGTGTGTCGTTTTCGTTACTTAAAACTGTACAGTTTATTTCTTTAAATGATAGTACATTGTAACTGATGAATGTGTTCGAAAAAAATCCAAAATGTCGTTATAAGCCAAAAAGCGATGCGTAAAATATCGCATTGTACCTATTCCTCATACAAGTTACATCGATAAATGCCGCTTTCGAATGTTTCGTCAACAAATATGTGTACGGAGTAGGATTCGAACCATTTATGTAGCAATTATTATTCTAAATAGGCGTTAAGCAATAACTAGCGCACCCGTCCTCACAAACTTACGACTGTCGTCCTTGAATGCTTTTTTTCCAGTTCGAGTTTTATATCTATGTTTACAAAATACTAATATGTTTTGAGATCCTAGTTTTGGTTTGATAAAAGTTTTTTACCACATAAGGTTAATGTACATGTACAACATGATGGACTATATAATGATACATCTTAAAATGAGTTGTAGTCATTTTTAAATATATTTACCTTAAGCTTAAGTAACTCAGTGTAACTCGATTCCCTGATGGAGGCAAATCCGTTTTTTTTCTGGAAAACTATAGTACTACCTAAGCACAAGTACGATGCGCACTACTCAATGACAATCAAATGATGGGGGTAGTCAGGGCTGTTCCCCCATATTAAAATAAACTATTTTTTTGAAATGTTCCAATATGTGATAGATTTTCATATCAATCAAAATATGGTGTGAGCAAAATTTAGACTAGAAAAAGCACAACTGTGTGCAAAATCGGGAGCCAAATAATTGGTTTACGACTTAACACAACCTGGTGTGTAACATAATGTTACGTTCACGTGAAGTATATATAAGAGTCGAACAGGAAATGTAGCATTCAAGGTCCGCAGCCAACCAAAAACACGCATAGAAACAAATAATAATTACAAAGATGATTGGAACGGTCAGTGGCAAAAAGGTCGCTTAGGATTTAAACCAAGTTTTAGGGTGAACCAATCCTCACTGTTACTATATTGTCCTCACAATAAAACGGGACAGTGTAAATAAAGAAAGATATCCCCGCAAGATTATATTCTCTAACTAACTAGGCAGCATTAATAGGAAATAACAATATAACACATAAATGATCATGTATATATAAATATACAAACAAAGGCATAGAAAGACACAAGGCAAGTACTCAATCACTTGGCAGAAGCCAGAGCAACAAGAGAACAAACCATTATGGGTACGACAAGACAATATTTAAGACAGACATTAAACGCTACCGTCCTTTGAGGATTTAGGTATGCATAATCATAGTGTCCACAATCTGTCCGGTCATCTTACAATCAGGAGGAAAGAATAGTGGCGCACTGTAAATGGGTCAACCATTAAACATGCTGTGCGTTTAAAAATGATAGGGTAATAACCTATTTTGATAAACTTTTTAACAAGTTTAATAAAGATTTTATATAAGTGAGAATGACCAGGGATCTTACACAGTTTGTAAATCACACCACCATAGAAGTTAAAAGTACATCAGGGTTACGATAGTAAAATTCTACAAAGGTTTTGCGAAATGTTTATGGTAACGGTAGGTATATTCTGGATAGCAAAGAAACACAATGATCAATACATTTTATAATTTAATAAAGCAACAATTTAAAGGGACACACGGCCGTCTCAGAGTGTTTAAAATGCTTTAAATGTGCGTCTCTATTTCTGCTTGTTTATGTAGTATCATCTTGCATATAATTGAATAACAATTTGAGTTTTCATTGTTACGTCTTTTGTTATCATGAGTTTAAATATATTATTAGCGCAATATTATCAACAATTAATAATACGCAGAAACAATTTGCATTATACTATTATTATGATTAATATTAATGATTGATCAAATGCAAGTGAGTTTTAAAAACATCAAGATTGCCATGTGTCCCTTTAAAGTAAAATACAATTCAAGATAGCAATTCGAATCAAGAGGCCCAAGAGGGCCTTATCGCTCTACTTGCTATAAGGTGTCCATGGTGGGGTGGGGGATAGAAGGAGTGTGTGTCAGATATGGCAGTATCAAACTCTCTTTTTTTTATAAAGTATCTTAAATTACCAAGATATTTGGGGAGGGATGTACTTGGCTCAAGTTTGGCTAGCTTTAAAACAAATCAAACTTTCGTTAATATAAACGCTTAAACCAAGTTTGATATGTAATCCAGGGGCAGGGTCAAATTTGACCCCAGGTTCACCAATTGAACAAACTTGGTAGAGGACCATAAGCTGAGTGTAATTACAAAATAGTCAACTGTTGGTTCTTGTAGTTCAGAGAAAAAACTTTTTTAAATTTGTCCCTATATAAAAAAAGTATGATAATGGACCTTTGGAAACTGCCGAGCACGACACATACGAAATATTGCAGTCTCGGTTTGATTGAGACTGTTCATGATCGGTAGTGAAATGTGCTGGCTACCGCTCACGCCCTCTAGCCCCGGGTTGAGCAGAACTCAATATTAATAAAATCAACAGTAAGTCTATGTAAAATATGTGACCCGGGGACAGGGTCACATTTGACACTTTGGTCACCATTTGAACAAACTTGGTAGAGGACCATAAGCTGATGGTAATTACTAAATATTAAACCTCTGATTCTTTTAGTTTCAGAGAAAACGATGTTTGAAGTTTTTCCCTATATAAGTATATGTAAAACTGTGATCCTGGGGCGGAGCCAAATTTGACCCCAGGGTCTCCATTTGAACAAAATTGGAAGAGGATCCATCAGCTGAAAATAAATAAAAAACTTAAACCTTTATCTGTTGTAGTTTCAGAAAAGAAGATTGTTAAAGTTCTTCCCTATAACTCTATGTAAAACTGATCCAACAAGGGCCCTAAGCTCCCAATTAAAGTAAAATGAACCAAGGTTTCTTATGAGAAAAAAATAAATAATAATAATAAAAAAAATAAATAATAATAATAAGAATGAGGAATTGAACCAATTAACCAAGGTTTTTTATGAAAAAAATGCCTCCATTGAGATTTGAACAAACGACCCCAGGGGTTTCCAGTGTACATTACCAAATATTGGAAAAGGGCCAGAACTCCGGTGTTACTATTTCGATCTGGTTGATTTTCCAAATAGTCCGACAATAGTCCGACGAGATCAGCAATCTGGCCAAGTTTGGGAAAGATCGAATACAAAATGAAGGCGCTAGAGTGTTCACAAGGTTGAACATGGCATTTTTCAATTATTCAAGGGCACATAACTCTGGTGTTCCTGGTCCGATATAGCTAGCTTTCATTGATATTAAAAATATGTTAAAGTTTGGTAAAGATCGGATGAAAAAATGAAGGCCCTATATTCTTAACGATGCAAAACACAGTATTTTTAACTAAATCAAGGGCCATAGCTTCGGTGTTGCTGGTCCGATCTGGCTGGTTTTCGAACTTGTCCGAGATTTCATTGATATTAAAGGGACACTGTCCGTAAGTAAGCAGATATTGAGCATAGCCAACTAACTGTCTGATTTTTATTCAGTGAAATGTCTACATGAAAGCATCAACATAGACCCAGATAAGTCTGTAGGAATACATTCGTGAGTTTGAAAAAAAGAGGTTTATTTATTTTTTGTAAATAATGTGGGACCCACTTTATTTACATTTTCTGCTGATTACATGACATCCATTAGCGCATAAACTTTTGTATAGTGTATCTCTTACGAAATACATCTTGTCCGGTTAGCTCAGTCCGTAGCGGCGCTAAACTATTATTGCCTGCGAGTGTAATTTTAGTGTGGGTTACGAGTTCAATCCCACGAAACGGCACTTCTTCTTCTTTTTTTTGTACCGCTATTGAATTTCGTCAAACAATCTTGGTTTTATTTATTAAATATTCAATAATGGTTGGTGTGTTATGCTTGTCAACGTGATTAGCTTGTGTTTTATAGGCTGAAAGTTACGGACATTGTCCCTTTAACAATCTGGTAAAGTTTGATAAAGATCTGATGGCAAATTAAGGGTCTATCGTCTTAAAGAGGCAAAATATAGCATTTTAACTAAATCAAGGGCCATAGCTCGGGTGTCACTGATCCGATTTGGCTGGGATTCGAACTTGTCCGAGCTTTCACCAATATTAACAATCTGGTAAAGCTTGTTAAAGATCGGATGAAAAATGAAGGCCCTATGTTCTTAACGAGGCAAGATACAGCATTTTTAACTAAATCAATGACCATAACGCTGTTACTGCTCCGACCTGGCTGGTTTTCAAACAATTCCGAGGTTTCATGAATATTAACAATCTTGTAAGTTTGGTAAAGATCGGATGGAAAATGAAGTCCCTATCGTCTTAACGAGGCAAAAGTTAACGAGGGCAGACGACGGACAACTCGCCATCCCATAAAAACAACAGGACTATTTACTGTCCGAGAAATGCTGTGTAGATTGTGTCCTTTAAACCCGTTATAAGTTGTAAACACGTTATGAACCGTTGTGTTGCTCCGCTGTTTTAGAGTAAATCACAAAAGAATCATTTCCACCGATAATTCAAATAATCACAGAATGTGTTGTACTAATACTCCAAAGACACCTTTGATTACTAAAGATCTACTAAAGTACTATTACAATACATTCTCACTTATTTATACATAATAAGGTCTTTGTAGACTGTTCCAGGGCGTTAGGATAAATGTGTATATCCATGAACCATACATAAGTTTCTTTAATCTTCTGTTATCTCCTAAATGTTCAGCCCAGTTGTTCAAAGATCGGTTAACTTAATCGAGCGTTGTCAAAATTTCTAATTTCTCTGAATGTCCGATAAATGAATATTTCTAGCAGAAATTGAGCATGTGAAATCATTATGTTAAGAAGAAATGGAAATTAAAAACTCGCATACTCTTTTATATAGCACAGTGGCGTTGCTTGTGCAGTGTGGCGGCAGTAAAACGTCTCCCCGCGCTTGCAATCAGGACTGTTATTCTTTCGATCTTTGGAGATCGCTGAGCCCGATACTTATATTTAGTTATCGGTGGTACATTTTCAATTGCTTTTGTTTTCTTACTTAATTTTCGATTCGGTGGTTCCACTACTCCGGCCGATAAAAGGCTCTGGGTATTGTTTAACCACTCATAGGATATGTTGTCTGCTTTTTAATTTAGTCTTTTGGCTGTCACTTGTGATACACAGGCTTCATAACAGCTGCTCCCAACTAAATTCCATTTGGTTTATTTCGCTCAACTAAATTCCATTTGGTTTATTTCGCTCTTCGGGGCATAGTATTTTGTTAGATACTGGGACCCTACGACGCCGGACATGGGGGAAGAAAACCACCGCCATATGCATGCCATCTTCGGGATGATTAAAATTATGTACAATTGATTTTATGAATATTGAGTTCTGCTCAACCCGGGGCTAGAGGGCGTGAGCGGTAGCTAGCATATTTCACTACCGTTCATGAACAGTCTCAATCAAACCTAGACTGCAATATTTCGTATGTGTCGTGTTATGCTGTTTCCAGAGGTCCACTCTCATACTCTTTTAGTAGTACCAAACATAGATTTAAAACTGTACTTTGAAAGTTGACACTAACCAAGGAGTGAGCTAATCGATCTTTGAACAACGGTCTAAACTATTCTATACTGTTCTTTATTGTCCCTTAATGTTCTACACCTTTCTTAAATATGTTATTAATGTAAATAATGAACTGACCATGTCAACAAACAGTCACATTATATATGGACACAATATGCACATAAACAATTTCACAAATATAATTGATCACACCTAGGAAAACACATATTTTTGTGTAGAATACGCTTCCTTGTAGATAAGGCTTTGTTTTTAAGCTCATTCGTCAAGTTTTGGCCTATTAGCATTGAAGATGCAATTATTTAGCATTTATTAGTCGGGCATTTAGATCCCAACAAAAAGTCGCCTCCTTATTTTGTTATGGAGCTTCAAATGACAAACTAATGTGTGTGCATATTAAAATGGGCAATGTTAGATGTGCGATTCCTTTTTACCACTTCTAACATTATCTTTGCCTACTGTCGATTTTACTGTCCCGCCTCATGCTTTCGATCGCTCTCTCGGGGTCCTCGTTACCGATAATGCATTGTGTTGTATTTAGTATTTAGACATTAATTATAAGTGTTCTTGCATAATGTATGTATGATCCATTTGAGACCATAAATGGAAATCAAAAATACTGCACTGAGTCATGGGGGCCAATCCGTTAAGTGACAAATATAATAGTTTATTTCCGTCTCATCATATTAGTATCTTTGATTACAATTTGCACAATACGTTAAGATATATTTGTATCTTCTTTTGCAGTTAAAATCCACTTAAGTTAACAATGACTAATACATAATATATAAATGTCGCCCATAATATCTCAATTAGATGCATACATGTGTAGATTTAATATATAATTACTTAAATTTTGCCGGGTGACAATTAGTTTCACACTTGCTTCACTTAGTTTTATTTTCCTTGTGTGTATGACTTTTTACTTCCTCTTTATATATAGTGAGTATGAACTATCGCCACTATCGCCCTGATTTTCATATTCCCTTAACGTCCCATGAATGTTCAGAAAATGAGTCATTCCTTATACAAATAACTGTATTTTATAAATGTATATACGTGGTATTTATATCCCTTATCTCATACTTACAACATGGCTAAAATGATAATGGTCAGGAAAGTAACTGAATGACCAAAGGAAAATGAAGATAGTACATGGTTATCAACCGAAAATATATTGGAGTGATTGGTAATTGATACTTAAGCCACTTAGAGTAAACAAGAGTCTGAAGTGTTCTACACATATATACATTATATTGTAAAATGTGTACTTAATACATATTCCTAACTGGTTACGAACCACAAGAACCCAAGTTTGGCTTAGATTTGAGAAAATCAAATCATGGGGCTAGAGTGTTGAAAAGAGAAATATAGAAATCGTCCGTTAAATCAATGACTTTACCTCTAATGTTTGTTATCCAATATTGGTGGTTTTCAAAATTGTATGAGCATCCATTGGCATTAGGGTCCTGGCAAACATCGGTCAGGATCATATGCAAAATGAAAGTCCTCCAGTCAAGTCAATCAGGTAAATTTTATTTATTGTCGGAAAAACATATAAACAATCAACCCAAGTCATTAAAAAGCTTTTGCACCGACATGAATAACATAACTACACACACATAACACCGACATGAATAACATAACTACACATACATAACACAAAGCAGCTATGGTATATAGTCTAGCTAAAACATAGATGCAAAATTTGGACAGGTAGTGCAGTATGCATATAACGTAGCCATCCAACAGCAACAACAAAAATGAATAATACATGTACATCTATATATTTAAAGAATGGAATAGAACAGATCATACATTTTATTTTGGCTTTATCAAAGTACATCATCATATATAAATACAAAACATTTATACATATATATACACTAGTCACGTGACTTGCGGAACAGTGCACAGACATATTTTTGACATTTCTATTTAAAGTGAATAAAATAGGTATTACATTTCTAGTTAATAATACAAGAATATTTCATGGGTATCCGATGAAGATAGGGAATTCCAACCCTCGGTATAAGTGTTTTTAAAACACGTATACCGAGGGTTGAAATTTCCTATCTAAACCGAATACCCATGATAGATTCTTTTTCGTACATATCAGAGATTCTTGCATATCAGAGAAATGTTGTGCGTTGACTCCGCCTGCTACTAACGAGTTTGCATGTTTTCCTGCATACCGGATGCTGGTGCGCGCGTGACTTTTATCTTTACCCATAAAGATAATACTTTCCATCCCCCATGTAAAACGTGGGTAGCTTTATCCGGTATGTGAGAACAAATTATTCTATAAAATATATATAAATATGTATTACATTTCTAGTTGAGAATGAACAACATAACGACATAATGGTTATGTACGGTAATGAGAATAACGGTTTTTAATATTAACGCCTTTTTAATGTAAATTGCTTCAGAATCTGTAAAACTGCTTTATTTGCTGACTGCATTAAATCTAAACAACTAAACACGCTATGTCTGATATAATAATTTGTTAAATGAAGCTCATTCTAAAGTCAATGTAGCATGGGCAAATAATCATTAAATGATACTCATCTTCTAATATATAGTATTAATACAGTAATCATATAACAAGTTAAATTTATTCTGCATTTCTTGAGGAATTACCATATCATCAGGAAATAATAATAGAATAAGAACAATATCATCTACATCTTACAAAATTATTATAATCCTCTACAGCTAGTGATAATAAAACCACCCAACGGCATTCAAAATATTCAAAGAAGTCAGTATAATCACTACAACACGATTCAACATTTTGATACAAATATCTTATTATTCTCAAAAGTTTACACAGTACACCAATTTTATAACGTTTTAACCGAAATGTATTTCTATATATACACTGTCAAAACAATTTCTCATATAAACAAGCGTGGAAAATAATCTGTTATTTTCATTCAACTATTTCTAAATAATATTCAATAATATAAACAGTGCATCAGTTGTAGAATGACCCTTTTAAAGCCAAACTTAGTCTGATATCATAGTGTTGCTCTCAAAAAAAGACGCAATACGTTTATTCAAAATCTTTGAAAATAATGTGGACAAACAACTAACCAATGTTATACGTCAATAATTGTTCAAATAATTAAAAAGGCATTTCTTATGCAAAGGAACAATAACCCCCTTTGTCCAGTAATCAGGAAAATACCCGGAGTCTAAATTACATTGCACATATATATGTGCCGATATAACATATATACGTTCAATTAAGTATTAGCTTAGACTAAAATCATTACCCATCGCCGTTTCTCTTTTAAGACATTTAACACCATTTAAAAACTATTTTATAGTAATGCGTTTGTTTAGTTTAATACATCAACAGAACCGTCTGTTATATTTAAAGCATGCGTATTACAACATTCCTATACCTCTGAAATTTCATTCAGAAAAAATTTCATTTCCTAGTAGTTAAAAATATTTTCTATAATGCTCAAGTGATATAGCAATCAAAGTTTAACTATTGCGTCTAAAGCATTTCCAGTTCGGCTATATTTCTTTTTTTTACGACACAAGTCTTATTTCCGATTAGCCCTCAAACACTCATTATCAAACCATTCTGCATGATTTAAGTTTATCCGTAAACCCCATATGTTCACGACTGTATGAACAATACTTTGAAAATAAGAGATCCGCTACTTCTCACACAATGCAGTTAAAGTAAAATATTAAGACGTTACAAGCACAATGCAGGTAGTTAAACAAGCATAATGCAGGTAAAGCAAACTATTAAGACGTTACAATTTACAGTATTCTATACTGTAGAACCAGTACTAAGCAATGCAAATAAAGTGTCTTGGATACAAAGCATATGGTTATGGCGGGGATCGAACCCACGACGTTTGGATCATGGGTCCATCGCTCTACCACTAGACCACAGCGCTCCACACCATTAGACCACAGCACTTCTACAAACACAGTGCAGGTAAAGTAAAATATTAAGACGTTACAAGCACATTGCATGTAAAGTAAAATATTAAGACATTACAAGCACATTGCAGGTAAAGTAAAATATTAAGACGTTACAAACGCAGTGCAGGGAAAGTAAAATATTAAGACGTTACAAACACAGTGCAGGTAAAGTAAAATCTTAAGACGTTACAAGCACAGTGCAGGTAAAGTAAAATACTAAGACGTAACAAGCACAGTGCAGGTAAAGTAAAATATTAAGAAGTTACAAGCACATTGCAGGTAAAGGAAAATATTAAGACGCTACAAGCACAGTGCAAGTAAAGGAAAATATTAAGACGTTACAAGCACAGTGCAGGCAAAGTAACATATTAAGACTTTACAAGCACAATGCAGGTAAAGTAAAATATTAAGATATACAAGCACAAAAATCAAATAAAGGTGTTAGAATCACAGTAATTGGTTTCATTTGCAGTCATCGGTGAAAGGTCAAACATGTCTACAGCAACTACAGCGATTAACACTAGCCGTTGTAACAACGCTAAAGGTAACCATTCCGCTAAAGGTAACAACCGCTGCTAAAGGTAACCATTTCAACGCTAAAGAAAGGTAACAAATCTAACGATAAAGGTAACACATTTTTTCAACATCTACAGTTTCAATGAAACTTGAGTAAACGAGTTCTTTTTAATTACTGTGGTACCTGTGGAGTAAGCGATGTTATCTTTAGCGGTAGATGTAATTGTTTCCTTTAGCGGAGGTTGTTACCTTTAGCGTTGCAATTGTTACCTTTAGTGGCGGTTTTCACCTTTAAAATATCTTTGTTACAGCCATGCTTAAGCAAGGTGGCATCATTTATGCGGTTATATATGATGTTGGATGTAAATCATGGTAACATGCAGGCCCGTAGCCAGTCCTGAAATTTAACTGAGGCAAAGAACTTCCTAGTGGGGTCTGCGGACATGTACCCGGGAAGAACTGTTGATTTCTACATGTGATTTCCTGCATTTTAGTGCATTCCCGGGTCAAATATTTTAAGTTAAATAAATATCAAGTCTATTTTAGTGAGTTTATTTAATATTCCATTAGAATGCCTACTTCAGTTTTTGGTACCTTCTCAAAATCTACCGAGGCAACTTAATCGGTGTGCCTCCGAGTAGCTACGGACCTGACAGGTATATGTTACCGGATTAAGGATCGATTGAAAACCGTGTGTCATCGACAGCTGCTTTTATAAAGCTAGAGACTAAAGCAAGACGCATTCAAATGATTGTTGGATTGTATAAAAATGATGAGTCCAATGCATGCATATTCATAACTGGAAACAGGTCGGGAATTTACGATTGTTGCAGACCGATTTTCATACTATTGTATAAATAGGCGGTAATTACTTTCCATATCAGTGTCCCCATTTTTACTTAGATACTTGTAGATGGTGCGTTGTATTGTCTTCCTCAACCTTTTTCTGTTCTTATACTGGTTCCCGTCAACACACATGACACGCACAATCTTCGGAAGAGCGCAAATGAAAAGTACAGTAAAAACATGAGAGATCAGCGACAACTCCTGAATATTGTTAAATGTTATCAATAATTCAATGGAAATGGTCAATACAGAGACAACAAAAACAAACTTTAATAAGGTCGTCAAAACTTGGACCCGTCGTGGAAGGTGGCGCTCAACTATCACGTGGTAAAGATCAATTGGAATACCGTTGTTGTGTATTATTTTGATTTGTTCAGAATCCCCATGACGGCTCTTGATTTGGATTTTCTCACATGCTTCTATACTGACGATCAATAGTTCTTTATAACTGGTACCGAAATTGTTGATGCTTTCTATCAGGTAGTAAACCGCCATGAATGCCAAAATCAGATAGCCATATGACCATTTAGGATAAGCAATGATCCCACTGTAGGAAAACATTGCAATCTTTGACAGAAACCAGAATCCATCAAAAAATAGGATACAAAACATATACCAAAATACACAAAAGGCCATCATCATCCATACAACCAGAACCATTATGACAACTTTCGATAAGGCCGATCTCTTGCTAAAGTTATTCGTGTAATGAATGGACTGAGCCCTCAGAAACAGAAAGAAGCAGCTTATGACGGGGAATGCAAAATATATTGATGAGCACATTAGTTCCAGTATACTGAATGATATGTACACTGGCAAAATCAGCAAACCAAGGAGATATGCAAATCCAGATACGCGTAGTATTCTTTTTAGCATAGAAAATATCCCCCTTTTCCATCTATAAACAAGAAAGAGCACCGTTAGTTTCCAGAACCTCCAGTTCAATAGCATGTGCGTCTGTACTAGAAGGTAGTTGTGGATTTTCTTATATCCCGAGAATTCAGAAACGAACACGCGCCCGAGTGTTTCCTTTTGCTTAATGTGCATTGTTAGAATAAATCGATTGTTCCTACTTCCTTTGAACATTCCCTTTTCAAGCATTTGTTCAAAATGCTTCGGAATGGAGATCAAAATACACCCAAACACCACGTACATGGCTATGGCTACGGCTGGTCCACCAAGGCCAATAAGGAATCTCTTTCTTGATTCTTCAAATCCAGCTATAATTGAGCTAAATCCAACAAGGGCATCCTTGCGCACAGCCTCGATGACAAGTGTCCTGGCGAACGTGTAATCTAGAAAGACTCGGATGGAAGATAATCCCATTGGCAGGAATATGACGAGAATACGGATAATTCTAGAAAAGATCTGACCATCGAAGTCGCAACAGTTTATAATCGGTGAAAATATAGTGGATGTAAAAGCAACAGGGTTCGCGCACTTTAAGTTTATGTAACGTCTTTTGGAGTTATGATCGCATTGTTGTTGTTTGCGGTAAACGTCTGTTGCACTGTATGTTCCAATTCCCTGAGTACTATACGTTGTGTTGCTAGATGTGTTCTTGTTCCATGCCATTCTTCTCTTAAACTTTCTAATGCTTCGTCCAAACTTTATTAAAAGAAGTGGATAAAATGCAAAGCATAACTTCCCCATTATTATAGGCAATATCCACCATAATTCACCGAAATGAAAGTCACGATGGCTGCAGTCGACTCTTCGTTTCTTGTCAATCTTGCCTGTATTATACATACAGCATTTGTACTCAAATGTTTGCAAAGTACATACGGAGTATTTGCAAGCGGTGTAAGCACTCTCAGACCACAGCCAAACACGCTCATTGTAACACCAGTAACTGTAGTTATATTTATTATCATGTTGTGCTATTCCAGCAGTCATTTTCCCAAGTGCATTTCCAATTATTTGGTCCGTTTCAGGCTCTCCGATTGTGAGATTACTACATTCTCCGCTCTGTATTCCTAATTTAAGACGAAGTTCACGAACTCGCGCATGGGACCAAAGGATTCCGAATGACAGGTAACCAAAATCTCCTGGGAGAAAAAGATACTGTTGAGCACCATTCTTTCCCTTGTATGTCCAAACCCAGTGTGTTGGATCTATTACTTTTTCTGTCTCATTGACGGTAAAGTTTTCAAAATCAAGTCGCAAGTACACGAAATTGTAACGGTTCGTTAAAATCTCGTTGGTAAATTCTTTTTTCGATTCTTTAGTCACACGCAGACGACATCTGCTGTCATTTGTATTGGTGTATGACATGTTAGTAGACTGTCCGCTTAATTTCAATACAGATGGCTTTAACATTTCGTTCGCGGGAAATTGTTTTCCATTTCTATCTGAAGTTATGTTATATAATCTCGTATTCGTATGCTCCGTGCTCGTATGCTCCGTGCTCGAAATCCTTCCACAATATGCTATAAGTGCTACAGCAACAAAAAGGAGTCCAGATAAATCCATTTCGACACCGTCTTAGTCAATGTGGACAGTAAAATTAACTGATTTTTCTTGGATATAGATATATAGTGAAAGTTATAAATGTTTCAGACATAGTATTGTTTCGTTTAATTTCCGTGTTTCCGTTTAACTTCCTTCTAACCTTGCTAGATTATTCAAATCATGTTAGTCTTGACCTGGGAAATGCGTGGTTGGATATAGTTTATAAACGCGCCTGATTATGTTTCTTATTTTGTAAAATCGTTTCTTGTTATGGCATTGTTTTTTCTCTGAATGTATCAAGGTTAACTATTGCACAGATTGTTTGTCAAACTCTCTAATTTTGCCTATCGATTATTCAAAATGTGCATAGGTTTAACTAATTAAACCTAGGTATACTTTAATTTAGATGTATACATGTGTAGTTACAAAAGTTTCATATAAGGCGATCATTTCCTTTAAAGGGACACACGGCAATCTTGATTTAACAAAAAAATCGCGGCGTCCCATTAGTGTTGCATACAACTTGCATTTGTTCAATCATAAGTATTAATTCTAATAATAGTATAAAGCGATTTAATTTTTAATATAACTAACTGGTGATTATATTGCACCAATGATACATTTAAACGTATGGTAGAATACGAAGACAAAATACAACTCGACATTTTATTTAATTATATGCAAGCAGGTTTACAGCCAAAATAATACTGGATTAATAAAATGTTACGCCAAGTTTAATGCTTGATAAAAACTTCAAGATTGTTGTCGTGTGTCCCTTTAATCCTAACTATTTTCTAGTTTTGGCAGGCCCGTAGCCAGCCCTGAAATTTAACCGAGGCAAATCATGTTTATGTATGCATAAATCTGTATTCAAGACTGTGTTAGTATTTTTTTAAATTTGATATTCCATTACAATCCTTACCTCACTGTTTGGTACATTTCCGGCAATTGCCTCGGTGTGCCTCTGCGTAGCTACGGGCCTGTTTGGAAATCATGTTTTTTTGCACGGAATGACAGATAATAAACCCTTTCATGAATTGAGCTTTCATGTGGTTCCTTAGTACAGAGATCTGATTAAAAGTATAATAATTGTATCATACTGTTCTCTTAAAATAATGTATTGTGTAAAATCATGTTGACCAACGAGGTACTACGTACAAGTGCAATAAAAGTATGTTCTGTTTTGCTCTAATCTCTCTTATCAGTTCTAGGTGTGCTAAGTGTAGGTCTAATTACACTAAATCAACAGGATGTGCTCGCCTGATGCAGTCGAAAGTAGTTCTGTATTAAAGAGTGCTAATCTTTTTTTCTTTAAAAACTTTTTTTAGTGCAGTTTCCTGTTATTTTTTGGCTGTAACTGTATTCTGGACATGTTGTTGATATTTGAAAATGCAGCTCATCATGTTTTTGACAGTTTTTAATATAAATTTGAGAAGTGAAAGTAGACAGGGTATGAAATTGCAAGGGGTAAAAATAGTGTTGACCTTTGACCCGGTGTTAGTATACAACTGAAGAAATGTTTCTTAGAAGGTATTAAACCCCCTATTTCCTTGTTGATGTTTAATAGCAGACATGTTTATTTGCATGATAAAGTAAGTTTCCCAGAATTCTAACGAGGTTTGAGTTTTTAACAGCTTGTCAACTTTCTAGCTTTACTATGGAAGGGCAATGGATACTCATTTACGCTATTATAACCTGTAACTAAAATTAACTGAGTATATAAGTGTAACTATTCATTAGAATATATTTTCATAATATAGTTTTACCCCCTCCCCCCCCCCCCCCCCATTAGAATATATTTTCATAATATAGGTTTACCCCCCTCCACTCCCCCCCCCCCCCCCCCACCCCACACACACACACACCACCACCACCACCACCACCACCACCACCTTTTGCACATATAACCCCGACGTATGCCACTTGCATATAAACCTTCGAGGTGTAGATAAACCTAAAAATCGAATGTAGTTCATTTTACAATGTCCCATTTCTATTCCATTTGTATAGTTAATATATTCGTAGGTTTTAATAGATTTTTGTAACTTTGGACGCTATGCATACGCAGTTATCAATGAAAGTAGCTGTACCCTTGACCTCTTTAGTAAATAAACAAAACGGTTCTTACAATGTCTTATGATCCCACCTTTTCAGGTGATTTTTCAAGTGAAAAGCGTTTTTTTCTATATGAAAAAATTACACTCCGCTGCATTATCCATACTTGATTTAAAGCAGAGGTAAATCATTATTATGTGACATTTTAACATTGAGGTCAACCGGGAAATTACTTTGTGGTTTTATATATCCGAGCCTGCAATTCACCAACTACAGGACCACAGGTCGCCATCTTTTTGTTCTGTATTTGCCCCAAACCAGAAAACAATGGGATTTGTTCTACTAGGGAACAAATACTAATTATTTCAGGGGGTGGAAATCAGCGATTATTATGAACGTGTAATTCTAACGCATAACCTCTCTTTGCAGTGATCGCCATTTTGTAAGTATCGATCTGTTTTTGTGTTCTGAAAATCGGTATTTAATTGTTATCTCCAAACTACTTGTTGATAATACGCATCAAATAATATGAATAAGGCACTGCCTCATGGCGAGCGTCGGTTTAAGTAAATAAAATGGTTACATTGTGTAATATTACTCATACTGTAATACCTTATAACATAGGGATTTTCTAAACCCAACTCAGTTGCTCCGTTCTAAGGGACACACAAAAAACGCAACCCACTACTATTCACCAGGGAGTAACTCCCTGTATTCACATACAAACTTTGCGATCATCACATAAAAAAACTAATTCAACAAATTATTTAAGCATAACTATTCGAAATCGAAATGGGGATCTACACATTATACTCTATTACTTGCAAAAAGCGCTGTGATCTAGTGGTAGAGCGTTGGACCCATGATCCAAAAGTCGTGTCTCTGAGCAAGATACATTGCGTTGTGTCCCTGAGCAAGACACTTTATATCTATGCTTAGTACTGGTTCTACCCAGGAAGACATCGAGAGTGATTCAAATAAGTTCATAGAGCTTTCGGTACAATCGATGTAAAATAAATAAGTTTAAACTAAATCAAACCAAGCACTGCAGTGTGATTTCCATTGTAATGTTGGCAGGGCTTTTACCCACTAGCAATTGTGAAGACTCCCGACCCTAGCCTGGTCATTTTGGTGGAGAATAAAAAGCGCGAAAACTGCCTAATTTGTGAAAAAAGTGTTGAATACATGCATTGTTTTTGTGGGAGCAGGATAATATGAAACATTTTAGATAAACTTTCTTCTATGAACATTTCCAGAACAAAACAATATTGAACAATTTAAGTCGTAGAAATGTTTTCCGAAATAAATAAAATAATAATATTAAATAAAATAAATAAATTAATAATAATAATTGTGAAGCAAATCGGCCACAGTTGTGAAAAAAATGACTTAAACAGTGAGTAAGTGTCAGGTGAACTTGAATAAGCCTTATCAGTATAATTATGTATGCATACTTTTTTTTTATGAGAATTCTCAGAATGATCCAATGTATTCCTATTTCCTAAATGTAAAATTAATGCCTTCACTTAGCAGCAATGATCAGGTAGGACGGAATAGGAATGAATTGTTTCATGTGATACTGAATGTTGCGTTGCAGACCTTCTCGACTCTCACCGCTGCAGGTTCGAATCCCACTGGGAGCTCGACTTGTGAGGATGTGTCGATCCTTACGGATGGCGGGAGGTGTATAGTACTGGTTCTATAGTACTGGTTCTATTCAGGACAAGTGGGTGGTCTGCCTCCACCACCCAAAAATCCACCGTCATATATAACCTTACCTGTGTTGAAAATGACGTAAAACACCATACAAACAAACAAACAAACAAACAAATCATCGATGATGTCTCATTTGAAATAATCAGTTCGTTTAATACCTTGTTCCCAAGTCACCACTCTCTACATCCCCTCTTGAAATTAAAATTGCGTCGAACGTCACTGACTGACGCAATCAGCATTGAAAATTGTCATAATGGTGACGTACTATTACGTCTACAGTACAGTGGGTGTTTCACTTTGTCTACAAAGAACAAAAAATGTTTACGTTTGTGCTTTCAAGTAAAAGAAAGGATACTTCACTTACCGCCTTTGGTTTCGCATAAACAGTTTAAGGATAAAAAGGTAGGCGAATAATTATTATTTCATAAAACTATTGTTTCAGGTGAATTTGTATTATTAATAAGTGTAATTGAGACTTAAATGGCGCAGTGGGTCGTTAAATACAATTTGAACAAAAAGCAATGACACAGTTCACACAATCTCAGACATTTATTACTATTAGGTAGTATGGTCAGCGCTTAGCCAGCTTTCTTAGTCCTTTTGTCATATTGTATTTTCAATGAAATTGGACTGCTTTCAAGTATGTAGATCTAATATAAAAAAAATAGATCTAGTAAAACTAACTTAATTACATATTGACGCAATCACTTTTATTTAAACATAATCAAGCATTAAATCGTTGATTTTGTTGTTGCTGAACAGTGGCAAGCGTCGTTTTAAGTTAATAGACTAGAGCGATTAAATAATGTGTGCAATACTCATACTGTTATGCCATTGTACATCAGTGGAGTTTTCTAAACTCAATGCAAAATGAAAAGATCTGCTCGAGTGCTTCTACATCAAATTTGATTCATATTTTGGATTGTTTTTACATTTGTTTGGGTTTCTAAATGAATCATTTTAACTTATACTTTTACTGCAATCAAAAACTGGTTATATTTTTGCCCTTCACAAAGGTAGTACCTAGTACTGTGAGTGTAATGCCAGTGATGGTCCTTGATTGGAAAATAAAAGTTATTCTATTCTATTTTATTTTAAGCCAGAGAACCAGGCTATTATATTCTATCTTTATTTTTTTAAATAATAAATATTGACGCATTCACTTTTATTTAAACGTAATTAAGCATTAAATCGTGGATTTTGTTGTTTTTGAACAAATTAGATTGTAAAAAATAAATAAGGTGAATTGAATGGACTGAGTCAGCGAAATAGAAGAGAAGAGAATCGAAAACAAACTTAATTTACATGTATGTTATATTCAATGCATAAGACCTCGCTTCGCTCGGTGAAATTAGCTGTATAACGTCTCTTCGCTCGATGTAATCTCGGTGTAATTAGCTTTAATTTCCTTCGAATAACACCTCGCTCCGCTCGGCGTTCATGCGAGGTTATAACGACGTGCTAGAAATACGACTCACCTGCACGGTGCACCGTTTTACTTGCACGATGCAACTTTACGGGCAGGTAACTCTAGCGGTTTGACGAAGATTTTTATTGCCTTAGTATGGCAATTTCAGAAAATCAACAACGCGTTAACCGTAAGGCGAGCTTACGCTCGCGATTAATGCTGAATGCTTGTTACATGTCGGTACACCCTGCTTATGTTCGCAATGGCCGTATTGTGCTACGATGTTGACCGATTAGGAATTCTCAATCGGACAATGCGAAAGGAACGACAACTCTGGTTATTGATTGGAATTTGGAGTCGTGCTGGTTTGCCAAGGCTGTGAACCTATTTAGACATATCAAATTATACGTATGTGTAACATTATGTTTAAATAATATCCGACAGGTATTTATGTCTATATAATAACACAGTTTTGAAACGAAAGTGTTTATTTCGATTCTTCTGTCATAGCCTAACAGAAGTATGCCACTGTATGTGCTATTGCTTTTAAATGAAAGTTGATTCCAGCTAATTATTTTGTCATTTCTGTATCGAACAAAAGTCGACAATATTACAATATTGTATTAAAGGAAAGTGTGGATGTCAGTTGTTGGGTCATAGCCTAACATAATTCTTTCCAAGTTAGCTGTACAGTTACAATTGGAAATCACGGTATTTAAATGCTATCTCGAAACAAATTGTTAATACGCATCAAGTGTTATTGAATGAGTGTGTCAATGGGCACATCGATTTTGTTTTACATCATTCATCCAGGATGCTTTGGTCTTATCGTATATACACATTTAATTTAGATGACTAATATAATAATAAGAATAAAAAGTAAACAAAATAACGTTGTATATGCATTTGTAAACTACTAAATGTGTTTGTTTTATCGTTGATAAAGCGGCCGGGACATGCTGGATGGTGGATGACCTTGCCAAGGCGGCGATATAACTTAGCTTCAGTTCTAGAAAAATATTATAGTAACACATATCTTTAAATAATGTACGAGAGGTAGGTGTAATATTTAAGTAAGAACATGAGGTGTTAATTTCCATTTGTCTAAAATAGCCTAACATAAGTATGGCATTATATAGGGTGGCATTGCAAGCGCAAGGCTATCGCGTCAGAATGTTGCAATGTGTTGATGTCGATTTCTGGGACATAGCCTAACATTATTCTAAAAAACAAAAACAAAAAATACATAAATATAATGTTCTGTTATTGCATATTAAATTTAGTCAATTTATTGAAGCTCACGACAGTATTAATATATATTAATATATATATATATATATAAACAATAAACAATAAAAAAATTAAAAATAATAATAATATATAAACATTATCCTGTCTTACTGAGTACAGGGCTCGAAATTAGCACTAGTCCTGTAGCCCGAGGCTAGCAAAAATGCTGCCGTGCTAGCAAAGTCTGTGTCTGGGTAGTCCCGATGGGCTAGTAACAAAACTTATTCAAATAAGAAATGAATTATAAATCGATAGATTATGTAGTGACAGCACTGTCTAACCTAACAGGTCTTTTAACAACCTGATATTTCCAAAGTTTCAATAAATGTAAAACTCGTATAAAGAAACCGAAACTTGAATTAAAATAGTAATTTCTGTTGAATATTATATTGGGCTAGTAAATTTTGAGCAGGTCTAGTGATTTTGTAGTAAACTAAAAATGTTAATTTCTAGCCCTGGAGTAGCATCATTAAACCATTTGCCACTGTTTTCAGATCATGCCAAAAAAAAGTATCGCAAAGTCCGTATGCTCGGGGGAGAGGGACAAGAATTGAATTGAATTGGGGTTTTAAGGCGCACCAACACATGAAAAGGTTATATGGCGCCTGAAAGGCATGAACATGCCAGGCTCATCTTCCATGTACATCAAGATAAAGTATGGAAAATGGGTCTAGAACCTTCTCACCCTGAACTGCAGAGTTGCTGCAGGTTCTATCGTAGAAACTCCGTTTGCGCTGGAGCCGCGTTGTTGTTTTTCTGCCGCTGCTCTTGGTGGTGTGGGCGGTGTGGCGCCTGGGACGGTGCGGGGGTCATGATGAAGACCTTTAATGAGCATGAACAAAAAATGACAAAATGAATATGAATGGGGGGTCCTACCCCTCTGCATGTGACGGTGTGTTTGCAGTGGTTGTATTCTACCCCGGCAACCACACGGGGGAGAGGGACAAGAGAAATGCAAGAAAGAGTGGATCTGAAGATAATGGTTCTAACGGCACTCTAGCACTTTTGACCAAGTAACATTGTTCCCGTGGCATTACTGGGAACAATGGACATACAATCTGCATTTAAACGGATGCAAATCAATTTTCATAGCTTTTGAGTTGTTGAGTTATAAGATATGTTATAGTTGTAATCAATATCATAGTGAGCAAATATTCTTTTTATATTGTGCTTTAATTTCTGTATTTGCTTTACCTTTACAGGGCTAAATTTCAGGGTCAAACATGTTTTTGTTTAGATAAATTTGCCAGGTGTTTTTCTTTTTAGCAATTTATTTCAGTAAACAGTTTTGCCGAAAATACAGTCTTAAGAGTCCAAGATTTATGTAAAGCCACTCGCTAGGTTATAATACAACTGCATGTGCTTATTATTGACAACTGGCGGCGTGTTGGTTGCAGGTCTATGCTATTTTTCTTTTGTCAAATTGATAGATATATGTCACAGTTTGTTTTGCTTATTACAGATATTTTTCTAGTTACTTCTGTGTCTGCTGCTGCTATAACAGTATAAATGTCCTAAATTTGTTCGTCTAGCGGTCAGCTTTACACATTTATTCTGTTTGCGTACAATGATGTTTTCATTCAGTGGCTGTTGTTTTTATACAGAGTGGTGGCTGATGTTGTTTTAATTATAATTAGATCTCTGTGTTATAGGTTATTTTACGCCATACCTTGCACTTCAGTTTGTCACCATCACGATGTCGAAAGGCCAATCAACAATGTTCCTATGTCGAATAACTGGGTGTCGAACATGCGGTTGCGAGACGTACCATAGAGACCTTCAGTAGTTGGTATCATATGTTAAGCTCTCCGTTTAAAATTTGCTAGTATAAATGTTAGCCAGGAACAAACATTTAGACCTGGTTTATGAACTTAGTTAATTGCAGACCAGACTCGTACTATGAAAGCCAAAGTGAATATGTCACACGGAACTGTATACAATTGGGCTCCTGCCGTTTTTGGTCGAAGAGTTTATGGACATTTAGTTTTCTATTGTAAATGTCATCAAAGTAGGCCTATAACAATATCTTGTGTTGAATTTGTAAATATATATTGAACTGCTTAATTTCTTGCCAATGAATGTATATAGTGGCATTTCATTGTTCAGGAACAAGGAAGTAGATGATGCTTTGTTGCCTGGTAATTTGTATTTCTATTAAGAATGATAAATAGTGGGGCTGCCCAAGCATTATTTTAACTTGAGGCTTTTAAATTAATCCTAACGAAGCAAAAGTCGAGGTTTTTCATGTTAAATATTGAAATCTTATAAAAGTTCATGTGTTTGTTGTTTTTAAGACAATGATGTATTGGGATGATGTACAATTATTATCGAGACGAGCCTTGTTTGTGAATGGTTTACAACAAGAAATTCAATTTTTTATAAGTTAAATTGAAGAAATTATACATTCAACCTTTAAGATTGGCTGTGGCTTTGTAATCATATAGATAATTTTTATATTTACCCTATTTGTGTTATATTAGCTCTCCGTAGCTATAAATTATGACGACATTGAAGTATGTCTGTTATACCTCTTTGGAGGTTTTTGTTTGTGCTTTTTGTAGCTTTTTGTATATGACATGACACAATCGCTTCATTGGTTGAAGTATGTCTGTTATACCTCTTTGGAGGTTTTTTGGTTGATTTTTAAAGTTTTTTGATTTTGTTTATGTATATGACATGACATAATCGCTTCATTGGTTGAAGTACGTCTGTCATACCTCTTTGGAGGTGTTTTTTTTATTATCTAAGCTGTGTTCCGCTTCCCCCATGTTTGGCGGTGCCACGCGGCATGTGGCATACACATGCCGAGTGGCATGTGGCGGTATTTCGCGGACACAGCATAGTGTAGTTAAAATATTCTAAGAACTTTGTTATGTTTTATGCAAGAAGTTTTTAATTTTAAGACTTGTCTTTGTGAACATCTGTTCCCAGGGTTTACACTGTACAGTAGTCAGTTACAATTTAAACTTAGTTTGGAGTCTTTGTGAACATCTGTTCCCAGGGTTTACACTTTACAGTGGTCAGTTACAATTTAAATTTAGTTTGGACTATGAACATTGGATTTACCTGAAATGTTCCAATTTGTGATTAACTACTCATTTTATTTTACACTATATATTGTTGAAGCCATGGCCAGCTTATTCCAATAAATATAAACTAGTAACATTTTGTTTTATTTGTAACCCATCTTAAATAATGGGATTTGTTCTACTAGGGAACAAATACTAATTATTTCATGGGGTGGAAATCAGCGATTATTATGAACGTGTAATTCTAACGCATAACCTCTCTTTGCAGTGATCGCCATTTTGTAAGTATCGATCTGTTTTTGTGTTCTGAAAATCGGTATTTAATTGTTATCTCCAAACTAACCCACCCACCCTCCCCTGTGTTTGTTGTTTATATTGTATTTGGTACCAGTGTCTTTGGCTTGTCGTGTATATATTTCAGTGAAAGCATGAGGAGATGAGATGCCTAGTGGTCTGTCGTCGTCGTCATGGCTCCATCCGAATCTCGTTTGCGGGGTATACATTGGTGCAATCTTTGGGGATACAGCTACAAGAAGTTTTCAAATACTACTTTTGACGGTGCAAGACGTTGTGGTATCGATGCATGAGGAGATGTGATGCCTAGTGGTCTGTCGTCGTCGTCATGGCTTCATCAGGATCTCGTTTGCGGTCGTCCACATTGGTGCAATCCTACAAGAAGTTTTCAAATACAACTATTGACTGTGCAAGACGTTGTTTGTGGTATCGGAACGCGAAGAACTTTAAAATCGTCTATGAACTTTGTGTCGCGGTATTTCGCGGACACAGCATAGTGTAGTTAAAATATTCTAAGAACTTTGTTATTTTCTGTGCAAGAAGTTTTTAATTTTAAGACTTGTCTTTGTGAACATCTGTTCCCAGGGTTTACACTGTACAGTAGTCAGTTACAATTTAAACTTAGTTTGGAGTTTTTGTGGACATCTGTTCCCAGGGTTTACACTGTACAGTGGTCAGTTACAATTTAAATTTAGTTTGGACTATGAACATTGGATTTACCTGAAATGTTCCAATTTGATTAACTACACATTTTATTTTACACTATATATTGTTGAAGCCATGGCCAGCTTATTCCAATAAATATAAACTAGTAACATTTTGTTTTATTTGTAACCCATCTTAAATAATGAGCAAAATAAACAAGATGGCATTTAGAATGGAGTAGCGGTTGTGACGCCTGCGTATTACAAACAAGAATAAAAATAATTAATTCAAACGCAGACAACATATCCTAAGGGTGATTAAACAATACTCAGATCAGTAAATGTTGTTGGAGTGGAATCAACTATTCGAAGTAGGAAAAACAAAGTATTTGAGAATGTACAACGGTTACCTATATCTGTATACACAGGGTTCCGGAAATACGGTTGCCCGACGCCCCGGGCAAGTGGATTTTGGGTGCGGGCAAGTGACCTTCGCAAATCTTGTTGCCCGCCACTTGCCCGACGGACATTTCCATTCCAGAACAAATCAAGTGACAAACTAGCCATATCAGAATTTCATTTTGATAACTGAATAAAACTTGCCGCTGTTTTTCGCCGCTAGCGATTGTTAATAACATCAAACAACTTTCGGTACAAATCAACAATCTCGCCCCAGGCAGCTTAATTTGTGGCATTATTTCAATAAACAACCTAATTAACCCACACGCGCATTTCACACCGTTTGAAAACAACAATCCTGACACGACCGTCAGACGTGTGTCCATCGGCCAATAAAATCGCGGCAATTAAATTCAGAAATCTCCGAACGACATTTGGACCTTCCACCAATCAAATCAGAAAACTCTTTCTTAATTTGCAAATTTAATGTGTCAAAATAATGATTGACAGACCGGTCACCCACGTGACGTTATGTTTTTGTTTAGATAATTTTGCCGAAGATTTTTTCGTAACGAAAATACATTTCTTTTACTCGAAGCACTCGTTTACCAATGCTCTTTTATGAGGTATTTTGTGTATTTCATTGATATAATCTGTAATTAAACGTATATGGAAGTGCATACTACACAAATAAGTTGCATAACGTAGCGATATGCGCATGTCATGGGTTTTCGCGATTTCAAAACCAATCACGGATCTTTTTCTCAAGTTCTGAACTTTCGCTTTTGATAAATAAGGTTACTGCTACTACTTCTTAAACAATTCCTAGGGAACCCCTAGTCATGCCTCTTGCTTTCATATAATGTGAATATTTTTAATAACGTTTTTGTGACATTAAAAGTTCCATACACCAGCTACCAAGCATTTTTTTTGGATAGTCATCAAAAATGATGGGGTTGTGCGTGTGGTGATTGGTGGGGTTGGAAGGCGTAATAAAATGAGGTTGTATACTGTCTCATCATTTTATAATTTAAGTAACACAAAGATGTAATAGACAAAAAAGAAGAAAATGAAACCATTTGATTTTTTTATATGAATAAATACAATTTATTAACTAATTCATAAAATACATTCTCCCTTAATTCCTTTTCTAACTAAGTATAATGGTCCAAATTATGCGGCGGTCCGTCCCGTTTAACACGAATAATGGTCAGCGCCAATTTTTGGGGAAATTAAGTGTTCTTAAATGTGGGGCAAGTGACATTATGGGCAGGGCAAGTGACATTATGGGCAGGGCAAGTGACTTTTGAAAATCCACTTGCCCTGGGCAAGTGGATTTTCAAAATATTTCCAGAACCCTGATACACATATGGGGCTCCGTGAATAACAGTTCTGACAGTTCAGATGTTGTTGCACAATAAACGCATTTATATCTATTTAATAGGACGATTACTAGGGTGACTTGTCTGGAAGTGTTATCACCTTGAGTAGATAAACGTCAGATTAGGATCACACGAGGTGTTGGTCTCGAACCTACGCGCGGAGTTACAAGCTTCCAAAAAATGTTCTGTATCTGTGTTAAAGTCGTATTGGTTTTATTGTTGTTTTATCATATATTGAAATATCTTATAGTATCTCGCATCCTATCAAAGTACAGAATAAAGACTTCGTGTTTCAGTGTTTCATTGTATTAGTAAACGCTGTGCATTCCCTATTTTAACTGGTAATAACTCATGAATATGAATGAGTCACGTGTGAAGTAGTTTCAAATCAACGAATACCCCAAAAGTCGGTATATAAGGAAAAATCGATACGTAAAATTTCACATTTTTATTTAGCCTCCGTACAGATAACATCGATAAATATACGGCTCCGGAATATATGTGATAACAATATAGTTGCCCGGAACGGGATTTGAACCACAGTATTGCACTTGTAAGAGTTGAAAGATGTACGCTGAACCTCTAGACCACTGCTATTTATTGGTATTTTGTAGCATTTTTAACACTAAATAGGCATTACGTAATAACAAGAGCGCGCACACAAACTCATCAACGCTAAATAACAAGTCGATATATGGTTGATTTGAGACGAAGTATTAGTTTCATATTGATAAGATACAGTATTACACCAGGCAATGTTAATTTACACGTGCGACAATATGGACTGCATATTTATTGTTCAAATATGTTAAGTTATTTTGCCTCATAATATATGGTAGTTAGTATACTGTGTTCTCAAGTAGCGTTGTAGTTCAGTGGATAGAGCACAGGACTTGAAATCAGAAGGTCGTGTGTTCGAGCCCCGAAAGATGCTAACGTTTTTTTTTGGTAAAGATTGCTGTTACCTGTGTATAGGTACGATGTGCGCAGGTCGATGTATATACAGTAAATGATTTCATGCGTGTGTATAAGCGTTTATTTATCCTCGCTGTATTGCACTGAGCATTTTAGAGAGCAGACCTAGGTTTAAAGTCTCATCCGAAGGACTGGTAAGGTAGGAAATACTTTTGAAATATTTTGATAATTAACCCAAATTCAGTCCTGGCTGGGATTGAACGCGCGATCCCTGTGTTACTAAGCCGCAATGCTAACCATTACACCACGGCGCTACCATCATGATTTCATGCGCTATATTTGCTCGCTTAAATACCCGATTTCGACATGCGCTGGTGAACATGAAGTTACAAATAAAGACAAGCCTACAAAGAAGAAATCGATTGATATAGGGCGTCTGTAGCTTTAAGCATATTGTTGACCATTTCGGTCGGTTGACAGTTGCATCAGTACGTTGTTTAAGGCAGCTGTGTGACTCGTGCGAGCATTTAAGTTGGTCAGTTACATAAATACAGCCATATAATTAATGTCTGATGTGCTGTTTACTATATTATATGTTCAACAATCGCATTAAAAAGACCGGAAGCGCTGACTTTGTTGTCATGTATAAGCCATATGGCTGCTATTTATGAGTATAATTTGTGTCTGATCAAAAGCTGAACCACATACTGGTGTCACAAGAGAATGAATGCTGGCCATATTAGCGGCATTTGTCAGGAACCGGGTGGCGGTTTGGACCGATTTTCACGGCTGTTTTTGGCAGTCTAGTCTAGTCTAGTCTATATGCACGTCTTGAGTTGAAGTCATGTCGATTTAAGCTTGCAATAATCAGTCCGCTAAGACTCATATTTTTGGCAATTTGAATTCTGTTACATTTAACTGTTAGAATAAGGACAAATTTAAATAGGACTGAACATTGATAAGAGATACGCTTTATGTTGATTTAGTTTGAATTAGTACACTTCTCAAAACTGCTAACTACACCGCTCACGTTTTGGGTTATATATATCGATGGGTTGAATGTTTTTCAATAAAATAAAAAGGAAATACCAATTCAATCATTTTTACATCATTTCATTTTATTTTTTTCATGGGCAATGCTAGAACTAAACCACAATAAGCAATTACAAACGACCCATGTAAACACTAAAGTCACACTTTTATGAACAAGAAATGAAAAGTGTGACTTTAGTGTTTACATGGGTCGTTTGTAATTGCTTATTGTGGTTTAGTTCTAGCATTGCCCATGAAAAAAATAAAATGAAATGATGTAAAAATTATTGAATTGGTATTTCCTTTTTATTTTATTGAAAAACATTCAACCCATCGATATATATAACCCAAAACGTAGCGGTGTAGTTAGCAGTTTTGAGAAGTGTATATGCAATTAAACTGGTGACTGGAAAGTGCGTGTTGTGATATTTATAAAGTCCTGACTATAACACATATCTGCATATGTATGGTGCACGTTTCCGTCACAATTGACGATTACAACGCGGGTTTGTTGCGCTTTAATTAAAACAAAATATATATAAACTTAAGAATAACTTAAAATTGAGAGATAAACAAATAAATAAGAAATAAAGGATAGGAAATGCAGAAGGATTACATTTCTTAGTCCCCAACTGCGTGATATGCCCTTTATTCATCACTCCTGTCTGGGCACCGTAGCGGCCACTGAGAATTCACCCACCCACCATAGCACCGATAATCACACGAGATATCTAACTAACAATCAGCTTGGAATGGGTTTAGAATGAAAGTTTGGGAAATGCTTGTAAGATACCAAATCAGGATTCGCAGTCAGAGTGGTTGGTAGAATATTCCAGCGACAGTCTAAATTTTAGAGTGATTCGACATGCAGATGCCAGGAACCCGGAGGCTGGTATGTCCACAAAACCGTGAATGATTTTGAAGAGCTTGGTGAGTTGGCTCTTTTTGCACCTTGACTCCAGGGTTTAACATTCGATGTGCTCCTGGAAACATTTTAAACTACGCGTGTTCCTATAGCTGTAGGTGGTGTACCGTGCCGCCCAACGCTGAGCGTCTCTAACTTCTTGATGTAGTCTTGGGTGTGAGGGCTCCAACTGGTAGAAAAGTGGGTCTTACTTTGAAGAAGTATGCCGAGGACTTTGCTTGTTCGTTGGAAATCCTCAGGATTGTGGCTCCAATGCATGTCTTTCTGTAGTTCTACACCAAAGTATTTTGATAAATCCGTGGTCTCTCGGTCTTGACCCTTCAATGTGTAGAATGAGACTACAAGTGATCTTGATTTGGTGACTCTATGGGTGTTGTATTTGTCTGCGTGGAAATCCATGCTCCACATCCGTTCCCATTTGGCGATCCAGGTCATCTTGGACGGCAACGCTATCCTGCCTTGTTTTGATAGGCCTTTACACGACGCAGTCTTCATCAAAGAGACACACTATTGATCGTACGCTGCCTGGTAGATCATTTATTAAAATGAGGGACAGTAGTGGTTCTAAGACGATGCCTTGGGAGTACACCGCCAATGACTGGTACAATGTATGAATTGGTGAGGTCAATTAGGACCATGCAGTTGCCCTCTTTTTGTCAGAGTCAGCAGTTGGTTGCACTAAGTGTCATGGCTAGGATATGGCTTTATATGCTCATCTTCCCAGTTGATATCTGCCAAGTAAGTCTCCTCCGAGCCATAAATGGGCCCCGTTGTTTGTGGGTACATGTATTCTGCACATATCGATGTTTTCCCCCACCGTGGTTAGGTGGGGGAAGGGATGTTTTCCCCCACGGTGGTCAGGTGGGAGAGCGGTCATTCCTCGGGGATTAGACATTAATGAGACACCGGGATATGGAATTAGAACCCGGTACCAAAATGGGGAAATTGACTTCTACAATCGGGAATTGCTCCTAGGGATGGGAATTAGACAATCAGTTTGAACATTTGTCCAATTCCCCTGGGTATGCCCGCTGCACACACCCTCCCGCGCCAATTGTCGGGGAACAGATTGATAGGTGAATTCTGACTTATGTATGACTGGGGTTTGGGTCTGTCTTGTCCGATGGTCTGTAGAAGGAGCCAGCGTACACGTCACTGTTTCCTGTAACCATGATCTTTGCCCGAACCAGCTCATTCATCGTTGTCCGTCACGTTCAGTTCCTCTGCTGCATTACTCTCATACTGGTCTGAGACTAATAGGAAGACTAAACCACCTTTACCAACTAGGGTCTTGGCGGCAATAGTGGAAACCCAGTGGAAAACACATCATTGGATTTTATATTCGGATTAAGCCATGATTCACTGCCAATAATGATGTCGGCCTAAGAGAGGAGATCATGGCGTTTAACTGGACAGGTTTACCGCAAATCTTAAAGGGACACACGGCAATCTTTAGTTTAAAAAGATCACGCGGTCTCCGTTTTGGTGGGGATCTTTCAGTTTGCTGCTTGGTTTGGTGAAGATCTGGCTGTGGCCTGAGGCTGGTGTGTAGTTACGCAGAAGCGTAATATTTGGGCCACTCTAGGATGGTCGTGTCAGAAATGCTGGTGAATATGTTTACATTATGGTACACCGCACTGGAAACATTCCCAGCCATGTTTTCATACCATAGTAAACTGGTGAGGCATACCCATGCACTCTTGGTGGTACATGTACCAAACGTTACAAGAATCACAGCAGTTTCCTGGTGTGCTCTGCTTAACTGCTTTGTTGCAAATTCCACAAAGGAACTTCACTGATCTGGGATGGGTTAGAAGTAGACTGCACAAGTAGACTAGGATCAATTTCTTCCGGCAGATAGGGCCGTCCACTTCGGCCCTGGTGCATCTTAATGTCGATATGAACTGTGTGCAGATTGGCAATGTTGGGGTTTGACTAACCGTGACATGTACCTTATTTCACAGTGAAAAATGGCGGATGTTTACATTTTGGAGGCATTGTAGGATATATACCACACAGCTGATAGGGTTCAACGTCACTGAGGTTATGCATGGAGAAAAAATGGAAAACAACTATTCTAAGCGTAAAAAAATATAATTACATCGTAAGTGTGGAGGGTTTATGTTTAAGTAATGAAAAATTGCCGGAATGGGAACCTGGGAGAGGGGGTGGGGTGTACCCGTGGTGTGTCGTGTGCGGGGTGGACACACTAAAATGCAGAAAATACGAGAGCTCTAAAGAGGTCGATCTTCCAGTTTCTGTACATGCGCAAGCAACAATTATTCCAGTAATTATTCAGCTGCCGAAGGCAGCTGACTCTTATATGGCTTTAGAATATGTCTATGGTTAACAGACTGTGAATCATGTAGCCGACAATAAGCATGCATTACAACTTCAATTCCTAGGGAACCCGTCTAAAAAACATGAATGGTATAATCATATATTTTTCAATGTCAAAGCTTGCCGTTTTATTGCCTCAAATGACGTTTTCTACTAAAGTGTAGAATGCGACAAAATTTCCGGGATCTTCACATCCGGGATTTTTTACGGAGCATAATGAAACCGTAAGTGAAACTGAATGAAACCGCAAGTATTGGAATGGAATAAGTGCAAATCTGTATTTTAATGGAATAATACCTTTTTATGGAATAATACCCATTTATAATGCGGTATTCTCGTAAATACCGCCGTGTTATACCCTAATCGATGGGTTTATTCGCTGCCTATATGGTTTTCATAATTGCACATGTAATAGTAAGGTAGCAATGAAAAGTTTCTTTGAGTTTTTCACTTTGATAACGCAATCTTATAATTACACTTGGCAGCAGTGAGACGTTTATCTCTGTCGTAATGCACACGAAAACCGCCAACAAGAAATAATTCATTTTTAAATATGTCTCGCGTCCATAGAAACTGGGGACTCCCCAAGACTGAGGAATTTCGGTAAGTGTATGTAAGCGTTTAACGGTTATTTAAAAAAAAAATGAAACATATAATTATGTGTTACCTTATAAAAGTTGTGTTTTTATAATCTCAAGTACACCGAAATAAAATACACATACCGAGGTCATAAACTGAAGGTATTAGGTATCAATAAGACGATAGGGCCTTCAATTTTCATCCGATATTTACCAAACTTTACCAGATTGTTAAGATCAATGAAAGCTCCGGTAAGTTTGAAAAACAGCCAGATTGGATCATTTACACGGGAGTTATGGCCTTTGATTTACTGAAATATGCTATAGTTTGGCCTCATTAAGAGGAAAGGGCCTTCATTTGGCCAGATTTCAGTGAAACTTTTCAGGGATGATCAGTACCAAGCCTAGTTGTACAAATCGTCACCGTGTTCCGGTTGAATGATTTTGGCGGAGTTACGTCCCTTTAAAAGTTTTAATACACAAACTTTGTCCTGACTAGTTCTCCTGAACCCCTGACCGGATTTAAACGAAACTTTTTAGGAACGATCAGTTCCAGGTCTAGTTCTGCAAATCATAGCCGTGTTCCGGTTGAATGATTGTTGGCAGAGTTATGGCCCTTTAAAGGTTTTAATACACAAACGTTGTCTGGACTAGTTCTCCTGAACCCCTCGTCAGATTTTAAAGAAACTTTACAGGGATGATCAGCACCAAGCCTAGTTGTGCATATCATCCTCGCGTTCCGGTTTACAGATAGTTGGTGGAATTATAGCCCTTTAAAGTTTTTGATACACAAACATGTTCTAGGCTAGTTCTCCTGAACCCCTGGCTGGATTTCAACGAAACTTGACAAGGATGATCCGTATCAAGCCTAGTTGTGCCTATCATCGCAATATTGCGGCTGAATGATTTTTGACAGAGTTATGGCCCTTTAAAGATTTTAATAGACAAACTTTGTCCAGATTACTCTCTTCTGAACTCCTTGCCGGATTTCAACGAATCTTGGTGGGAATGATCAGTAACAAACCTAGTTGCACCTATCATTGCCGTGTTCTGGTTGAATGAATTTTGGCAGCGTTATGACCCCTTAAAGGTGTTAATACACTAACTTTGTACAGACTAGTTCTCCTGAACCTCTTGCTGGATTTCAACGAAAGTTGTCAGGGATGATAAGTACCAAGCCTAGTTGCGTTTAGCATCGCCATGTTCCGGTTGAATGATATTTGAAAGAGTTATGGCCCCTTATACATAAACTTTATCTTTAGCCAGTAGAGCGTCCACAGGCCCTCTTGTGCCTCTTGTTTTGTCCTTTCTTTCATTTTAAAAGGTTTACACACAATTTATAAAAATCAGGGAAGGCTTTATAAACATGATAAAGTATCTATGTTTCACTATCTTATCTCTGGAAGTTCTATTACAGTTGTATTAAAAATAACTACACAAACTTCTTTTCTGTTTCAATGTATTTTATTTTTGCTAAAATTTATCAATATTAGTGCTTTAAAACTATGACACCCACAAATAAAAATATGACATCTGTATATGTAACAACACGTATTGATTCCAGAGATCAAAGAAGTACAGATTGGACACTTATTCAGATCTCGCATGTCCTTGTATGGCACAAAGTAAGACTGCGCTATCTTGTTCTTTATTTTCTCTTATTATGTATTTAAAAAGAAAAAAATATAATATTGCTGCACACAGGATATTATTCGCTTTAATTTTGAAAACAGTTGCAGACTCCTTCTTAGAAAAGTGACACATTCTATAGTTACAATGTTCAGTAATGCTACAACAACAACAGGAAGTAGCATAAATAGGTAGTCAGTCTTTATAAAGATTATTACATACCTTACTATAAATAGTAACACATTTTAGTAGAAAAATAATGATTATCAGATCTGTTTCTAAATCCATAATCGGCACACTGTGCCATTATGGATTACGGAAAATCGGCACAGTAGCAACAGACTGTCCGCACGCGAATTTGTCGACGTCATCAAGCAATACAAAGACGTCATGTTGGCGCGCAACATGGCTGATGTTGGCGCGCAACATGGCTGAGGAGCGGATGTTGAAATCTCAACTGCAGTTTTCACGCCCAGTCAACGTTTGAAGCTTTGAAATATATCATTAAAGTGAAAGACAAGGTACTCAGTAGAAAAGTAATTTAACATAATTTATTAATTTAATGTAATGTATTTATTTGCCAAATAATCGTTTGCATCTTATGCTACTTGTATGTTTAATGTACACCGTTTGGTAAACATGTCGACGCATTTTGACATAAAAATGTACCGGTTGTTCTTACTCTTCTTCTCCATTTATAGTAAGGTATGTAATAAAAAGGCAAATATACGGCTGTGGTGTGCCTTTTGTCGATAATGGCACACCTAGTGCATGGCCCTCGGGCCATTATGGCACTAGGTGTGTCATTATCGACAAAAGGCACACCACGGCCGTATATTAACCTCTAATTACGTGTTGACATTTTTAGTTGTTGACATTTTTAATAAGCATACACATATTTCAAAAAATATGACTTCAAAACACAATTTTCTTTAAGTCGAGACCATTTGCACGCTTTTTTTTAAAAAGAGAAATTAAAGACAATTTCTAGACAGTTATCAATGAAAGTGCATACAAGAAATGTTGAATGTTTTCTATCTGAAAGCAAAAGTCCGTTCATTTCATCACTTGTTGATTCTCATATCACAGAAGGGCGTTGTGGCATGCACATGTTATAGTGTGCATGCTGATCCCAGAATTCCGGCCCCTTCCATCCACACCAACCCTGTAACAATGCCATAGACAGACAGTGTATTTACTTCATGCAATTAAAATGACAGTATAAGTATTCACTTTAATGGATACATGACAATCTTGATTTACTGAAAGAGACATATATGGCAATTTTGATTTTTAAAAAATCATGGCATCCTGTTAGTTCTTCGCGCTATAAAGGTTCCATGGGAGCAATACACGGACGGAGATATCAACTGCTTAACTTTCAACAGATACGTTTCCGACGAAGCGAGACAGTTTGTGCTTGCCTGCTTGGAACCAGACGTGAAAATTCGACTGGATTTGAAACACTTGGTGAATTTGCCGTGGCTGGCAGACTTGAACATTAAGTAGATTCAAGTAGTTATAAATGAACTGTCATGACTGTAATAACACATGCATTTGTAACAGCGATCATGTAAATAAATAGCAGTATCATGTTAGACAATTTGATTTTGTATACTTCTTATTGTTGATAATATTACACCAATAATGTATATAAGCATATGGTAGAAAAATAAACTCAAACCTATTACTGATAAAATATTATCTTTCAATATCACCTGACTCAGATATGGGAGACTTGCAATAGTCAATACCTTATCCAGGATAACTTTGATAGCTTCTGACCCTGTGTAATGTGGATCCAGAATAAGAAAGTTGATGTCTCCTGAAACTTCGTTGTAATCTACACCTAGTATAGTATGGGCTAATACCCCACCACCTGCAATTTACAAACACACAAAAGTCAACACCTAGTTATTTAAAGTAGCCATTCTGCCAATAACAGACACATTTTACAACATATGTACACCGTTTCTATACATACTGACGACGAGGTATATCTATAACTTACATATTTTGAGAATCAAAACTCTATAGACGCAATATAACCGGCTTTATCCAGCCAGGCCAAACCCGAAAACTGGAGTGTCAAATTAAGACTTACCAACTCATAATTAATTTTACGCATATTCAATCAAGGGTATTTTTAGAACTCGTTAATAAACCTTCACTTTTTATCTGCACATATACATTATTGTATTACCTGAACACCTGGATAAAGTTTTGATACATGGTTTTGTAGTGCAATTTTATCATTATCTGGCGGGTTAGTTTCTTTAAGTAGTAACTTTTGTATTGTATAGTATTGGAATTGTTGATTAACAACTCCTCAACAAATTATGACGAATGTTTACATGACCAAAAGGTAGGCTCCAAAATAACGGACAGACAGGCCTGTTACAGCCCTCTTCCTACAGATGAAGCACCAACAGTGAATGGAAAAGATTATTGTTACAAGTGTAATGTTCGGCAGCTGCCTCTCGAACTCGCAACCCTTTCAATCAGACATGAATCCAGCACTCAATCCATTAGGCCACTGTGCACCTAGATTCATTTTCCCCATGAAATATCTCAACGGTTCAATGGATAAGCTAAGAGTACATTTCATACAATATGTTTCAATGGGCTCTTTTATGCACGTTTTTTTAAATATTTAATCTGTGACAAAATATTTCACTGAAATGTGATCGCACTGAAATGTGACCAAAGTTGAGACAGTACAGTTGCTGATGATGCAAAACCACATAAAAAAGATGTCAAATTTGTCAGCCATGTTTGATAGACATGGTCAGTACTTTAATGCAGGTTTAATTACCAGTGTTGATTTATTTCTCACCTATCATGACTGGTGTCCCCTGACTGGAGAAATGTGAAGCCAGTTCTCTGCCCTTAGATGCCAGCTCAGCACCTGAACTTACAGACAGAATTTTGGATGTGACCTGCAAAAAGAAAACAAAAAACATCTTTATTTACAAATGGAAGACAAGCACTTTAGAAATATACAGTAGGGTTGATGTTTTATTACAAAATGGCTGCGCAGCTGAAAAAATAACCATGTCTATTATAGACATACTGGAAAATAATAAGGCAGATAACATATTCATATTTTGATAGAGCATCATCAAAAAAAAAAACGACCAATCAGTGACCAGAAATTGGACATACCTATCCATTCTGGTAGATTATAAACTCGATATTTATCCTTGATGTTTAACCAAGTTTACTGTAAAAATTAAGGTATCTACAGTGTGGTTCTTTTAAAAACCTGCACATTTCATGTACATCAATGCACATTGATTCAATATATGTATCTTTCAAAATCAAAAACTTGAAAATTATCGTCTTTTTACTCTGCCAAAGATTTTTATTTTACTATAGAACCCAAGGATAAAAACCAATAAACACAAATGTTATCACCTACTGAAAATAAGATAAAATCTCAACATCTCTGCAATAAAAATTATGAATTAAAGTCTTCTGATAATTTAATAGTACATTTATTTCTTGTCACGAAATCCATGACTGAAATCACATACCATAAAGAACTTGACTTATAGATTCTTAACTTGACCTCATTTTTATTTTACTTCAAAACAACTGAGTCATCATCCAAGCCAACAAAGGATGTTTTAAAGGGACACATGGCAATCTTTAAGTATTTATCAAACATTGAAATTAATGTCTCAATTTATTTATCCAGCATCAATTTGACTTCAAACCTGTTTGCATATAATTCAATTTTGAGTTTACATGTTTTCGTCTTATATTACCATAGTTTTAAATATATTATTGGTGCAATATAATCAACAGTTAAGAATATACAACCACAAGTTGATGTATACAATGATTTTAATTAATATTAATCATTGAACAAATGAAAGTTATGTAGGAAAACTAAGGGGACGCCCTGAGTTTTCAAGAAATCAAGATTGCGGAGTGTCCCTTTAATAAAGCTTCAGTATGATAGATTATTTTAAATATGTTTTATTTCTGACAAGAGAATGTCCATACAGAATAACCAGAAACTAACCCCGATCAGTGTGTCCAGCACAAAGCTGACCTCCATAGAACCAATCCACTGCCGAGATCCAACAAAATTGGCTTCTTTGTCTCCAATATCTACTAGAGTCTGAAAACAAAATAAATATAATGTACAATATGTAAATTTCCAACTTACAATAATGGTACAACTCTGAAATCATTTAAAGAAACATGCCAATTATTAAATACTTAACATGCAAAGGTTTGCTTTTGATGATGAAATTACGTCACCCACTCTACATATTTGATCAAAATTAGATTTAAACAACTTGTTTTTTCCTTTCACCAATTGCATATTACCATGATCACTAACCTGCTGTATTTCTCGATGGTTGGGAATGTACCTGTCTGCATAACCATGTAGTTTAAACGAGGACACCAGGGTCTTTTGAGACCTATATACCGGGGTCTGTAGTGACATGCAGGGACCTATATACCAGGGTCTGTACTGGGTACTGTATGGACCTATATACCAGGGTCTGTAGTGACCTGTAGGGGCCTATATACCAGGGTCTGTAGTGACCTGTAGGATCCTATATACCAGGGTCTGTAGTGACCTGTAGGGTCCTATATACCAGGGTCTGTAGTGACCTGTAGGGTCCTATATACCAGGGTCTGTAGTGACCTGTATAGGCCTATATACCAGGGTCTGTAGTGACCTGTAGGATCCTATATACCAGGGTCTGTAGTGACCTGTAGGGTCCTATATACCAGGGTCTGTAGTGACCTGTAGGGTCCTATATACCAGGGTCTGTAGTGACCTGTAGGGTCCTATATACCAGGGTCTGTACTGGGTACTGTATGGACCTATATACCAGGGTCTGTACTGGGTACTGTATGGACCTATATACCAGGGTCTGTACTGGGTACTTTAGGGACCAATATACCAGGGTCTGTCAGGGCTCCAGAAATTGGATAGCCCGACGCCCGGGGCTAGTCAAAATTGAAGTCGGGCTTGTAACAAATTCCATGCAGTTAACCCGTCGGGCTAGTCCAAAAAAACAAAACAAAATAAATCCAACTGCCTAAATTACGCGATCTGTGTATAACAAACACGCGCCAGTCAGGCACCTGTAATAAAACATCCCCCACATGTTTCGTAATCTGTTAATTGCACTCGCTAATTCAATTAGCATTCGCCGCGGGCATCGGCGATTTTCAACATCAAAACAAAACATGCTATAATTCCGTCCTCCAAGAACCTTAATTGACAGTCGGCATTATCCAATCAATTGATGTGTAGTATTTCAACTCAGGTCGATTAGCCAACGAAACCACTTTTTAAAAATACTACTGGTTGATCACATGTTCGTTACGTGGTCAGCTCAAAATGGCGGTACTGACTCAAACGATTACAAATAGGCCGATACAGAATCGCATTCAACACAATCACGCTGATTTGTCGGCGACTTTTGATGAATCAAGAGACCATGAATTTTTGATAATGGAAGCATGCTTTTATATGAAACTGTGAAAAGCGAAATATATCAATACTTACTTAGATAACATTAAGAAATTCCTGATTCAGGGGAAAGAACTCCCGCGAAGTGAAATTTGATTATGATACGCGGAAATATATGTAATACATTTGTGAGAAAAAATATCGATTTCTTTGTAAATAAATTTTAAACACAGTTATTTTCATATACAGTTAACAGTTTATATTTATTTTCCAATGTAGTTTGCCGGTTAAAATGCCTTCCTGGAGGAACTGGACTTGAAAACTTGTATCACTGTATACAATTTGTGGGTGGGGTAATGCTAAAAAAAAATTAAAAAAATCTGTCCTAAATTGTTCCATCTTACCATTGCTACGCTTTCACTTAATGACTACTGCCAACGCTACTTAAACGTACATCAATTGATTATGAGAAGATAGGAATTACTGATTTTTTTATTTTCTCAGTATTTAAAGAATTATAATGACTATCTGAATCCCGTTAAATCAGAATCAGCTTTAATATAATGAGATCATGATGTCGTCAGCTGGGTATAAGTAATAGATAGAGTCAGGTCTCAGTGAGCTTGTTCATTTAAATACGTTTTAATAAAACGAGATACGTAAACGTATTACCAAACAAGATAAATGATAACTGACAAAGACAAAAACAAACAGACATATTATTTTTAAGGCAAGTAAAAAAACAGGGCTGGTGACAAAAAACCTCAGGGCTAGTGGGAAAAAAAACAGGGCTAGTGGATTTTCAGGACCCACTAGCCCTGGGCTAGTCCCCTAAAAAAATATTCTTGGAGCACTGTCTGTAGTGACCTGTAGGGTCCTATATACCAGGGTCTGTACTGGGTACTGTAGGACCTATATACCAGGGTCTGTACTGGGTACTGTAGGGACCTATATACCAGGGTCTGTACTGGGTACTGTAGGGACCTATATTACTAACCTGCTGTACTTCTCGATGGTTAGGAATATCCCTGTCTGCATAACCCTGTAATTTAAACCAGGACACCAGGGTCTGTAGGGACCTATAGGCACATCCCCACTTGTTGTCATCAAACCTGTCCTGCATGTAATGGTGATATGTGTAGCTGCCCTTCACAAGGTACTGGGTTCCTCCACTTACTGAAAAGAACATTAATACATAAACTAGCAGTATTAGAAAATAAGAATATACCTGCAATGTGATAAGAGCTTTCCAAAATCAAAGTATCGATTCTTAAGGATTGCGGGAGGTATACAGTACTGGCTCTACCCAGGAAAAAGTGGGTAGTTTGCCTCCACCATGAAAAAATCGACCGTCATATTATGGCCTAACATGTGCTTACTTTTTTTTTTATTTGTTGTTTAACGGCTCATCAACACAATGTATAATATATTTTGAGCCGCCCCAGAAAAAGGGGAAGGATACATAGGAATCCGGGAACCCTGGCCTACTCTTACTATCGACTAGATTCACGTTTCTTTAAGGTGCTCGAAGGATAGACTCAGATATATGGGACCTGCTGGTTTATCTTCCCATCCAACAAATGAGGCTATGGGATGTGTCATGCCATGGACACAACAAGGTAACCCAGTAGTATCAGTGAGGCTGGAACCTGTTTTCTCCCATTTCTGCTCATGTGAGACAGGCATTTACCTCATGTGAGATAACTCTATCTGACATGATATGTGACATACGACGTCATGACGTAACGTCGACATCTCCTTATTCTGGCGTTAAATCAGCAAAGTCATTGATTTTATGCCGGTAATAAACACATAATGGGAGAAAAATAATCCATCATGAGTGATCCGTGTGAGATAGGGAAATCTCACCCTCGGGATCAGAATTGCAACCAGGCACTCGGCAGAGCCTCGTCCCTGGTTGCAATTCTAACCCCTCGGATGAGATTTATCTATCTCACATGGATACTCATGATGGATTCTTATAATCTCCGGATTCAGAGTCCATCGTGCTATCCACTGGCAGGTCATCGCGGCCATTTGTATATTTTTAAACATGGTTTAACCTTTAACTTGTTCAGAGATAATGGAAAATTTGTTAAACTCTAAAATCTGACTACGAAATCAATAAGGGTCATTGTTTCACCATGGTTACAGATTACTGAATGGACCTTACGAGAGTTACCTTTAGATCCTGATAATCCTTCATGGACATTCACTAGATATCCCTTGTACTCTTGGTCATCTGGGAACACAAACCTGTTGGCACGTCTGAACAATGGTCTGTCTAAAGGCAGACATAGGCACTTCTGAATTCCACGTCTCACGGTCTCTATAATTAAATAAACACAAAATAAATCAAGGAGTTACGTGATGACTTATGACCCACATCTATTACTGTTTATGATTTTAAACTGACTTTAACCTATTTAATATGATTTTAAAGCTCTTACATTTTAGAGATCTTAGAATTATAAATCACGGCATTTCGCTTTAATAATACAGTGGAATCAAAAATTTATTTATATCTATATTTTGTTTGTCAAGTGTTCTTAGATGAATTGAACTAAATTAGGTTTTGAAGCACAAGAAGGCTATGTGTTGTCAACAGGTTTGAACATTCTTGATTCAATCTCCATTTAGTGATGCAATGGTGCAGGGCCCTGTATTATTAAACATCTTACGATGTCTTAAATTTTAAAATGGTTCACTTTTTTCACCTAAGCATTCAATGTTGACAATTATGTGTGCACGTAGTGCAGAAATATTAAAAAGCATTTAAGAAATTGATTGACGATCAAAATGGTCGTAAGTTATTTCATAAAAAGGGGCATAATGAGCCTACTATCAACACACTTTCAGAGTTCTAGCAAATAAAATATATTTAAACCAGCAAATGCAGAAAAATAAACAACCGTCCTGTAACATAATAATTATATTCCTTTTAATACCTAGTCGTTCCTCTGGTACACCATGGGGATACACAACTGTAAACAATGTCTGAGCATCCATGGGTTGGTAGTGGTATGGTACAGGGGTTGCAAATTTCTCATTCTAAAGAAAACAAAAGGGATGCTTGGAAGTTAGTAGTGAGGATTTTGTAAGTGTACCAGTATTGTTTCAGTCGATAACTTGTAAATAATGTAAGAAATATAGTCTCGGCCTGCCAATACCATATCATACATGTCTTACTTGCAGATATCGGTCTGTGCAGATTAGGCCAAATAAAGTGCCCACTAGCGATTACCCGATTTCATTCGCGCGCTTTTTCACACTCATAAAGTTAAAGTTTGCGTGGTCATGTTGTAAATAAACGTACAACATTAACTGTTGTAGCACCAGTTATACTTTTTGACATCACTTGTTCCATCTCACTGGTTAAAAATAAGAAATTAACATTTCATTAACTTAAATTTATTTGTTTGTTTTTTGAAGCCCCAAAGGATCTCTCAAAGTCTTGTCAAAAACTTCCATTTTTCCCCAGGCCCTGGTTCTAGCGATTATAGTGTAGCAAGAAATCAGAAGCAGGACGGGTGACAAGGCTAAAGAGATTAGTGAAATGTTCCTAACTGCTCATCACACTTTTACTCAAAATATCAGTAAAATAAATCCTTTAAATGACAATGCTTAATATTTAGGTAAAATACAGGAAGCAAAATGCTCAAGTTACCAGAAAAAAGCCCTGTAAAAACAGGTGGAACTGACAACTATAATATCAGGTTGGGGTACCATAAGGCATGTATTTTATAACTGTGCTGTTCTGAGCAAAACAAAATCAAACAAGATTGTCCATTGGACACAAAATACGCCCGTCGAAAGTGGATCATTTGTAACTGTGATAAAATGATTGTAAATGAAAAATTGGTCAAAATTATCTTTAAAGCAGAGGTGTTAGTAACATCGCAGAACATCGCAGGTGTAAGGACATCGCAAAAGTTAATGCATGGACGGACAGACGGACGGACAATGCCGCGACATAATACGAACTCCGTTGTTACCAGGGTGATTGGACTGGTTTTCGAACAGAGTTTCATCAAGATTGAAAAGAAAAATTGAAGTTATTGAGTGGACATCATCAAAATTGTCAATTTTCAATAATTAAAGGGCCATAACTCCTTTGTTACCAAGACGATCTGGCTGGTTGCCGAACTTGACCTAGATATTATGCCCATAAACATTATTCCAAAGTTTCATATTGAACAACAAATACTCAAGTTATTGAGTGGACATCGTTACAATTGTCACTTTTCAATAATTAAAGGGCCATAAATCCGTGGTTACTGGGGTGATTTTTAATAATTAAAGAGCCGTAACTCTGTTGTTACCAAGGCGATTGTGCTGGCTTTCGAACTTGACCGAGATATTATGCCCATAAACATTATTTCAAAGTTTCATAAGGATTGGATAATATTTGTTCGAGTTATTGAGCGGACATCGTTACAATTGTCACTTTTCAATAATTAAAGGGCAATAAATCCGTTGTTTCCAGTGCAAGTTTCAATAATTAAAGGGCCATAACTCCGTTGTTAGCCGGGCAATTGTGCTGGGTTTCGAACTTGAACAAGATATTATGCCCATAAACATTATTTCCAAGTTTCATAAGGATTGGATAATACTTTTTCGAGTTAGAGAGCGGACATTGCAAAATTGTCATTTTCAATAATTAAAGGGCCATAACTCCATTGTTACAGAGGCAATTGGGCTGGTTTTCGAACTTGATCGAGATAGTACGCCCATAAACATTATTTATAAGTTTCAAAATGATTGGATAATATTTGTTCAAGTTAGAAAGCGGAAATCGCAAAACTTAACGGACAGACAGACAACATAATACGTCCCGTCTTACTATGGGCATATTTCGAAGGGCATATAAAAAATAACTAGACATTAACACCATGAACACCAATGCTTCTTTAAAGATGTGATTAAAAGTAAAGTAGAGTTCACATTATTTTTCTATATAGATATGTCCATACAAGGACATTCACTGGTGGCAGGGCTGACAAATTGACACACAGCTGCTTCTATCGAGCTCGACTTCTCAAGTGAAAAAATGGGGTAGTCTGCCTCTACCACAAAAAATCTACCATCATATATGGATTTACATGTGCTAAAATGACGTAAAGCACCATTCATACAAACTATAAAAATAATCCTACCTGCCTTACTATGTTGACAGATACAGGCTTTCATAGCTTGTAGTTGATTACTTATAGACTGACACATTGTTGCAGCCATTTCTGTTGTTTGGGTACTAGGGAGATCACTGATACAAAATAATCCTACCTGCCTTACTATGTTGACAGATACAGGCTATGGAAAGTTGATTACTAATATACTGACAAAATTATTTCTGCCATTTTTGTTGATAAGGATTTTTGATAATCAAACTCACCTTGCTATGCTGACAGATACAAGCTTCCATAGCTTGTAGTTGATTACTTATAGACTGACACATTGTTGCAGCCATTTCTGTTGTTTGGGTACTAGGGAGATCACTGATACAAAATAATCCTACCCACCTTGCTATGCTTATAGATAAAAGCTTCCATAGCTTGTAATTGAAGCTTCCATAGCGTGTAGTTCATTACTTATAGACTGACACATGGTTGCTGCCATTTCTGTTGCTGGGGTACTACGGGGTCATTCATACAAAATAATCCTACCCACCTTGCTATGCTGACAGATACAGGCTTCCATAGCTTGTAGTTGATTACTTATAGACTGACACATTGTTGCTGTCATTTCTGTTGCTGGAGTTCTAGTGGGGTCACTGATACAAAATAATCCTACCTACCTTACTATGCTGACAGAAACAGGCTTCCATAGCTTGTAGCTGATTACTTATAGACTGACACATGGTTGCTGCCATTTCTGTTGCTGGAGTACTAGGGGGATCACTGATACAAAATAATCCTACCTACCTTACTATGTTGACAGATACAGGCTTCCATAGCTTGTAGCTGATTACTTATAGACTGACACATGGTTGCTGCCATTTCTGTTGCTGGAGTATCAGGGTAAAACACAGACACAACATCTACTGGAAGGAACATGTTCACTTTCTTCACAGTTTCTGAAAATGGGTATTTATAAATACAATCATGTAGAACACATAGAAGGTTGAATGCCTGTATAACACATTTGTAATATACGTAATACTAAATCAAGTTGGCAAAACAGAAACAGAACTACTCATTTGGGATCAAAACTTTATGATTTTTTGTTTTTAATTAAAAATTCACACAAATTCACAATTTAGAATATTAACACTTTTGCTGCCATATCCCTCAAATAACCAATAGCCCAGTGCCAAGCAAATTTCTGATAATTCTCGGCAGGAACAAGCAGGAAATATGGAATAAACCGAGGTACACCACATATACATTGTACATACAACAAAATTTAGCCTCGGTCACTCGGCCTGCTTCTGATTTCTTTGTTATGCTATGCTACACGGATCCAGAACCAGGGCCTGGGGAAAATAGGATGTTTGAAATCGCCCTAACGTTTTGGGCGATTTTGGCGAAATTTTTAGAGATTCAACGAGACCTTCAAAAAACATATTTTTAAGTTAATTTTAAAAACAATGTCTTATTTTTAACTTATGAGAAGCAGCAAGTGACGTTAAAAAGTTCAACTGATGCATCAATAATTGAAGTTGTACGTTTATTTACAACATGTCACACAAACGTTGACTTTATAAAAAAACACTTGACTAAATTGTGCTAATCGCTAGTGGGCGCTTTAATTGGCCTAATCTGCCCAGACCGATATCTGCAAATAAGACATGCATGATACAGTCCAGCTGGCCGAGACTTATCAAAATTTAGCTTACGATCTCTACAATATTATGCGGACAAGCCCGGAGGAGTGCTCCCCCTTATTAAAATATGAAAATACTGGAAACAATCACATGTAAATTCGACTTTAGTCGCTATTGGCAGGGAATGGTAAATTCGACTATAGTCGCGATTGGCAGGGAATGGTAAATTCGACTTGGCAGGGAATAGTAAATTCGACTATAGTCGCGATTGGCAGTGGAAGTGTTAAAGAATATTTAAACCAAAATCTACCTATGTTATAGATGATGATAGGGGAGCATGATGGGGCCTGGTCTAGTGCACATTCCCCACTCAGGTCTGTGTATATGTCAAATGTAAGGTGTCTCTGAAAAAAATCATTAAATGAATCAATAAACTTAATACAATTAAACTGTACAATTAAACTGCTTACATAAATAAAAAGCAATGATGTGGAATACATCATTTAAACTGTCAGAGAGGAAACTAAAGAACTCTGAAAAATCTGTATGTCCAAGTGTATGTCCAACCACTGTACCCCTTCAAATTTAGGAAAACAAAACTGGGATAAATTGGTTAAAAGAAGGAAAGCAATGAATTGCCCTATCAGACAACCTTGAAACAAATAAAAAAAACATTGATTATACCACATCAGGGTCTTCCACGGAAATAATTAAACAGTTAGGGAAAATTAAATGTGAATATCGTGGGTGTGGGAGGGAGTTACCCTTCGGGTGACCAATATTTTTAGGGAGCATGTTTTAGATGAATTTGAAGTATATTTCAACTGTTAATGGAAGGATTTTTAAGAAGTATAGCCTACAATGAGCTATTTATAGACAGGTATAATGCAGTTTGCAGGTGTATTGGTGTTTTCAGGGGATAAGGCAGAGAGATCAAAGGTTAGGGTGTCAATTAAATAGTAGGGGGAATTTGATTTTATATTAAGGGAATATGCTCTTAAATGCCCTTTGGAACACTGTATTAAGAAACATATATATTAAAACAATTTAACAATCATGCATAACTTTTTCAACTTAATGGGTCTGTAACACAGCAGTATGTTATATATAAGAAATAGAAATCTGTTTGCTTTGTTATGCTGCAACATGCAACAACAAAAATAAATAATAGACAGCACTTACAATGGCTTTTGCGTTTTTCTTTTTAGTGGTGTCGGTTTCATCCTCATTATCATCTCTAATACATGATGTCAGAAACTGACATGTGGCTTCTTTTGGTAACCCATAACAACCCGCATTGCATAACAACACTTTAGAAGACAACAAATGGAATATGGTGCTGTCTGAGACAATTTCATCACAAAGTGTTTCTATTTCATTGTGCAGGGCTGTCTTCCAAGAATCTGTGGTTGGTATTGAAGATTTAAAAGTGATATATAAAACAACAATTTTCCTCCAACTTTTACCAGTAACCGAGTACTAAGAAATAATGAAATAATAACAATAACTCTTCATCATACTGAAATTGTTCAATATATGTTAACACTATTAAAATCTATGACCAAAAAACTTCCAAAGATATTTTTACTTACATTAAAAATGTACATGTACAGCTTTACAGTAAGAATACCACTGAATAAATCAATCAAGTTATTAATATACTCAACCACATTAAAAACATTACAATACGTTAATGTATTTTTCATTGAAGCATACATGGGATCCCAGGAAGGCACTTTTGAAATTGAACACCCATCCATAGATGCAAAATTGAGTTTAAAGAACCAAATTTCGAAAAATAGGGTTCACCCATACATGTTTTGCCCAGGGCCCATATTCATAAAGCAAATTAAGTGGAAAATATTACTTAAAGGGACAAATGTCCGTAACTTTTAACTTATAATTATGTTCGCAAACATTACACACCAAACATTATTGAATATTTACTAATTAAAAACAAGATTGTTTGACGGAATTCAATCGCGGCACAAGAAAAAGTGAAACCGCTTCGGGCGTTTGAACTAGCAGCCCAAACTAAAATTACACTCGCAGTAATAATAGTGAGCGTGAGCGTAAAGTAGTCGACATGGCTCCAGACTGAGTTAACCGGGTATACATATTACGCAATTAATACTATGGTGAAAACCTAATGCGCTAATGGAAGTCACGTGATCGCAGAAAAGGTAAATATGGTGGGTCCCACTTTATTTACAAATAATAATTAAAGCTTTTTTTCCTTCAAACTCACGAATGTATTACTACAGACTTCTTAGGGTCTATGCTCATGTTTTCATGCATACATTTCACTGAATAAAAGTCAGACGGTTATTTGGTTATGCTCAATATCTGCTTACTTACTTTAAGTCAAAATTTAAGATTTTTTCATATTTTTAAAAATTGTTATTAACCTCTCAGGGACACTACAAACCATCTATTTTAAGATAAATATTTAGCTATCCGTAACCTTATTAACAATATTAAGAAAATAACATAAATCGATAGAAAAAGGTATTTAAACAATTGGTAAGATTTGACTTAAGATAAGATATTGCTAAGAAGCTTTATGAATGTGGACCCTGGAGTCTCAGGTATGTTTTAATGTAATAGCCCTATTAAAAAACAAAATTTATTGGAGTCATATATCATAATCGCATCATTAAAATAAACAATTGTAACAAAGCATTTATCAAATAAACGGTAAGCATTTAACAGACAAGAGTCACACATGGATGAACATTGCTGTACGCATGGCTTCACACTAAGTTAAGAGTTTCTTATTGAAACTGTTCGCGGTTGAAAATCCATACAGACACGGTACCAGTGGAAGTGTAACATTTTTAATGTGGTTCAGTGTATAATCGCTGAACAACGCTTCAAAATATCAACATAAATGGGAGTCCACAGTTTACTTTAAAGGGACACATGGCAATCTTGGGTTTTACATCAAGCATTAAAATTAGCATCTAGGTGTATTAATTCTGTAACAATTTGACTTTAAAACTGCTGCATATAATTAAATAACAAGAGGCCCAAGAGGGCCTGTGGACGCTCTACTGGCTAATATGGCTCTCATGACATCAATAAAGCGACTGACTATTGTCTTAAAGAGGCAAAATATAGCATTTTTAACTAAATCAAGAGCCATAACTCCGCCATTACTGGTCCGATCTGTCTGGTTTTCCGAATTGGCCAGTAGAGATAATAAAAATTTAAAAATTTTAAAAAATTCAAAAATCAAAAATCAAAACAAAAAATTCAAAAAAAAAATTCAAAAAAAATTCAAAAATAAATAAATATAAAACAAATAAAAAAATAAAATAAAAAATTTAAAACAAGCATTTATGTAAAACTGTGACCCCCGTTGCGGGGCCAGATGCGACCCCAGGGTCACCATTTGAACAAAACTGGTAAAGGACCAACAGCAAAATATTAAATCTCTGGCTCTTGCAGTTTCAGAGAAGAAGATTTTTTAAGTTTTTCCCTATACATGTCTATGTAAAACATGTGACCCTTGGGGCAGGGCCAAATGTGACCCCAGGGTCATCATTTGAACAAACTTGTTAAAGGACCATAAGCTTATAATAAATGTAAAATATCAAACCTCTGGCTCTTGTAGTTTCCGAGAAGAAGATTTTTTAAAAAAAAATCCTATATAAGTCTATGTAAAACTGTGACCCTCGGGCGGGGACAAATTTGACCCCAGGGTCACCATTTGAACAAACTTAATAGAGGACCATAAACTGATGCTACATGTATTACATGAGAGCTCTGTGCCATGTGGTTCCAGAAAAGAAGATTTTTTTCAGTTTTTCCCTATACAAGCCTACGTAAAGCTGTGACCCCCGGGGTGGACAAATGTGACCCCTGGGTCACCATTTGAACAAACTTGGTAGAGGACCACAAGCTTATAGCAAATGCAAAATATTAAACCTCTGGCTCTTGCAGTTTCAGAGAAGAAGATTTTTTAAGTTTTTCCCTATACATGTCTATATAAAACATGTGACCCTTGGGGCGGGGCCAAATGTGACTCCAGGGTCACCATTTGAACAAACTTGGTAAAAGACCATAAGCTTATAGTAAATGCAAAATATCAAACCTCTGGCTGTTGTAGTTTCCGAGAAGAAGATTTTTAAAAAAAAAATCTATATAAGTCTATGTAAAACTGTGACCCCCGGGGCGGGGACAAATTTGACCCCAGGGTCTTAGTAGAGGACCATAAGCTGATGCTACATGTAATACATGAGAGCTCTGTGCCTTGTGGTTTCAGAGAAGAAGATTTTTTAAAGTTTTTTCCCATTATGTCTATATGAAAAACATGCAAAACCTCAATATACAAACATTGGACCCCTGTGGCACGGCCATTTTTGACCCCGGGGACTTTATTTGAACAAACTTGATATTCTAGGCGTTGGCGATCATTTTAAAAGAAAAACTGTTGAAATCTGTCCAGCGGTTTTGGAGAAGATTTTTTAAGGTTTCGACCATATATGGTAATGGCAGCCATCTTGGATGTAGCGCTGACCTAATTTTAACAAATCTAAAAAGCATTCATCTAAGGATCATCCATGTGAAGTTTGGTCAAAATTAGCCAAGCGGTTTCTGAGGAGAAGTCGTTTGAGGAAAAGTTAACGGACGACAGACGGACGACGGACGACACAGCATCCCATAAGCTCTGCTGGCCCTTGGCCAGTCGAGCTAAAAAACTGAGATTTCAGTTTTCTTTGTTATTTTGTCAATTGTCAACTATTCTAATAATTTATATTAATGATTGTAAATATGCAAATTATGTAGAACTAATGAATAATAATGAAAAACTAATGGGACGCCTTGAGTTTTAAACAAACCAAGATTGCCATGTGTCCCTTTAACAGTTCAAATCAGTGCCCTTAACCACATTATACTAGGTAAGTGTAAACATATAACCTTTATGTCCAAGATTGAATGATAATGGTATGTGACATTTTGCCCGAGCTATCAAATTATCCTGTACCAATCTTCTGCTACTAATTTCCAGGTCTACCTCGGTAAATGTTCTGTTTGATGTTATGAAACCAGCTTTTGATAATGAAGCATCACCCTTGTTTTTTGTACAACAAAGAATAACTGGGTCATGTTCTGTGATGTGATTCTGAAAAAGTAGAAAAGAAAATCTCCAGTATTTGTTTCTTATTCTAAAAAATGTTTCACTTAAATTTAAATATGAATAGAATTGTCACATGTTCTGTCAAAATGAGTGGAAGGCTACGAAAAAGAGTTTTGACAAAATTTTAATCTTTCTTGATTCCCGAACAAATTTATCGGTAATTTTTTTTTCACCTATTTTACTACTACCCAAAAACTTGGCCCCAGCCTCCAGAGAACTATGACTCGGACAACTCACTTTCATCATTGATTTTTTAATCATAGTGGTATGGTCTACAGGGTTCCGGAAATATGGTTGCCCGAGCAAGTGGATTTTGGGTGTGGGCAAGCGACCTTCGCAAATCTGGTTGTCCGCCACTTGCCCGACTGGACGTTTCCTTTCTAGACCAAATCAAATGGCAAACTAGCCATATCAGAATTTGATAACTGAATAAAACTGGCCACTGTTTTTCGCCGCTAGGGATTGTTAATAAGATCAAACAACTTTCGGTACAATCAACATTCTCGCCCCAGGCAGCTTAATTTGTGGCATTATTTTCAATAAACAACTAATTAACCCACACTGTTTCACAATTTATCCTGACACGACCGTCAGACGTGTGAACAAAGGCGTAGGAACGTTACCATGGTTACAGATATTGGGGGCCAAGTGAATATTTTAATAACGTTTTTGTCTTGTTTCTTTGATTGTCACACATTTAAATGAACTTTTTTTTCTGTCAACTGGTTAATTGTACACACTGTGACATTAAAAGTTCCACACACTAGATGCCAAGCAATTTTTTTGGATGGTCATCAAAAATAATGGGGTGGTGTGTGTGGTGTGTGTGGTGCTTGGTGGGGTCGGAGTGGGGAATAAAATTAGTTTGTATACTAACACATTCATCATTTTATGATTGAAGTAACACAAATATGTAATAGACACAAAGAAGAACCATTTGATATTTTTATATGAATAAATACAATGTATTAACTAATACAATTAAATACGTTCTCCCTTTCTTTTTCAGCTAAGTATAATGGTCCAAATTATGCGAGAGTCCGTCCCGTTTAACACAAATAATCGTAAAGCGCCAATTTTTAGGGCAATTAAGTGTTCTTAAATGTGGAGCAAGTCACATTATGAGCAGGGCAAGTGACTTTTGAAAATCCACTTGCACTGGGCAAGTGGATTTTCAAAATATTCCCAGAACCCTGGTCTATTAGCCCTTAACCCGCTACGCATGACTATAATAGCCTTTGTGTCCATTGTAAACCCAGATCACTCGCAGGCTGATCAATGTTTACAATGTCTGGCTGATTAGTCATTTTCCCCAAAACACCCCTTTGTCACATAAATGGAATGGTCTTAATTCAAAGAAAGAACAGTCCATTATATATGTGTAGCGGGTTAAGGGTTAGTAATGGAATACTATTCAAGCAATTAACATACCATAATAGGGTCAGCTTTGCTGAGGTCTTTTGCTGTCACATCTGGACCAGTTATGGTACATGACAACCCACACAGTGAGACACCTGATAGAAATAAGGCAGTATTAAATATTGATAAACTGACATAATGAGTTACATTGTTTGGGTTATGTTGAATGATCTGAAAATGCTCTGATTTTTAATCTCAGTTTTGGAGTAAGATAAGTTGTTAACATTTATTTAATAATTATCGGATTACGGACAATTATCTGCGGCATTATAATTGGCTTTTTGATGAGATGATACAAGATAGGTACTCCCATGAAGATTGGCAATTAATGATTTAAGTAATTATATTTACTTTTGTACGCTAATTTTCTCAATCGTGTTTTTTTTTTTTTTTTAACCTTTTATTTTCGTTGAATGGTTCATCTAGGAAAACTAATATTTTGATGCGTATTATACACAGAAACAACTTTTTCACCCTTATTTTGACCTCTGAGAAGGGGGTGCGTATTATACACGGGTGCGTACTATACAAGGTAAAATACGGTACTTTTTTATTTTTTGTTGAAATTTTAAAATAAAAATAATTTAAAAAGTAATAAATTGTAAATACTGTATGGATTATTTGTTGGAACATTTTTGTTAAATATATCATAAAACAAACAAATCTCGTTGAATGGACCTTGTTGTTTTAATTAACACTACATTATTAAGTCAGTCATGGCAGCTCTAACCATTTGTTTCAAAGATTAAATGAAGTTTGTGCCTTTAAGAATGATTAAATGTTGGTATCAGCAGTGGACGTCTCACATAATAAAATAACATCTACCACATAAAATGCCATAAAAACTGAGCAAATGTTTTTTTTGTCGTAATGTACCATTTTATACTTAGTCGTTACAAAAATTGAAATAATGGCTAAGCTTGCTTGTGATGACATATATATCTATATATGAACAGTATTATACCTCCAGGAAGTAACAGTTTTATTTTATCAACAGCATCATCAGTCAGCGAGGAACAGTCAGCGCAGGCTACCACTTCTACTTGACCTGCGTGTAAACGTCCTAATAGTATCTTTGTATCAGAACTGCCACTGTTCACAGAATCCTGCATTGTACAAAAAATAAATGTGTTAAACCAGTTACAGGTATATAATGAATAATTATTAAATTGCCAACCATGTGCCCTCAATAGCTCAGATGTTAAAGGTTGCTGGCAAGGTAAGTCAGAGTCCCTGGATTTGAGTTCCTGTTGAGGTATACCTTTTTCACCACCTATTATATTTAGGGGACATTCTGGATCATTCTGAGGGTTCTCCTGTACAATTGGATGTTCAAGTAAAATGTCAGTCTGAGTTGAATGTATCGTATGTAACTGGGTACTGGTTAATGTAAATAACTGGTAACCATTGTGTCCATATTTGAAAGCTCAGAGGTTAGAACACTGGCATGGTAAGCCAGAGACCCTTCAGGTTCCAGTCCAGTTGAGACTGGAGTTTTTCACCACCTTTTTTAAATATTTGTATTTTATGTGAATAATTTCAGCTGGTATTAATATTATAGTTCACATCATAAAAAGGTATATTTTGTTTCCTTGTATAACAAAAAGTGTTTGTTTACTGTATTGGAGGAAAATATGAGTCTAGGTACGGTAACCTGTCTTTTTTTTTTTTGAATTCCTTCCCTTTATTTAATTTTCAAAACATGTTTCTGAACATAATACGCCTTTTGTCTGACCTAAAAGAAGTCTAATACTCATAAGGAAAGGTCATAAAATTGATGCTGATTAAAATGCCTACAACCAGTATAAGAACTCATCATGTTTTCATTCAAGTTCAATTTAATCAATAAAAAATAAATGCTATACGGCAAGTATCTAGAGAGTTACAGGCAAAATCATTGACAATGGGAGATAACTGTCCCACCATGTGTACCCTTCCTAAAATAACCAGACTGATGCAGGAATGCTCGCTAGGCAAGGAATGGCAAAGATACAGTCCAGACATGTACCCACTTCAATTAAGAGTTATAGGCATGACACCTGACAATTACTCTTACTTACTTTTACTTACGGTAGACCAGAACAATAGTCCACTTGCATTTCTGTAATACCTCAGATATCCCTACACTAACCCAAAATAGACCTGTTCAACTCTGCAGTTCGGGGCTGGCGTGGCGCAGTCGGTAGCGCGGCGGATTTGTAACCGGAGGCCCCGGGTTCAATCCTCCGTGGTGCCACTGAGTTCCGTCGGTGTGTTCTTGGGCAAGACACTTTACCTTAGCCTCGTCCGTCGGATGGGGACGTAAACCAGGCGGTCCCGTGTATCGGTCTATCTTCCGAGCACGTTAAAGAACCATAGGAATCTATTCGATAATAAGAGTAGGACAGGTTCCCGGATTCCTATGTATCCTTCCCCTTTCTCTGGGACGGCTCTAAATAACCTATACTGTGTTGATGAGCCGTTAAACAACATTCAATTCAACTCTGCAGTTAGGGAGTAGAACATGCCTTAGGCCTAAAAAAAAAAAAAGGTTTGTTTCTGGTTACGTCCTTAAAAAAACATAGGTCGGTAGGTAGGGATTTTTTTTTTTTTTTTTTTTTTTGCACTACTCTTGTATTAAAATGTTATCTACTGTCCATAATTTGAAGTGTATATAGTGTGTCTATGTAAGTTCTACCAAACTTACTTCTATTTTCAGATCATACAAGTATTAAACAGTTTGTTCCTGCATGAATATCTTAATTTATGTGTAAGCCACATTTATAATATGCCAACAGCACATTCGGCGAGCCGGTGGCCATACTCTGCGTTGACAATAGCATGGTGTGTTAGCCGTATTTTCAACATGAAAATCGCCGTCAAATTCTCTTAATTGTATCAAAAGTTCGAAGATATTTAGTTTAAAATATATTTTACTGTATAATCGTCCTGTAGGACAAGTGCCATTGACATGTAACTCGTCCTTAAAGGATGTTTACTCGTCCTGCTTTGACTGTAAAAGTTCATAAGTCAAAGATACCATCATTTAACACTATTCAGGGTTCTCCACAGGATTATTTTCAAGCATAGTGGCATTTAGCGTGTGCTGGGGGAGGGTACGGGAGGGGGAAACCCCCTCCTGCGTTCGATTTTTTTGGCTTTTAGTAACTGCCTGTATTGACGGTGAGGCACTCTTTTGTGTGATATAAGTGATGTTAGGAAGCCATATATAATTATATATTTATGATAATAAACAATATAATAAATAATCTATGTTTTAAGACTTTTATTTAAAAAAAAAAACTCATAAAAATATTAACTAAAATAAGTTCATACACAATAATATATACACAATAATACAACACACATCAACACAACATGCAGCATCTGAAATACATACAATAATAAATAATCCATGTTTTAATACACGATGAAGAAGAAAACATACAAAGATTTATTATAAGTTTATACACAATAATACAACATATACATCAACACATCATGCACACATATTATACCATCAACTACACAATATTCATCCCTGGAAATAAAACAGCTCATTTGATAATACTTAAAAAATATAACCTTAGCACTCAAATAAATCCAACACAAGTTAGCCCATTCAGTGTCTTGACTTGTACATATTAGCTAGCAGTTCCTATTCAGATGCTTGACCAGGTCTGGCCATGTGCCATTCTTCCACTGCCCTGTCATATTCAAACTGATGGAGGTGGGCCCTGCATTGTTACTGCCAGCAGTGCATTGAGAACTCTGTTACACAGAGTTGACCTGTGCTGTCTTAATTCAATCTGCTGTTGATGTTGGATTAAGAAGCAGACCAACAGCTGCAATATTGTACAAGTTGGGGTGAGACTCCTGTAGCTCTCTATCATTCTTTGTTACCTCCCTCACTTGTCTCCACTCGATCATCATTGAATCTTCATCCTGGTTAAAGTGGCGGGCCAAGGTCTGAAGAAACATATATAAATAATTTAATATATTATAAATATATAATAGACCAACACGCTTAATAATAGTAATAACTGAATTATTTTTGTTTTATTTTGTAAGTAATTTCTAGTATTTTTGTTTTCAAAATATTGACAAGCTTTGAAGTAAACAGATAAATAAACTACCTTCATTTCTTCTTTTCTTTTTTCAAATGACCAGATATTATCCCATAATTGCTATTTATTTTATTTATTAACGCACAAACTTAAATCAAATGACAATCAAAACAATTATACTTACTTACGCAAAACAAACAAACTCTTGCACATCACATCTTTCATTTCCGTCTTGAACAATACACGTAAGCCGATACACAAACTGCCAATATTAACAAACTTTCCAATTCAACTGCTTTAAGTTACATTCTCCCATCCCAATTATCTCCCAAATTACTGATTAATCCACAACAACCCGACATAATCCAATCAACTCGTGATAATTGCAATTTGTTGTCAACAATCCACTAATCACACAGCGTGTTATCGCACGTTCTGCATACTGCATAGATCAGTCACGTGTTACTTGTGTGTATTGTTTGACGCGAGTTTATGAATTTGTGTACGGGCACCGCATAAGGGTTTTTAAAGGCGGTGTTTGCCTTCAGATCAAAGCACCGCGCTCTGGTTTTTAAGCGTAGCGGCGCAGTTTAGGCACCGCGGGATGTAAGATTTTGGAAGTCAAGCGCAGCGGCTCCGCTATGCTTAAATGGCCTGTGGAGAAGTCTGCTATTATATATAAATAAAACAAAGGGAAACATCATAATGTGTTTTTTTCTTCTTTATATAAATGAATGAAAATTATGAAACTTTGACCAGTATTATAGATGACTATATTCATATTTATATTCTATAGTTCAGAACAGTCTGATCATGGCCATTACAGTTACTCTGGCATGGTATATATCATGTATATTTTCCTCTTTTCCTGTGAAAAATTCCCCTCTTAAAAGAATAAAAATAAAACAATATTAAAATATGTTCAACTACAATACAGGAAAACAGCATACTTTTTGCAATTCCCCTTCCTGAAGGCCCTGGCCCTAGTCACCTAAAAGCTGACTAGTGCCCTTAAAGATTCCCCCGTGAAAGTGTTATTTGTAGAACATCAAATACCGTAACGTTCGCGCTCCGTGAAATTAGAACGGGAGCCGCATTTTAGAATATCCCAAAACGGAAATGAGTCATTTCCCAATATCCGGTTGACTTAAATTGCATTTTATCGTTGAATAAACGTAGTTGCGACTATTTACTGCATTTAATCGCTTAATAAACTATGTAAGAACTATTTTCTTTGTTGTTGTTTTCTATTGAAATGTTACTCGTCCTGTCGGACGACCGATTCATGGGTTTCACTCATCCAGATTCGAATTTTACTCGTCAGTACGAGCGGACGAGTGGAATGTTCGTGCCCTGGAGTAGAAACAGCTCAATCTCGAGAGCCAGGTTAAAGATGCATTGACTTGAAACTTACGGACAGGTACTGGAAAACATTTTGCAGCGAACAAATACGTTTACTGCCATTTATATACATTTTGTTCAACTGGAGTAGTATTTCGGACGGGAAAAAATCGGATTTTTTTTTCACACCCTAAAAAAAACTTTGGGTCGGGGGTAAAAGAATACGGTCGATCGGGTAACCAGAAACAAACCTATTTTTTTTAGGCCTTAGGCCAAAAAAGAAAAATAGGTGTGTTTTCTATTGCATGCTCTGAAAAAAAAAAGGATTGGTTGGTAGACTTATTTTTTTTGAGCAAGATAGTCAGATTTTATTTATCACATAAAACCCATACAAGTTGATGATACAACGTGAAAGTTTCTTTGTGATGTTGTCATCAAATGTCTTACTCTTTTCCTTAGTGTGACCTTTATTGTGACTTGTAACTAACATGTGTTTATGATAATATCCTTAGACAAGGCACCCGTATGTCCCCAGCGCTGGCAACAGGTGTTTAGGAATATAAATTTGTTAAAAGGAAGTTTTGTAATGTCTAGTAAATACTGGTGACAATTTGTGGGAAAATAATTCACTGGGTACTGATAGTAAGATGTTGAGATTGTGGCTCAATTGAAGAAGTGGAAAATTGTCAATTGTCAATCCGTATTAACAACCTACATCCGATAATGGTTATATCCGGATATGGTGATACTTGTTTGACAGTTGGTCGTGTTCACCATATGGCATTTAATTATATGTCAATATAAAGGAACACTTAAATTCATTAGTTTAAAAAAGATAATGGCAATGTAATTGAATGTTTGGTTTGTGAAAAAGTCATAAAACACACTAAATAACGACAAAAACCTTTAAAGTATTGACAACAAACTCCGAAACTTCGATGCTCGTCGCCATTGTATTGAGTTTATCTACCCAAATGAAAGTATACGAACGCGAACAGTTTGATTTGCAGTATTGTAGGGAAGTAAATCAGGTATGCTATTACACAGATCCAGATCTAAATTCTAATTACGAGTTATCATTTCTATGACTACTACTAGTTTGTTAAATACACGATTATGATATCTTTGATAACAATCTTTGTAAAGCGCTTACAGATCTACACGCAAGTCATAAAGATCATACATTGTGGATAGGAGGAGACGCCAACCTACCTGACATTAATTGGTCTGATGACTCAATATCAGGACATAACTACTCCATCCCTATCAACCAGGCATTTATAGATGTTATCAATGACATAGGCTGTGAACAGATAGTCAACTATCCAACACGAGCGAAGAATACACTGGACATCTTCCTGACAAACCGTCCCTCACTTGTCACCAAAAACTCACCTATACCTGGTTTGAGTGACCATGATATTGTGTTGGTAGACACAAACATTATACCAAGCAGACAGAAGCCAACTAAGAGAGTCATTTTCCTTTGGAAGCGTGCCAACATCACTGCCATGCACGACACACTTCGAGACTTTTCTGCGAGTTTTACATCCAAATACAGCCTATCTACCCCAATCAACAGTCTATGGTCAATCTTCAAACAGAAATGCATTGAGACCATTACGTCACATGTACCATCCAAGATGACATCATCACGGTTCAACCAACCATGGTGTAACCGGAAGATCCACAGACTGTCCAGGAGGAAACACAGGGCTTACAAGAAGGCCAGACTTACTAATCGTCCTCAAGATTGGGAGAGATACCGCACCATCCAGAAAGACACTCAGTCTACATGTCGGACAACCTACAACGAATATGTCAGTGACCTTGTAAGCGATAAGGGCAACTCTAAGAAGCTCTATTCCTTTGTGAAGAGCAAGAAGTGTGATGGGACAGGCGTTTCACCCTTGAAGAAGGATGGCTCAACCCATTCGGACCCGAAGGAAAAGGCAGATATACTGAACGAGCAGTTTTCATCAGTGTTCACCAGGGAGAACAGGACCCACATGCCTCAGCTTGGACAGAGTCACACTCCTACTGCCCCTCCCATCCATGTAACAGAGAAAGGCGTATTGAAGCTCTTACTTGGGCTGAATCCCTACAAAGCCACTGGCCCTGATCAGATCTCTTCTAGATTCCTCAAGGAAATGGCCACCTCCATTACACCAGCATTGACTTTCATCTTTCAGGCTTCACTGAACCAAGGTCAGACTCCAGATGACTGGAAAGGTGCCTTTGTCACGCCATTATTCAAGAAAGGAAATAGGAACACAGCATCAAACTATAGACCTGTCTCCCTCACCTCCATCTGCTGCAAAGTCATGGAACACATTGTCCATAGCCACCTGATCACCTTCTTCGAGAAGCACAGCATATTGACAGACAGACAGCATGGCTTCCGGAAGAAGAGGTCCTGTGAAACCCAGCTAATCACCACACTCCAGGATCTAGCATCAGGCCTTAACAACAAACAGCAGCTGGATGTCATACTACTGGACTTCAGTAAAGCCTTTGACAAGGTCCCCCATGAGCGTCTTGCTGCCAAACTTCATCATTACGGTGTTCGAGACAAGACCCTGGAATGGATAAAGAGCTTCCTTGCTGATCGATCGCAACAAGTGGTAATAGAAGGACAATCTTCTCAGTCTGCTCCAGTTACTTCTGGAGTTCCTCAAGGTACAGTCATGGGACCACTGCTCTTCCTGGTGTACATAAACGACCTACCATCGAGAGTTGAGTCCAAGGTCAGCCTTTTTGCTGATGACAGCATGCTGTACCGGATTATCAACTCCGATGAAGACGCCAAGAAGCTACAATCAGACCTTGATCACCTTCAGCAATGGGAAGATGACTGGCAGATGGCATTTAATCCCGACAAATGTGAGGTTTTGAGAGTCACAAACAAGAGGCGTTTTATTCCTGCCACCTATTCTATACATGGCAAGCAACTGCAGATGACATCAAAGACTAAATATTTGGGAGTTACCATAGACAGTAAGTTATCATGGAACCCACACATTGATGCTGTCACGAAGAAGGCAAACAACACAACAGCGTTCCTTCGAAGAAACCTATCCTCATGCCCCAAGGAAGTTAAGTCCACTTGCTACAAATCCCTTGTTAGACCACAACTAGAATATGCGTCAACAGTATGGGATCCATCTACGAAGTCCAGCATCACCAAGGTTGAAGCAGTACAACGCAGGGCTGCTCGTTTTGTCATTGGAGACTACAGCCGAACGAGCAGTGTCACCACCATGCTTCAGCACTTGGAATGGAAGGACCTCCAGACACGTAGACAGCATGCCAAAGCTGCTATGATGTACCGCATTGTACACCAGCTGGTGGAAATCCCGATTGTACCATATTTCCACCCTACCGGCGCCAATACCAGAGGACATGCTAGCAGGTTTCTTCAACCGTTTACTACAGTGAATAGCTACCGTGACTCCTTCTTCCCGTCCGGCATCAGATTATGGAACTCCCTCCCAGTCAGCCTCATCGACGCACCATCCCTCGAAGTGTTCCAGACGAGGATGGTTGCTATGACGGAGTGACCAGTTACAAGATGTTTTTAACCTGTTTTTAACTGCACTACCGACCCTCCCTCACGTGTACATAGTTCACAATGTGCGAGTATGCTCCAGAGGAGTCCTGCACAGTAATGGAAGAAGAAGAAGAAGAAGAAGAAGATATATAGTATGCAGAAATGGTACCAGGAATATAACGTGGCATATTCCCTTACTCCCGGAATATCTTGGAAAAATAAAAAAATAAAATTTTAAAAAAGCCAAAAAAGTTGAAGATTGCAATAAAAATCAGAGGGGCGAGCGGGGTTAGGGTGGTGAAAATTAGTATATTGGAAACAGTCCACGCTACGTCCCCAGCCGAGGATGCTGGAGAACCAGGAACTGCCGCCGCTCGATCGGCGCATAAGTGCCAACAGCCTTATATATATATGCATTATAAATCTGAGCCTTCTCTGACCTTACCAGCCCTTTTTACGATTTTGATATTTCATCTAGCGGTGCATCACAAATTTAATTTTCTTTCCAATGATAGTATTTGTGTTTTCTCTTACATTGAGAGCAAAAAAGGAGTTTGATGGAAACTTTGACTATGTCAAAACATTGATTTTTAACAGAAAAGCGAAAATTGATGACATTTTAAACTTTAATTTTTTTTTATACAATTTCTTATTTTGAAAATAAACATAAATTATTATAATACCATTTTGCTATTCACTATGAATCTTTTGGATGTATTCTCATCAAAATCGGTGAATAATTGAGAGAGAAGATAGAAGGATAAGTTAAGGTACCACGTGATATTTTGGTTACTTCATTGGTTAAGATGGGAGTTTCCTATCTGTTTATTAATATGTCTGTGATACCAGCTAGACAAACAAGACTCAAGTCTCATAAAACAAAATAAAATTAAAGACTTCCTTGTTACACATGTTATTGAAAGACACTATTAGACACGATAAAGGAAGTGTCGATTCTCACGGATGACGGTAGGTGTACAGTACTAGCTCTACCAAGGAAAAGTGGGTGTTCTGCCTCCACCACAAAAAATCAAACGTCATATATAACCTTACTGTGTTGAAAATGACGTAAAACACCAAAGAAACAAACAAACAAACAAGCAAAACACGATAAAGAACTTCTAATAAAAGCAGATATAAAAGTCGAACAGGAAATGTACCATTCGAGGATCGTGCAGTCAAACAAAAAACACATTTAAAATCTAAAAAATGAATTACAAGTATGAATAAAATGCAAGGTATATGACATTACAAACATAACATGGTTGGCAATATGGCTACCGCATTGGAACGGTCAGGACAAACACGCACATTCGGAGTAACTCAAAAACAATTGTTTTATCAAGACAGTTGTTGAATGTAATTATCAAATAGTGAAGTGATGCTTGCACAGACAATTGAGAGGTTCAAAACAGCTCTCTAGTTGCTCTCCTCCCGTGTGGAGTCAATAGGTTAAAGGTCAAGGTTTTTATTACTTTAGCCTGATGTGGCAATATGCATTCCGATGACTTCATGAAACTTCATTGATCAGAGACGGAACTTTTTTTTGTTGCTTTTGTAGTCACTAGGCCACATATTCCAAGTGATAACTCCAGCAGTATAATTCCTACACTCATGAAACTTTGTAGGTACATTGCCCTTGGTGAGAGAAAGTAACATAAATCGCTTTCCAGTTCAGTAGTCACATCAAGTCACATTGACCCGACAGAATACTGAGAAAAATGTTCTCCAATGTAACTTGTCACTGTTCGACCTTAAATATTGAAACTTTACAGGAATCGTACCCCGGTAACCATGTTAAAATAACGACCCTTATTGAATTTATAATTAGTACGTCAAATGTCAGTGACCTGGCTATGGTTAAACAACAACTCCTGTCAGTGTTTTTGTTAGAAGGTCAAAGATCAAGACCTGACACCTAGAACATTCTTTAACATAAAACAAACTTAGCATACGGGTGTATAATGCCCCGCTCTTGTATGCAATATACATAATGGAACATAATCATATGACGTTGTTTCTTAAATTTGAAAATACAATAAAAAAAACCAAAGTGTGTTATAAATATGCAGATTTCGGATTAAATACTTCAGTACCATTAAAACACATGTGTTATTGATGATGTCTATAAACGATTAAATCGGGAATAATCAGTAGTAGCGGTACTGGTGCATTTTATCTGAAAATAAAAATGATTGAAAATTAATACAATAAAATGTTTTGAACTGTATGTTTTAAATCCATAAATAATAATAAATGTGTTGAATATTAATCAAATATAAGCATGTTGGTATGCATGCACATCTACTTGTAATGTTATATAAAACAACTGTAACTGTTTCAAGCCTTAAACTGTCGCACATGTATAAAATCGCTACAAGAAACCGCAGGGCGTATATATAGAAACTGTCACATCTTTATTTTATTGAAGGATGTTAAATACATTTAACTGGCATGAAATTAACTTATTGCGCAGTTTACTTACTTTCATTACCTAAACCCACATTGAGATGTATACAGCATTTCACCTTGTGGATGATTGGAAAGAGTTATCAAGACTATATTTAAAATGTTATCAAAATACGGTGTACACAGTGTGATTTGTGGATATGTAGTTATACGCGGCCAATCCCGTCGTTCTTCGATATCCCGCCTCGTGTGTATATCGAGCTTCGGTATGTTCAAATCTTGACATTTTGACATTTTGTTAGTCGAAAGGCAACGGCAAAGAAAATAGTGCACTTTTGCTATGCAAACAATATGGCCGTTAGCCACACGTGTTGATGTAAATTTGCGTTGCATGTTTGTATTTACCCATGCATGTGAAGGTTTTATCACTGCTTTCATGTACATAGACTACCGAGGCGTAAAATATCAGTTGTGAGAACTTGTTTGTATTTTGTGCAATCTCTCGACAAAATGTGTATCATGATACATAAAACTCCATGTCAGATAAGAAATAAAATATTTTCAGCGGGTTTATATTGTGCGAGATCAAAACCTGGTGTTTGGGACTTGAAAAAGCCTGCGGCCCGCTCACCAGGTATTGATATTGGGCAATAGAAACCCGCTGGAAATATTTTATTTCTTAAACTTAGTAAGTGGTAGATTTGTCGTTTAATTATAATACTTTATTTCGTACTAACTGATAAGGTATTTAGTAGATACAAAGAAACGAAAGTGATGCGGTTATTTGTAATGTAATCACACCAAGCTAATACAAACTGTTAGAATAAAACTACAACGAACGTACATGCTAATGTTCTGTAAACATACTCAATGCTACAGAAAACACCTGTCTGATACGTTTAATATTTCCCCACCACCACTACCACCACACACACACACACACTTAACTTTCTGGCATTGACCACGCTCAACATAATTTAAAGATTTGCACTGCATGACCATCTGTTCCGCATCATTTGGATTATTCAGTTTAAATATCTGTGCTGGTCTTAACAAGTTTCAAGCTACATTGTATGTGTATTTTGTATTTTATTTTTGTTTGTGTGTGTGTGTGTTTTTTAAAATCTTGAAAGTACCCCTGTATTATGCTGGTAGTGACTCAAGAATATACTTCTTCTTAATACTCTGTTTCAAGATACCCTGTGAGTAGTAATTGTTTTTTTTAATCAGTCGCAACATAACCTGCTTTAAAAAAAAAAAAATGAAGTTGACCTAAAGGTTAGAACATGTCCTTTTTGTTCACAAAAATGCTTTTGGAACATTTATTTTTATTTAGCCTCCATTCTTTTTGGTAATCCGACTGGCCCCAGGAGTGTAACAACAAGCAGGGTACCAGTTTATTGGGAGAAAATATGAAAATAAAAGAAGATAGAAATGGGAAATCAGTCTTAACTACTGTTTGAAAAACGTGCATAGTCATGTAGTTGTGTGCCAGCTAACTATTGCAGAATGGCCACTGGTGTTGGTGAGTGCTGATGTTTTCAATTTCATTTTACAAAGCACACACTTGTTTTGATGTGGGTGGGGTAAATTGTGGATCATCAGACATCACAAATAATTCAGGGCCTTTTTTCCAAAAATTGGGAAGGGGCCTTAGCCTTTCATTTTGGGAAATTCAAGCGCGATTTTCGGCCAAATTGGGAAAAGGTAGACTGACTTTCAAGATACATCAATAAACAAATGGCAGTCTACATACATACAGTAAATAGAAAGTTGCGTCAATTTAATAATTGAAAACAAATTATTTAACACTAAAACAGGACTGGTATAATAGGACACTTCTAATTTTGAGACAGAGAGACTCGGATGGGGGTGGGGGGGGGGGGGGGGGGGGGGATGAGTTGCTGAGTTGTACTTGTCACAGGTGGTGAGATAGCCTAATAAATTGGCTCCTATGCAGTTTTTTTTTATTCTGACGTTCTATGTAACTGCATATACGTTGATGCTCGCCAATACGAAAAATTTCAAAAGAGCATTAAACGTGTATTTTAAGGGTCTGCCTAAAAACAGTAAGGATGCGTAAAGAGGCGTAAGGTGGAGTAAGGTGGCGTAAGGTGGAGTAAGGTGGCGTAAGGTGGCAAAATATAGCGTAAGGTGGCAAAAATATGGCAAATGGGGAGTAGGGAGCATATATATGTTGCATTAAAAAATAAAAAATAAATAAAAAGAAACATAAAAAACAACATAAAAAACAACAGGAAAAATAGCTGAATTCACGCATTATGTAGCCTGCATATTGGAGAATTGATTAACAATTATTTTCTTATTTGTGCACACAGTATACCGTGGTGCTGTGTCCGTCGTCCGTCCGTCCGTAAACTGCACTGTAGCGACTACTCCTCTGAATTGACAGATTTTCATGAAACTTCACAGGAATGTTACTCTTGATGTTTTATTGATCAGCATGACATGGTGTTGATCCTTGTCAAAAAATATTTTGATTCGACATTAAACATGGCCTCCAGCGGCCATCTTTCAGTTTGTTTACATAGAGTTATATAATAGAAACTCATTTAGCTATCAAAACCTATCAGTAGAGCTTCAAGGTCATGGACCTTATGTTTTTTTACTAGTTTATAATCACACATGATCACGCTTCTTTCTCTCCATGCGGTTCATGCGGTTGCTGTCTCCAGATTCCATTTATATGTATAGGGGCCAATTAACCTAGCTATTGAGCCATAAAATCAATATTTGAAGCATTAAGAAAATTATTTTTATATATTTAGAAACATACTAATGAAATATGTTTGGAGAAAAAAAAAAGTTAAATCAAACTTAAAATTATTTTTTTGTCAATACTTTTGTGTTTTTACTCCATTTTGACCATACGAAAAGGACTTTCCGTCTACGAAAAGGAGTCTTAAAATTAATATCTAAAGCTGTATACACATTCTTTTTATATATTAACAAATAGATTAATAGAATATATTTGCATTGAACAAAATAGTTAAATCCAATTTTAAATGATTTTTTTGTCAATACTTTTGTGTTTTGACTCCATTTTGGCCTTACGAAAAGGACTTTCCGTCTACGTCATGTATGTAGATAATCTGTAATGAGTTAATCCGGTAACAGAAACAGTGTATGTCAAAATAGTTTCTTTATTCATAGTTTATAACAACATATTTTATACATATAATAATGCACATAGCAATAATGAACGGATTTTTTTATCGTAACAGTGATTAAAAGAACAAACAAACATATTTATCAATAACAGATTAATTATTGTACCAATTATCACAAAACAAATCCATATTGCATATTGCTGTGTGTGCCTCTTTTGTTTGTTTAAATTCTCTCAATGATATATTTTTTCTAAAAGTTCAGTCTCACATAGAATATCTATATAACGCATGTGTGAACACTTTATAGATCATCCTCTTTGGAGCTGATATAAATCATAATCTTTGTATGTTACACGTGATTTAATTATGTATTTTGTAATTGTTGTATATATATTATGATGATGTACTTAACGTACAAGTCAATAAAAGTATGTTCTGTTCTTATCTGAATGCTTATAAGCATTAAATATTTCAATTATTACATTATAAAAAACATCAATACATGAAGAATGTAGTATATCTGAAACTTCTCACATGCTGATTCAATTATAAAAGGCACGCGTCTTGATTCGCACAGATGTCGTGCGTTGAATGGTTTTCATAATGGCACGTGTTAATTGTTTATTGGGATGCCACATGGTATCAGTTGTTTAGATCAATAGAGGGAGGAGCTAGAGATTTAATGTCAGATGACAAATGTTAATAATAAGTTGAATAGAATATTAGGTATAATACATAAAGTCACTACATGAATGTGTTTTATGATTTTAATATTTGCTTCGTCATGTATGTAGATAATCTTGTATGTCAAAATAGTTTCTTTATTTTATACATATAAAGAGCAAACTTTAACGGTATTATTTCAATGTTTGCCCAAAACATCGTTGAATGTTATACTTGAACAGTGAAAATAACACCATGCGCAATAACTGTAATATATCACTGGCTTCTTTAATTTATTGACCCTAATTAAATTAGCACGGGTTAGGAGCTAACGACTCCTGTTATGTGGTATGACTTAAAAGGTGCTACCGTGAAGCACGATGATTTTAACGTTATGCAGACTGTATTTGCATTTAGCACGTATCTGTGTATATGTTACAAGTTACATTTTCTATCATTGTAAAATGGGTTTTAATTACGAGTATACCTTGTAATCTAAGGCGATATTTAATAAAAATCGGAATATCTACACATGCCTTATGAATACAAATTAGTTAAGATATAGAACACAGAAATGAAATATACTGTCAATTTGCGTTTTAGAAAGAAGTTAACCTCATTTAAATATATATGTAAAGTTATTAAAGATCTCATTAAGAACCATTACAGGTCAATACCTTAAAAGGTTGGACCATGTTAAACCAATATATATAATCATACGTTTGATTTTACTAGAACAGATATAATTAACTTGTTAACCAAAATTGGAACTGAACATTATTTACACTTCGTATAAAATAGTGACAAGTATAACCTTGTTTTCAGGATACTATTAGCGTAACTTCTCGTATCTGTCATATGTAAAATAGCGGATTTACCTCACAAAAAAGGCAACTTTGTTCACATTCCTTCTTACAAGTTCCACAAGGAAATTGTGCCTTCCGCGATCTTATCTTCCTCATCATGAAAATTCATACATTTATTTTTGTTCAAATGAATATAGAAAATGTATATATTTCAGATCAAATAATAGATCAAATAATAGCATACTTACCAAAAGTCATGACCAAAAGCTTCCATTACATGAAGGATAGAGAGAAGAAGCGATACTAGTATAAGCATATAATAGTTATATACATATTCTTGTACACTATCTCTACTTCTCTCTATCACAGACCTAATAACCTTAATATGTCTGTGTCTCTATCATTTTTTATTTCTTTCTAATAACAAGAATGTAATATAATACTATGTTATATAAGCCTGTGGTATTTACAACCGATTTATGGGCGATTTATGCCAACTGTTTGCAGGCTTACGCCGATTCATATATATAAAACATGTGCATGGCCTTTTGCATCATACAACTTTAAATCGTCATTTTCACACTAGGGATATATTTTACTAATAATTTAATAATTCTCGTTTGAATTAATATTGCTATATATGAGGCATAAAACCACAATATAATGGTATTTGTACATTTATACCGATTTATACCACCTTACGCCACCTTTCGCCTCCTTACGCCTCCTTACGCCACATTACGCTACCTTACTCTACCTTACTGTTTTTAGGCACACCGGTATTTTAACACACTAGTGGTGAGACAGAGTGAGACTCAGATATATCAGGGGGTGTGAAGTCCGGTGAGTTGATTGTCTGGTCTTCAGACACCGGAAGATCGACGACGAGGTCTTGCGTCACAAGTTGCGAGTCCGACTGACCCGGCACTTCAGTAGGCGGAGATTTGGCAAGTTGTGTTGTCAAGGAATTTGTCCTTTTAACACCATCATGATCTGCAGCCCTTTTAACAGATTTTCTGTAGTATTTTCCGTTTTTCGAAATTTTTTACTCGCATTTTGTTTACGGTGTACTTGTTTTTTTCAAATATTGTTTACGACAACCATGTTAGAATATGTTCTACAGTGTTCGGTTAAGAAAAACTTTTTTTTTTTATCAATTTTAAGTTTTTATAAAAAATAATTATATAACATTTCAAACGATTCAATATTAAATAATAAGGAAATGACGACCGCATCAAGTCTACATGCGGTTTAATAAATCGCGTAAAATAACTCGGTTTGGTTCATGTTTTCTCCATTAAACAAAACAAATGGCGCCAAGAGATCGTAACATCTCGGTCATGAGCGGTCTGCAGTGCAGTGCCGAGTCATTCTGAATGGATATTTATTTCGGTAAGCCAATAAAAAGCCTGCTTTCGGTTTCATTCGCTGCTAAATAATGTAGTTTTATTAACCGAACGTGTGAAATAGATTTTGGGAGAATCATATATATGTCAACATATTGGGAATTTCAGCATTGCATTTTTGGGAAATTCTTTCACCAAAATTGGGAAAGCAAGAGGCTTTTTGCAATTGGGAAGTCACCGAATATCGGCCTCTATTATAGAAGGAAAAAAGGCCCTGTAATTCAAAATGCCTGTAAAATTATTAAGAGTTTTCCTCCAGGATTTCAAGATAGCCGGGTATTTTGAAATTATATCCGGGCACACTTCTTTGAGCAATTATTTACTATAATAATAGGAGCATGAGGGCAGAAGAATTTCTTCGCTTCTATTTCCACAATTTGGTGTTAAACCTGTCATTTTTGCTACGTAAACAAATGAGCACTCGCGTTAGATGGCCTACATGACTTATCGTGACAATGTCAAGGTCAGATTTGAACAATTCTGAAACAAACTGAGTAAATAAGCCTTTATGCTTAAATTCTTCATTGATCCAATATCTGCAATTTTAAACACATTTAACAAATATTTACCAGATTGAACATTTTTTTAATTTCATGTTTGCATGACACCTATCAAAATTTAGACAAAAATACTACCCCGTGGTGATTAGACCCATGATGTGTAAAATGAGGCAGAATTAGCTAGAAATCTTATATCAACATGCATTTTTCTGTGATCTCTTCCTAAAATGCTGTAGATTTAGAACCGGGTAAAGATAAATCAATGTATCCTGTAAAATGTATAAAAGCGAACTTGTTTTTTTCTATCTACCTCCTTCATCTGTAGGGCACGAGTATTCAAGGGAGATAATAGAGGTGTGAGTCCTAAATAACCTATACTGTGATGATGAGCCGTTAAACAACGTTCAGTTCAATACTCTTGATGACTGATGACATGTGTATGAATGTTTAAAGTGTTATCTCAGTAAAGAATTGATAAGAGTTATTAGTTTCTACTTCTGAAAAGACGAGCTTCATGACAAGAGTTGTTGTTTCTGAATGTTAGCCTGTGTTGAAAAATGCGGAAAAACACTGGTCATGAGTACGTCATTTTTGTGAGATTAAATCAGCGTTTTTTTCCACCATTTTGGGAATGGGTCCGTGACCGGTCAAATAGGGAAAAAACACGCGATTTTTCTCAGAATTGGGGGAAAATATTGTTTTTGTATTTTGTTCAATTTACACAGAAAAGCAGAAGAAACGTCGAAAACCCTGGTAAAAAACTTTATTAAGAAGATTATTCGAAAACATTTTGCAATTTTGGAAAGAAAAGTCTGGAATTGGGATTTTTTTTTTATTTTACTCGAAATTGGGAGAAATGCTATATTTTGGCGATTGGGAACGAGTCCGTTTACCAGACCTGCCAAAGAAGGAAAAAAAACGCTGTAAATATAAAACAAATTGAAGACTAATTAATGAAGTACTTTATTTGTACATAAACTAGAGCGTAATCATCCGATCCAATACTTAACTTTCGAAAACCGCTATTCACTTCCATTTGATTTTCATCTACCAATAAATAATAAAGGCCATGAGGTCAACTACGTAATTTATGGGGTGTTTATAAAAGTTCCACTTTTAAATGTCTTAGAACTTAAAAGGTGCGTAATTTGACGTACCCAACTCCAGGTTGGGATAATTCTAAATATAGCTTAGGCGGCGCCACCTATCGGTGTTTGCATTGCTAGATACTGGTTAGGGGCCACTTTCTGTCCAAGACATGTTCCCGTCATTCTCATTTAAAGACTGTTTTTACACAACAAATAACTTCAGCGATGCTATTAATTGATAGTCGTTAGCATTGAAGATTGAAAACAAAACAGAAGAAACAACCCAAATGTAAAATTCATAACTTTCACATCCTGTCAACTTCTGGTTGGTTGAGATATTCAGTAGATGAAAATAAAGGGGTTTACTTGGACTTTATCCTCAATCTCCAGCGTTCTCCAAGTCTAGAAATTATAGGATGGCGGTGCAAATCCATTATTTTGCATTTTTTTGATGCCATTTTGACAGCGACACCCGGATGTTGGAGAAGAGTTACCTCCCCTGTACTGTTTGGTCAATAGGATTGAGGCGCTTGCTTTATTGTTGAAGACTGGATGACAAGCTTCTGTGGGATATTACTTTAATAACTGCATGTAATCATAGAGTACCAAATCAGTCTAGATTCAGGTAACGTTATTTTGTTTGTTGCATCTATTCATAAAGTTGCACAGGCCCATTTTCGTCCAGATGAATTTCTGGTAAAAGCCCTTTGTGTTCATCAAGTTTGCTAAATTTATTCGGTTTTATTTTTATTTTTTTACTTTATTTTTAAAGTAGCGCTTGTCGATTTTTATGTGGCGGCGCTTGTTTTGCATGGCGGTATGTGTCGATAGCATGGCTGCCCGCCATCGTATAAGTGCTCTTGGAGAACCCTGATCTCTATATGAAAAATGAAAATATTAGACCATGATTTTAATTAAATTTATTCATATTGGTGTTTTAAAATCAGACAACACCAATAGAAGATACATAGATGTACACAAAAAATAAAGCCTTTAATATAATTATAACTACAAACTATTTTTATAAAGGGCTAAAGTCAGTTGAGCACCAACGATAAATACCGAGTTTACCCCTACCAGAATGTGGAGGTCTTTTGTTTTATTAATCACTGATTGGTCAAATTATTTTGATAATGTCGTGTGAAAGTTATAAATAAGCGGTACAAAAACGAAAGGGATTTCTCCGAAAAGTATGTTTACCTCCTTTATAAAAGGCATTAGGGATGCACGCGCATACTGCCGCACAATAAACTACTAAAAAAAATTAACAATGTTATGACGTGATATTTTTATCACACTTATGCGGACGCAGTTAAAATATTATTTATTATACCATGATAATATATTTTAACCGAAGAGAGGCAACTCATATAACCTGTATCTGTTTGATTTACACAGAGTTACCCTGTGTTACAGTGTAAATTGACGTCATGGAAAATAATACATTGACGTTACCAAATGCATTGCTGTAGCGATCGAGGTGAATGATAGAAAAATGCAAACGTACAATTTTTACAATGAAATTGTTTAATATACTTGCAAACATGTTTTTAATTTATAAAATGTTAGTGTATCGTGACCTAGCTGAATCTATCTCTCGTTAAAAAACATGATGGAAACTGGACTTGTAAACAAGATGATTTCTCAGTTTTAGTCTGTTTATAAAAAGGTCACGTGCCACTTCAGTAATTTATTATAACATATAAAACAAAATTCTTTTGCGTCCATATTCAAGGAAGAGGTACATGTAACCTAATAGAAAGTAGATTATAAATTGTCAGGATACATAGATTTGTCTGAAAAGTTTGTTTATGTTGGCATAAAGTGGCCTTCGACCAGCACATGTACATTTTGAAATTAAATCAGGGCTAATGACATTCCAAATTCCAAACCGTCCGAGACCCCATATCTTGTAAATCTGACCTCCTCGTGTGCAAACTAGCCGGACCGAGACACACTCCCAACCCATCCTCGACCATCATCCATAATACACACCCACTCACCCTTATACACACAAACAAAACCTGAACACGTCACAGAAATGTGTTAAAATGGTGATTAAATTAAATTGCCTAAATTTTTAACTGAAACAGAATGGAGGAGGTCCAAATTACCTAAACTCACGATGGTCCGTCATCTAGATGTTGTTTTAAAGGTACCAGAGGAGACCTGGAAGAGTAATTGGTTTCAGTCCAAGTGCAAATGAAAACTCGCGTAATGTGCTTCAGTTTCATATAAAATGTGCACATAAAATTACATCAAGTCATGTGATTTTCCAGACAAAAATATTTCATTAACAATCATTAAATCGTATCAGTTGTGGGGCTTAGTGCATGTTCATAATTCAATGTACATTGAATATGAAATTGAAATATCAGATGGTTTTATGAGTATTTGGATTCTTGATGTCAATAGCTCTTCCAGATTGCCAGTTGAACAGTTTAACATCATCTTTTATTCTTTCTAGGTGGGACATTTTCTTCGATAAGAAAATCAGTGTTAGAAAGAATCGAGATGAGGCAGCAGGAATTACTGAGCAAACTTGACGCTGTCGAGCGAGGTAACACTCACGCACATTCTTCATACCGTATACCTCCTTATAAACGCATCCCCATAATAATAAACAGGGTGTGGGTGGGTTCAGATGAGGCCATAAAAAACAGTAAATATGTATGCCTGACTAGAGGTCTAGAAAAATACACTCTCGCAAGCATTTTAGAGGTAAATATGTAAAAAAAAAATATTTTTTTTTTTTGTGGACTTTATTAAGCCCATCTTTGTAATGCAACAAACGGGGGTATACGGTAAATGTGTTTTCAGAGTTAAGTCTGCATGATTTATTAGATCTTCCTCCATTCTGTTTCTTCGATCGATCAGAAGTTTAAAAAAAAAGAATGTACAGGTAGCTTGAAATTTGTAAATTTGATTACAAAAGTCGAAGTTTAAATGCCTGAACTTTTACATGTATGGCAACCAAATCACTGTTCTTTAAGCTTGAATATGTAAAAAAAATAAAATCTAAAAAGGTAGCAACAACACAAACAAAGGGGAATAGTAATAGACTCTTTTTTTAGATCAGCAGAGCTTATGCCGTGGTGCATAGGTAATGTTGCATAATAAATCATAATATTTAGGAATATAGGAATGTTGCTCTTGATGTCTAGTTGGTCCTAAGTAAAAATCCAGGTTGGCCTAAAATTCAAGATGGCATGGCTAAAAATAGATTTTAAATACAGTTATGTGGCGACTACTTCTCTGCAACAGCTTAAATACAGGTTTGTGGCAACTGCTTCTCAAAAACCACAAGTAGTATTGATTTGGAACCTTTACTAAAATGACTGGCATGACATCTAGTTGGTCCTTAACAAAATTCATTTTGATTCTATGTCAAACATGGCCGCCAGTGGCCATCTTTGTTTACATAGGGTGATATAGGAAAAACTTGTGGCGACTACTTCTCTGAAAATAACAATATTGATTTGTAAATGGGGCAACTTTTTTACAGTCGCCACAAGCACTTTTAAACAAACGCTAGATAGTGTGAATGTCAGTAAATACTGGAAAGGAGATCCCTTGGAATCAACAAACTCAAACAAATAAGAAAAGTTAATATCATTGTTTGGGTCTGTTAGGGACATAATTTCAGATTCATGATTTATTTATTTCTTAGATCTACAACTTTGAAGTTTATTTAACATATCACATGTTAAAAGCCTCACTAGCGTGACTGGGTTTCTTCAGTTGTCGTTGAGCAAGACACTTTCTTTTTCCTTGTCCATCGGAAAGGGACGCATTCTAGACAGTCCTGTGACGCATTCTAGACAGTCCTTTGTCGCATTCTAGACAGTCCTGTGTCGCATTCTAGACAGTCCTGTGACGCATTCTAGACAGTCCTGTGACACATTCTAGACAGTCCTGTGAATCAGACTACATATATACTGAAAGGAAAAAGAAAAACATAATCAAAAAAATTGCCTATACAACACTATAATACACACTTAATTTCACTTAATATTCCAAATATTTCTTAACGTGTTTTGTACAAAAAGGGGCTGCAACGAATTACAGAAAGGACAACTTTGTCATGTAGTAGACCTTTTAATCAAAGTATACTTTTTTCGCTTGAAAATGTCAAGCCATTTCAGTATTGTGTTTAATATGAAGAGATTGCAACGTTTGAAGCCTAAGTTTGCTCACCTGCTTGAACCAAATGCGCATTCTGTCGATAATGAAACTTTAAAGGGGTAACCATTGGTGTGTTCACTGCTGTTTATCCCTTTCTTCCGAAAGGACAGGTCTAACCATTCGATTAGCAGTAGCATATTAAACATACAATATATAGCGGAAAATACCCATTATGCGTTTCTTTTTCTTTTCAGTATATATTCTCCGAGCATGTAAAATAACCATAGGAATCTATTTAAAAGTAAAAGTAGGACAGCGTTCCTGGATTCCTGTGTATCCTTCCCCACACATTGGGTGACCAACTCCAATACCTAAGGCCCCGTGTGGTTCCCGGGTGCCCTTTTTGGTCACGGGGCAAAGAATAGGGCCACTGCATATCCCTTTGGAGGGGTAGGCAGAGGGGTAGAATCCCCCCAAGTTCATGTTCATTTTTTGTTCATGTTCATTAAAGGTCTTCATCATGATCCCTGCATTGTTTCAGGTGCCATCTTGCTCACATCAAAAGAGCAGTGGCAGAAAAACAATAAACGTGGCTCAAGCGTAAATGGAGTTTTTACGATAGAATTTGCAGCAACTCTTTAGTTCAGGGTGAGAAGGTTCTAGGCCCATTTTCCATATTTTATCTCAATGTACATGGAAGATGAGCCTGGCATGTTCATGCCTGTTAGGCGCCATATAACCTGTAACGTGTTTGTGCGCCTTAAAACCCCAATTCAATTCCAATACCTATGATAATCTGTAAATGACCTGTTAAACAACAATTCATGTAAAAGAACCAAAGGAATACAAATAGTAGAGACTTACTTAGTGGTAGTGGAGACTTACTTAGTGATAGTGGAGACTTACTTAGTGATAGTGGAGACTTACTTAGTGTGGAGGCTTACTTAGTGATAGTGGAGACTCACTTAGTGATAGTGGAGACTTACTTAGTGTGGAGACTTACATAGTGATAGTGGAGACTTACTTAGTGGTAGTGGAGACTTACTTAGTGATAGTGGAGACTTACTTAGTGTGGAGACTTACTTAGTGGTAGTGGAGACTTACTTAGTGATAGTGGAGACTTACTTACATGTAGTGATAGTGGAGATGTGTTTCCTCACACTCTGGTTCGATACATGAAATCTGGAAACCAAAATAATCATGCTTTATTAATTTAAATAATAAAACAAAATCAATTGCCGGTATATATTAAAGGGAGTACATCAGGATTTTTCTAGAAATATCTCAAATTATAAAAATGTTCCAGTTTATGATAAAACACTTATATCCATCAAAATATGATGTTCGAACCATATTGTTAAGGTTTAAACTTCGAATACACCATATAGCTAGGACGGAATCGGGCATAAAATGCTGAAATTAACCTTGGTGCGTAACCTAGGATAGCACGTATTACTGTACAGAATGAATTTCTTTGTGAAAACGGGTAAGGGGTCATTTTTAGGATCTTTCATTATGGTTAGGCGCTTTAAAATAGAAAATATCATTATTTGTCAATTTTAAGTCGGACCCCTAGACCCCTTTGAAAAGCCTGATGTACTCCCTTCAAACACACCTTTTAGTTTTATCTACACATATTTTAAATTTCAGAGTTACTTGACAGTGTTAATTTTATTACACTATTGTGTTAAAATTGACATAACTTATAGGTTCAGTTTGGGTCAGGTTTATTGTTTTATTGCGTATAGATGTACGCAATGTCACTGTAATAAATAAGAGATTCTTTTACTTACTCGTAATAATTACTAACTTACATGTACTGTATAATTTCAGCTGTTCAGAATCAGAAATATGCAACACTACAGTTTAGTGATACGGTGCTGCAACAGATGTACCAGTTTTACAAGGAAGAGCAGTTCTGCGATTTCCAGATTAAAGTGCAGGGGCAGGTGTACAAGGTATGTTATTGTACTCTTAAAGCAGTATCCATTCTGGCTTTTCCATGTCCATGTAGTATGTTTTGTCTATTTTTTGTGCCAGTTTGTCTCAGATTAAAAACATGCCTCTGATCCTCTAGATGGACCTCCGGAGTCTAGAAACCTTCAAGAAGTTGATTTGCTAGTCTTCTAAGGCCTGAACATTTAATTAGGGCCCTATAAACAGCGTTAGAAACTTAACAACTTTTAAACCACCCCTTAAGAGAGATTAATTATATTTTTTGTGCCCGCTATGTAAATTTTTTTTCAGTGGAGGAATTTTAATGGTATTTTTTACAAATGCGTTTCTTGACATATGCATTTCTTGACATATGCCCCGTGTGGTTCTGGGGGCCCCGTTTAGTTACGGGGCAAAGAATAGGGCCACTACAGATTCCGTTGGAGGGGAAGGCAGAGGGGTAGAACCCCCCAAATTCATGTTCATGTTATCATTTTTTGTTCATGCTCATTAAAGGTCTTCATCATGTCCCCTGCATTGTTTCAGGTGCCATCTCGCTCATATCACTAAAGCAGTGGCAGAAAAACAATAACGTGGCTCCAGCGTAAATGGAGTGTCTACAGTAGAATTTGCAGCAACTCTGCAGTTCAGGGTGAGAAGGTTCTAGGCCCATTCTCCATATTTTATCTCGATGTACATGGAGGATGAGCCTGGCATGTTCATTCCTGTTAGGCGCCATATAACCTTTCATGTGTTTGTGCGCCTTAAAACCCAAATTCAATTCAATTCTTGACATATAGTAATATTTCATAATGTCCAAACTTTACACACAGGTTGCCTTTTTGCAAGGGCTTGTATTCATGACAGACATATTATTTAGTCTAACCTAGCTGCCCCTCTAATATTCTCAGTTCAGTGGTTGCTAAGTCGAAAGCACTTAACTCTGATTCAAGAGCTCATGGCTTCAAGCCTCACTGGCGCCACTGGGTTACTTCAGTGTGTCCTTAATCACTAATTTGTGCTTGTTTTTAAAGACCTAAGCTTCTGCCTGCATATCAAAATCTATGAATTTAAGGCTCATATTCACAAAAAGAAATATGTAAGATTTTAAAGAATTCCAAGGGATATTTATAAAATTAATAACCAGTTTAATCAGTCATCATTTCGTTGAACATTCTCATTATAGTTCATTAATATTGATCAAAATCTGATCAGCGCTAATACTTAAAGTGCCAATGAATTGGTAGTTTTACATCACATTATTGTATAAACTTGTGTATAATTATAGGGACAGTAACTTTATATGGAGATGAAGGATGGAGTTTCCCGATCAAACATGCCTCCGCAAGGGACCGAGCCCACCAGGGTGTATATGTCTGTAGCTTAAAGCACAAACTTAATTCACAAACCTGACAAAATCACCGAGGCCACTAACTGAAAAGTGAAAGTGAAAAATGAAAGTACAACAAACATTGTTGGTTTGCTGTTTCCCTACCTACACACGAAAAAGTCCCTACCGAAAACTTTTTATAGCAGGTTTTTAATAACATAATTTATTTTTTTACTGTCTTTAGTATATTTTTCTTTCATTTCTTAAGGGTTTTACTGTCTTTGAAAAAATAAAATCACCTACCTACTTATAAAATGCTGGGTAGGGAAACATCAAAGAAATGTATTTTTAAGGATGGCCTGAATGAAAGACGTCGGACCTAGAAAAAACGCAGTTTAATTATATAATTTGTCGATTGTCCACTTATATTCCTGTTCTTTATTTTCAGGTACATCGGTTAGTGCTGGCCAGTTCAAGTGATTACTTCCAGGCCATGTTGTCACATGACATGATGGAAACGCGGGAAGAATGTACGGATTTGAAAGGCATGACCATAAAAGGCGTGGAACCCTTGATAGAGTATGTGTATACAGGCAAATTAGAGCTACATCTTGATAACATACATGATGTGATATGTGGAGCAACTTTCCTTCAAATTTCTGCCGCAATTGATTTATGTGTACATTTCCTAAAGGAAAACATGACTTTCGAAAATGCCGAAGAGCTTCTTAAAATCGGAGATTTGTTTTCAGTTTCCTCGCTCAAAGAATACTATAGAAACTACCTGTTGAAGAATTTTTTGAAATTTGTCGAATCCGATACATTTCTTCATATAGACGCAGACACCCTAGCGGATTATCTGTCAGATGACGCCATGATAACCACGTCAGAATCTGTTCTGTTCCACCATTGTTTACGATGGTACAACTATGATAAAGTGAATAGAGAGAAAGATGCTTATAAGATATTTGAGCAAGTTAGAATGACTACAGACGGTTGGCCACTCATTCACGCTGCGTCTGTAGTAGAACCATTCCTATCCAATCAAAAATGTAAGGAAGTGTTGCAATATAATGAAAATTTTATGGAAAACGCGACAAAACGTTACTTTTTGAGCAACAGTAGTAGAACACGTGTACGATCCACACGTCATACAATAGTTCAGTTTGGTGGCGTGATGGAAACAAACGAGGACTACGACACATTTCAGGATATGCTCAGTCAGCCCGGAAATGAGCCGGTAGGCTGGACATTGAACCACTACTTTCACCCAGATCTCAAATCGTGGTTTCCGCTAGGGATTGTGGGTAGATGGACAACGAGATTGTCACATCAAAGATTTGTTGAGGTGAATGGTAGCGGGGTTATGGTTGGGGGATATGAGTATATTGTGAGTGGGGATAATGTAAACAAGATATGCATTAAAGATGTGAAGATGTTTAGTGCGCGGGGTAATTTTGAGACGTGGGACATGCCGAGTTTACAGCATGAGCGGGCACGTCACACGGCAGTTTATCTTGATGGTATGTATATAAGAGGGACATGCATCAGTCATGAATGATTTTTGTCAAAATATGTAAGTAGAGATTTATATTTAACTGCTGAGATCGATTATAGGGAAATCCTTCATGAGATGGTAGGCATGTGCAGGGCAAGACAATTTGTTTCTGAGTTACCCATCCTAGGCAATGTTTGAATGGCCAAATTAATAAATTGTTAAAGAATTTATCTGAATTTCTACTCGTCCTGCATCAATGAGCACTCGACATAACGTGCGGACGAGTGGAATTTTCTTGCCCTGATGTGGGTTTTTTCACGAACAAGCGGATGCGGGTGAGTGAGAAATAAAACCCGTCTACCATTGAGGGAAAGATTTTGATATAATCAGTCAAAGCTCTAACCTTAAACTGTTATGTTTTTCATAACCTGTGACTGTTATTAAAAAAAACACTAAAACTGGGATAGTAACCAGAAGCAGTTACTACCACAAAATCATTCAAGTTTAGATGCATTCTACTGTATAGGAATTTTCCCTGTAAATATATAATTTTCTCCAGGTAGGGTGATTATTCAACTTTACAACCATGCAATAAAATTCTATGAGAATCTATGAAAATCCAATGCGCAAAGCCTCTCAAGTTACCTACTGTTAGCAATAAAATCCATTAAAAATCTTTTTGTAGGCACCAACATGACAATTAGTAAACAACAGCTAATTAGATCTTGATGAAGATGTATTTATCCTTAATAATAACTATTCAGACATTATCACATAAATAAACACTGCACATTTGGCAACTATTTCGATTTATTAGCAAATGATCTTGGTAACTGATTTAGGTTACAAATGGTTATTAGGGAAAGGTATCTGCTACTCTAAACCAAAGGGAGATAATAATTTGGCATTTTAATAACTTCCAGTAGTTATAAAACTTGTTACTGTTTAAGGTTAGAGCTCTGACTGATAATTGAACCAAGCAGTTAAAAAAAATTGATTATTACATTTTAAATCAGTTTGTGTATGATTTTAACCAAAATGTTTGGCTTTATTGAACGGCTGATGAGGTTGACGTCTTTAAAACACTTTATTGACATGACGACTCAACGTCATAGTTATTTTTGTGTTTGGAGTTATTCATTACTATTTAACCATTATGAATTTTCTCCTGATCCCATAGAAATGTAATAAATGAAATTGTTTGTTCATTCAATGGCTTTTTAAATTTAAAGCTAAGTTCAGTACTGGTGTATTGCCTGAGTTCAGTACTGATGTATTGCCTGAGTTCAGTACTGGTGTATTGCCTGAGTTCAGTACTAGTGTATTGCCTGAGTTCAGTACTGGTGTATTGCCTGAGTTCAGTACTGATGTATTGCCTGAGTTCAGTACTGGTGTATTGCCTGAGTTCAGTACTGGTGTATTGCCTGAGTTCAGTACTGGTGTAATGCCTGATTTCAGTACTGGTGTATTGCCGGAGTTAAGTACTGGTGTATTGTCTGAGTTCAGTACTGGTGTATTGCCTGAGTTCAGTACTGATGTATTGCCTGAGTTCAGTACTGGTGTATTGCCTGAGTTCAGTACTGGTGTATTGCCTGAGTTCAGTACTGGTGTATTGCCTGAGTTCAGTACTGGTGTATTGCCTGAGTTCAGTACTGATGTATTGCCTGAGTTCAGTACTGGTGTATTGCCAGAGTTCAGTACTAGTGTATTGCCTGAGTTCAGTACTGGTGTATTGCCTGAGTTCAGTACTGGTGTATTGCCTGAGTTCAGTACTGGTGTAATGCCTGATTTCAGTACTGGTGTATTGCCTGAGTTCAGTACTGATGTATTGCCTGAGTTCAGTACTGGTGTATTGCCTGAGTTCAGTACTGGTGTATTGCCTGAGTTCAGTACTGGTGTATTGCCTGAGTTCAGTACTGGTGTATTGCCAGAGTTCAGTACTGGTGTATTGTCTGAGTTCAGTACTGGTGTATTGCCTGAGTTCAGTACTGGTGTATTGTCGGAGTTCAGTACTGGTGTATTGCCTGAGTTCAGTACTGGTGTATTGCCTGAGTTCAGTACTGGTGTATTGCCTGAGTTCAGTACTGGTGTATTGCCTGAGTTCAGCACTGGTGTATTGCCTGAGTCCAGCACTGGTGTATTGCCTGAGTTCAGTACTGATGTATTGCCTGAGTTCAGTACTGGTGTATTGCCTGAGTTCAGTACTGGTGTATTGCCTGAGTTCAGTACTGGTGTATTGCCTGAGTCCAGCACTGGTGTATTGCCTGAGTTCAGCACTGATGTATTGCCTGAGTTCAGTACTGGTGTATTGCCTGAGTTCAGTACTGGTGTATTGCCTGAGTTCAGTACTGGTGTATTGTCTGAGTTCAGTACTGATGTATTGCCTGAGTCCAGTACTGGTGTATTGCCAGAGTTCAGTACTGGTGTATTGCCTGAGTCCAGTACTGATGTATTGCCTGAGTTCAGTACTGGTGTATTGCCTGAGTTCAGTACTGGTGTATTGCCTGAGTTCAGTACTGGTGTATTGCCTGAGTCCAGTACTGATGTATTGCCTGAGTTCAGTACTGGTGTATTGCCTGAGTTCAGTACTGGTGTATTGCCTGAGTTCAGTACTGGTGTATTGCCTGAGTTCAGTACTGATGTATTGCCTGAGTTCAGTACTGATGTATTGCCTGAGTTCAGTACTGGTGTAATGCCTGAGTTCAGTACTGGTGTATTGCCTGAGTTCAGTACTGGTGTATTGCCTGAGTTCAGTACTGGTGTATTGCCTGAGTTCAGTACTGGTGTAACGCCTGAGTTCAGTACTGGTGTATTGCCTGAGTTCAGTACTGGTGTAATGCCTGAGTTCAGTACTGGTGTAATGCCTGAGTTCAGTACTGGTGTATTGCTTGAATACAGTACTGGTGTAATGCCTGAGTTCAGTACTGGTGTATTGCCTGAGTTCAGTACTGGTGTATTGCCTGAGTTCAGTACTGGTGTAATGCCTGAGTTCAGTACTGGTGTATTGCCTGAGTTCAGTACTGGTGTATTGCCAGAGTTCAGTACTGGTGTATTGCCTGAGTTCAGTACTGGTGTATTGATGGTTATAACTAATTGGTTGTAGTAAGCTTGTTCAGTTTTGAATGAATTTTATTATACAGGATACATATATGCAATTGGTGGTAAGGACGACAAGCAGACTCTCAGCTCTGTGGAGAGATTAGACTGTGATAAAGAAACGTGGAGCTACGCAAAACCACTGCCAAGGAAAATGTTTGATCATGCATCAGCCGTCTGTGATGGGAAGGTAAGGTGGTATGAGGTTCTGCTGTATTTATATTGAAAAACATGATCCAGCATTTTTTTATTCAATATGAGTTATTGAGTCAGGGGTGGATTTAGGGGGATGCAGGGAGCGAAAGAAATGTCAGTATTCTTTGATCAATATGAGTTATTGAGTCCGGAGTGGATTTAGGGGGATGCAGGGAGCGAAAGAAATGTCAGTATTCTTTCCAAAATGACAATTTGGAGGGGACGTATTCGCATATCTCTGAATTTGCAGGGGGGAAAAGCATTGTTGGTCAATTTGTCCATGTTTTTTTGAGTGTGAACACATCCTATATGTTGCCCGCAATACGTACGATTACGTCACACTGGCGATATGACATTTAAAAGGGTAACACGGGTAACTGAAACATTCTAAGTGGTTTTGATTGCATGATAATAGTTACAGTCAGGCTCTAAAAATGAGTGAATTACATCAGTTGACTCTAGGTTGATCTTATTAATGACCAAACAAGGCAATTACTGGACAAATTATTGTTTTTGGACCATTCTAACGAATGAAAAATCCCCAGCGATCGGATTAGATATACATTATTCTTCTTTTCTGCGTTTCTGCAACATTGGCTTCATGGTTCTCCAAGTCTAGAAATTATAGGGTGGCGTTGCAAATCCATTATTTTGCGATTTTTTTATGCCATTTTGACAGCGACACCCAGATGTTGGAGGAGAGTTACCTCCCCTATACGGTTCGGTCAATACGATTGAGGTACTTGCTTTATTGTTGAAAACTGGATGACTAGAGTCTGCGTGATATTCAGGGTTGGAAAATTCCATTCGTCCGCACACCATGGCGAGTAACTATTGGTTCAGGATGAGAAAATATTTCGTCGTCCTGCCGGATGAGTAGAATTTCAATCATCCACAATCCAATGAATCATCTAAAATCCAATAAAACCGTTCGGTTTGGAACAGCCATCGAATTTGACAACTGGAACAATAACAATGCCGTGCATGCATACTGGCAATTATTGATTTCCCGGATGTAAAACTTTTATAACCCGGGACCGGGAATGCTATGATTTTAACATGCCCATATATTTTGTTTATTGTGTGAATAAACTAAGATCGTTTATATAATAATGTAAATAATGTTTAACTGTTTAGAAATACATATCAAATATTGACAGCGTTTATATTTGAACAAAATTAGCTTAACTGTCTAGGTCCCGGGTTTTAAACAAATACCAACATTCGTCTGCAAAATTTGTCTGAATTTATAGTAATAAGTTTCATTTGGATGCTCATTTTACCATAAGACAGAATTCAAATAAAATGAGCAGTTAAATGAAATTAAATGAAATTTAAGACTTCCAGCATTATGAAAATTACCAAAATATAAGGGGACGAGTAGAATTTTGTTAAGGATGCCCCATTACAATTGGAAATTCTTCATTAATTACCAAACTTTGTGCATTGTATAAAGGTTTACACACAAAAGAAAAAAGAACAGTAGGGAATTACTTTCCTCTGTTTTATAAACTTAAATAGCTTGAAACAATGGTATATTATATAAAAACAACGGTAAACTATTCACTTTGTTTCACTGCATGAACGAGTAGTGTAATCATTCTGTGTTCTGTGTAAACCTTTATACAGTCTACACATTTCGATAATTGTTGAAGAATTACCTGGTCAGTAGGGTATATTTAGACCATTGTTGCAGAAATTAAGAATAATGTATATCTGACCCGATCGATGAGAGAAATTTACGCAGTGAAAAGGTATAAAAAAAAAATCGGGAAAACAAGTGTGAATTTTGATTCTGGTCTTCCCTTTAATATATACATATATTCTATAACACTACCTCTTCTTCTCTCTATCCTTCTATACTACCATAATGGAAGCCTGTAGGTGCCATTCCAGGGTTTCTTCGTTGAGTCACAGGCAATACACTCACTTCCTTAGCCTCTTCAGACTGATGGGAACATAACTAGGCAGTCCTCAGTCTGTTCTCCGAGAATGTAAAAAGAAACATAGGAATTTGTCTGATAGTAAGAGAAGGACATGGTTCACCAATTTCTATGTGTCTCTCTCTCTGGGGCTGCTCTCAATACTCTATTAGGGAATTTGTTGATAAGCCATTAAACAACAGTTAGATTAATTTCATTAAACAGTTGCAGTTTTCTTTAATAATTCATGATAAATATACTACTTAAAATTTGCTAAGGATCACTTTTTTGCTGTCTAAATTTCTTGCTGAAATAAATAGCATTATTTCTATTTTACATGACATTATTTAGGGCAGTGTATGGTCATGTGATCTCATGTCTTGATTCAAATTGTGGAATTGTTGAAGTATCAATGAAATTAATATCGTTATTGTTAATTAATTTCTAATAAAACTATATGGAAGAATAAAAGTGATCTTTTGCAAATTTTGAGTAGAATATTAAAATTAAAAAGCTACTAAAATTAAAACAGGCCACATGTTCTTTTTACAGATCTATGTAAGTGGTGGTGTGACATTTTCCACAGATGTCAAGAAGAAGGTCTGGTGCTATGATCCACACAGAAACAACTGGAACAAAAGACAAGATCTCATTTCTGGTATTCACATATTTATTTCTTTATTCCACACTTTTTCAGAGTGAAAGCATATCTTTTATTTTCAAAAAGCATTATGGAGTTTTGTTGATGCCTATGTTCATCCATCCATCTGTCCATTACCATATCTCCTCTTAAACTATTGAGTGAAATTAAACAAGAATTGGTGTATGACTTCCCCATATGATAACAAAAGCAATGTTATTTTCAGAAGGTCAGATGCATTAAAAATTACTGTAAATCTGGTATTATTCGCGAGGGTTTTATATTTGCTATAAATATTTGAGATTCAAGAAACGCAGATAATAAACTCGAAAGAATATCCAAAAACTCGACCATCCGAAATGAAGTAGATTTGAATTATTTTCACATGATCGGTATGTCTATATATGTGTACAAGCAAGAAACATTTTATCCTTTAGAGTGGTGAATCAATACTTACTTATTAATTTCTATCAATTTGTTTAGAGTAGAAATTATAATAATATTTGTAAAATGGATTTTAGATTTATTAATTTTGATAATCATATTGAATCGAGGCTATTGAATAAGTTTAATGTGCGGCATCTATAATTGGCATTTATCCTTTTAATAGGCTATACGGAGTAATAAGAGAAAGTATGGGGACGTTTGTTTTACATACAGTGATCTTTAATCTTTTCGATATAGGGCAAAATTACGTTCACAAACTTACAAATCAAAAATGCTAATTTTATTTTCTGTTTACTGTTAGGTAGTGGTACTAGTAACTCTATTTGTGAAACATCATTGAAGGGAAAGGTGTTATAAATAATGGTCAATACAATCAATAAACCTTTACAATTATGTTCACACATTTTATCGCTTAGTATAATACTGTAAATTGTGATACAATAGGGATATCTGGGTTATAATGATGGATTGATGGAACTTTAATAATTGGTTAACATGGTTAACAAGCGTGAACAATTTTTATTTCCGAGTTCACTGATGTAATTCTATAAAAGTGCGAACACGGTAATATACACACGTACAATATGATTCACAAACAGCCTTCAATCAAACTAATACAACGTATTAATTTATGTACATGACATAATGAAAAATGACTAGGATAATGACCAGGATAATGATGTGCCTTCGAGCTATAAACAGGACTCCGATAGCGGAAGAAGTCTGAATTAACGGTATCAGGGAAAACCGAATGAAATAAACAAAATTCGACGATAAACGGCAAAGAAACATATAAGTATTAAAGAAAATATGAATATTTACATTATACTTGGACGCGAATTCATGATCACGCAAATAAATCAGAGACCCAGTGATTCAAACTTAAAGTCATGCGGAAATAATGTAATTTACAGTATTCAGTTTTCCATATTTTTGCACATAATGTTTTTTGTCTATAAACTTACGTCTGCTGGAGTGGAGTCAAAACCTTTTTTTCTTAATCACATCTCAAATTAATCACATGGAGATTTGCGATGATGCATCATCAATATGGCTCTAGTTGAATATGTTTTTATGTATTGTATAGCATCTCTTTCCAAACTGAAACTGGACCATGTTTAAATGTTTGCAAATATGACAATTTTGCTCCTCTTTTAAAAATTTGTGGTTTAATAGCAGATAAAACAATCTTTGCTGTTTAGATAACTGCAAAGTTATATTTTATAAGCATGACTATTGCAGGCAGGGCAGGCCACGGTATGGTGTCACTAGGCAAGTACTTATATGCTGCGGGTGGGTACAATGGTAACAGAGAAGCGCTCAATCCCGATGGCCTTCTACGTTGTCTGTTGTCCGTGGAGAGATACAGCGTGGAGACAAACCAGTGGACGAAACTGTCGGGCATGAAGCAGGGCATCACTTTCTTCGAAATGACAGGTAAGGAAAATACTCAACATGAGAATCACACTGAAGTGCTGTGCATGCGTGGGTTTGGGTGCAAACATGTTAATTTAGCTCTGTTTCTAAGATTATTTATCCTAGTTCTCGAATATTTTTACATAGATAAATAATGACAGCAGAATATAAACATATTAGTTTAAACTTATTTATTATACCCCCGCTTTCACAAAGTGAAGTGGGGGCTATATAGGAATCGCGTTGTCTCTAATGTCCCGTCCAGTCATGTCGCGTCGCATTCCGTCATACATTTTGTCGCGTCACATAACACATTGTTAATATTTGCATATCTCGAACACTTTGGAATGGATTGTTCCCAAACTTCATATACTCATAACAACTGATGAACTTATGTCCCTCTACATCGCCCATCATGGATTTTATCCCGTCCCATCGTGTCTCGTCGCGTAACACATTTTTAGCTTGACTATTCGAAGAATAAGAGAGCTTATGGTATCACGTCGGCGTCCCACATCAAGGTTTGCGTGTAAGCTGTGTTTACAAGTCTATATCTCTTACATTTCGTGTTTACAGGTCTGTATCTCTAACATTTCTTGTCCTAGCTGAACTAAATTTGGGAATTGGTTTCCTTATAGTATGTTGTAAAGGGTTTACATAAGTAATTTTGTCTTCTGCAAATTCTGGGCTCCCATGGAACTCAAGTTGTTGATGGCCCATAAAATGTGCTATAAAGGCAGATCTAGGTTTGCATGTAAGCATGACGTATATATATCTATAATTTTGGTTTGGGATTTCTTATAACATTATAATTTGTATGAGATTTTAACAATAATTTTATATCGGCCCAAGTTTCTATACCCGCCACGCCCCCCAACCCCACCCCAACATTGTTTTAGCCTTGTTTTCTGATGGTATATATATACTATATTATTTATTATTCTCTGAAAAATTGAATAGTCGAGCTGTGCTGTTCTCCGACAGCTCTTGTTAATACTTGCATATCTCAAACACTTTTGAATGGATTGTTCCCAAACTTCATATACTCATAACAACTGATGAACTTATGTCCCTCTACTTCACACATCATTGATTGCCTAATTTATTACGGAATTATGGCTCTTTGTTTGACTTAGAATTGTTCACTCTATTATAAATATTGTACAATGACATCTTAACATATTTTTTCTCAAACATTTTCGAATTATTGTTCCCAAACGTCATGTACACATACTTACTGATAGCCTTATGTCCCTGTACATCACCCAGCATTGATTGCCTAATTTATTAAAGAATTATGGCCCTTTGTTTGACTTAGAATTTTCCACTCTAATATTGTACAATGACCTGTTAACACATCATTATGTGGTCTCGCCTTAATTCCATTATGCAATGGTGGCAAAGCTTATATTAGCAGGATTATATAACGTATATTTCGATACTGAAGCATATTTAAAAACATTTTTTACTGAAAAAATGCGATAAGCGGTTTAAAATTACCTACTTAATGTTGTAATTTTACAATATGCTAACTTTTTAAGCCAAAAAAGGTTTTATTTTATACCCCAGCCAACCGCATTTTTGCTTCTTGGCGAAGGGGTTGGCTGGCGTATGAAAGTTAATACTCGGACCATGTAATGTTTTTCTCAAACATTTTCGAATTGATTGTTCACAAACTTCATGTGCACATAACAACTGATTACCTTATGTCCTTCTACATCACAAATTGTTGATGCCTAATATATTACAGAATCATGGCCCTTTATTTGACTAGAGTTTTTCACTCCATATTGAACTTCATGTGGCTTTCACTTTAACACTTTTCATGGATTATTACACCTAACATAGAGTTCTCACATGATGATATGATGTGTCTCTGCATTAATGTTTTTTTGATTCTGCAATTTTGTTTTACAAAATTATGGACCTTTGTGTTAATTAGAATTTCTTTCACATTAAGAAATTTACAGATATTTTAGACATTTATTATTCTTGATTTTGTCAATCATCGGCTAGAGCAAAAAAGCGGGGGTATTCATCACCTTCAGTGATAGTTCTAGTTTTACATTGATTGTAACGAAAGCTCTTGGAACATATTTTGATCACTCTTCTGTGGGGAACCAGTACTATAAAGCACATGCAGATAAAGTGTTTTATTCAGGGACAAATTACATAGTCATGACGGGGATCAAACCAACGACTTTTCGATCCTGGGTCCAACGCTCTACCACTAGATTAGAGTGACATATCAACCCCTAAAATTTCCTGTATATTACGTTGGTAATGTATATTACGTTGGTAGTTCTCAAAAAACTTGATCCCGGCAGCTTGGCATGCCTTGTGTCATCTCTACCTGGCAAAGATCAGCAAGGCTTAGATATGAGATATCTGTTGCTTGGCCTGTATATAAATATATATAAATTAACTGAACTATTTTAGCCATGTTTTACTAGAAACTCTACACATAATATGCAAACTCGGCCAATATGAACTGGAAATCGGCCAATATGAAGAAACTCGCCAATACAAGCTTAAGTAGCTTAAGTAGGTAACTAACAGAGCTTTCCCCAGGATTTTTTTTAAAGGAGTGGTGGCATTTTTGCGGTGGAAGCGGGGTGGGCTGTGGAAGTGGGGGTGGTCATCCCTTCCTGCATCTTTTTTTTTTTAATTGTCAGTTGGAAAGAAAAGATTTGATGTATATAATATATTCTTTTGCGCAAATCACTTTCGCAAATTTGTTTTTCCTTGCGCCATATTTCATTTTTATGCGCATTTGGCACCATTTGCGCATCCCAGTGCGAGCCCTGAAAGTGATAAGACATTCGGTAATTCCTAAATGTAAGGTTTAACTGGAAATAAAATATCATTATTTGATAATGCCATTGATAATTGCCTTTTCCAGTATTTGAGGGGAGGATAGTTGTGCTAGGGGGTCTGGACTCTGCTGGCCGACTGACCCAGTACATGCATCAGTATGACCTTGAAGAAGATAAGTGGAAGGTATTTGGGGAACTACCTAGACCTCTTAAAAGTAAGTATGAATATTCTAGAATACTGTATAAAATAAATAGATTACAGCCTTTCGTTGCTTTAGAGCCAAGGCCTCTGCTTCACATGGGCTTGCTCCTTGGTGGAGGCATGTCTGATGGGAATCTCTCATCTGCCTCTGCAGTTGGTGTCTCAATATAACCTACGTCTTCACACTCGAAGCGGTGATATTATTTTAAAACAGACTCGTCAAGTTTTTAATAAATTTAGTGTCGATAAATTGTGTCCACCTTAGTAATAAAATGGGGACTCCTGGTTATCATCACGGAAAAACCGAGTGCGAACTCTTAGGGTTTCATGGCGATTTACCTCTTGACTTGATATTCAAAGTTTAAAGAAACAAACTCGCCAAAAAAACCTGGCAAAATTGCACTACAAAACCGTGTATCGAAACTCTATCCGGGTGTTCACGTCATATAATCATGTACATGTGCCGATTAATAGTACAGGTTTTATTAACAGGGTTCTAAAAATACGCTTGACTGAATATGTGTAAAATGAATTATGAGTGTAACTTAAATCAGCGCTCCAGTTTCGGGGTTTAGCCAGGCTGGTTAAAACCATTTATATTGTGTCTAAAGAGATTGGATTCTCAAAATATGCAAGTTATATATATATACCTCATCGTCTGTCGGTTTAAAAATGGGATACATATCGTGATAACCCAGTTTGCAACTTCAGTTTGTTTCTTGTTTGATATTGTATAGTTTCTATCACTTATCTTTTACGAAATTGTCTCAGTCTCTGATAAGTTCGAAAATGAACCGGTTTTCTCTACACATGTGTTTTGATTATGAAAGTAAATCGTAATCTGCAACTAAGATCTATTTTTAACTTTATATTGTTCCCTTGTTTGTAATACAATCGTTCATACGGTTAAATGTTAAAAACATTCGTACATGTTGCTGGTACGAACCGGTTTGCTAAAAAAATATCACGGTACATATTATTTTTAGGTCCGTATCACAATACACCAATAAACCGATAATACCGTGCAGCACTACACATAGTTACTAGGAATTACAGAAAATGAATAATTAGGTCAGTACAGAATATGTATAATTAGGTCACACATAATTACTAGGTATTACTGAATATTTGTATAATTAGATCATACATAGTAACCAGGTAGTGATATAGACATATTGTATTACAGATGCCAGTTGTGGTGCTGTAGTGGTCAAATTGACAGACACGGGATGTATGGAGGATGAGACGGATGATATATGTGAGGCTTACAAAACTAGGTAGGCATTATTGTCTTGCATGTATCGGATTATAATCATGTTGCTGTTTCTGCTAAGCTTTGTGTATAGTCTATCGGTTCTTTAACTGTTTCTTCTGCCCTCTTCTCCTACAAAACAACTGCATTTCAGGAAACCTCCTCCCAATATCAAGTAGGCTCTTATAAAAATTTAACTTCCTTTGAGGTCCAAGATGCAAGAAAACAAACTTACGCTTGATCTTTGCATGCCACAGCGTTAATTTATTCACTGCATACAGTACAGCTCACACGAACCCCACACTTTACTCTTTCACACCGAGGAGGAATTTACAAATCGCATACTTACGCGGAGTTTTGATGATAAAACTACTCGGGAGTGGGAATCAGCTACGCGAAAAGCTCTCGGCATACTTACGCCACGATACTTCGCGTAGACAAACTCAGAGTTTGACGAGTCGAAACTGCACAGGTAAAGGGTGCAACTTTTTCTGATTGCAGTCATTATAATGCATAATAATTCAATAACTTTGGAAAAAATCAAAGCAAAAGTCAAGACAATTTGACAACTTGACTTTTGTTTTTGAAAAAGCGGATGTGGGAAAATTAGAATGCCTGGATTATGTATACTATGTCACGATAGTTATATGACGGTTCCTATTACAGCTTTGCGGCGACTGAACATAAAATTCAATTAGTAATACTGGAAATTATAATTATACTTTTAATTTATCATTATTTGTAACAAGTTTTTACTAGTCTGCTGTTTATTATTAATACATCGATGGGTTCTTTGGTGAGAAACAATCCGGGGGAAAACATAAAGAATTTTGCGAAGTGGATACTCGGGAGTCCAAAACACCGATTCCGCATACATCCGCGCGGCACTCGATGCCACCAAACTCGGCAAATCAAGTAAAGAGTAGGGTTCTCGTGAGCTGTACTGTACATCATTTTACCTTTATATGGAGAAAATGATGGTGTCCAGAAATGATGAAAGCACAAAGAATTTGTACATTTAATGAACAAAAGTTTATGTATTTTAAACAAGTTTATATTATAAGACAAAATTATTCAAGACTTCAGCAAGTATGTCAACATATTTCCCAAATTTTGACCATTTAGGATTGGGGGTTAGGTTAGGTTTAGAATGTTATTTAGAGGGGCGAACACTGTAAAAAAGCTCCAAACTTAAGTGAATTTCTGAAGAAAGAAAGTATTAAGTGAATTTCTGAAGAAAGAAAGTATTAAGTGAATTTCTGGAAAAAAAAACGTACTGGTAAATGTTTGCTTTAATGGTGTGTACTTTTGACTTGTTTCAGTTTACTACATGATTCTGCGAAGTTGACACACCTAACATTTTAAAGAGACAGCTCTCTTTTTTAGTAATGAAAATACATAATATGTTATTTATATGAAGACATTCATATTTAACGGCTTTTCCATCTAAATATACCGGGGGGGGGGGGGGGGGGTGTGGAGACAGACTACACTTTTTTTGCACACAAGGCTTAGCAATATTGTATAATTTAAAATTATATGTCTTACATTTTTGCTACAGTTTTGAGGATTTTGAGATGGCCAACATGTCCGAGGAACAACAACTTGCCGCCCAACAATACGCTCGCATGATGGAAAACTTTGAACCCGGTGATTATCTGCTGGACGAGTACGATATGGAAGACCATGATGAGGTGGATGTTGATGACGATGATGACGATTTTTATATAGCCTAGACAACAAACAAATGGATAACTTATCTCAACTTACCTCAAAATCAGTTAAACAAATCATGTACATATCAACTCAAAATTGGCAAACAAAAGTGGATGTCCTTGTTGGCATTTGTCAGATTGATGCAGTTTCACCTGATGGTTTAAAGCCACGTTTGTGTCGCCGTACAGTGTTTGCATTGTTTTACACGATATAATAGATCATGCCATTTCAGATTAAGTTTCTATGAAAGACTTCCATACGACTGAGTGACACTGATGATGACATTGATTACAGAGACTGGACCATACCTGTTTTATTCAAATTGTATAAATGGCTGCAACCAAGGCCTTCTGCCAGTCTAAAACATTCTCACATTGAATCACACTGGGAGCTCGACTCATCAAGTGAGAACATGTTGATTCTTACGGATGGCAGGAGGTATACAGTACTGGTTCTACCCAGGAAAAATTGGATGGTCTGGGTCTGCCTCTACTATAAAACAAATGACCATCATATATTGCTTAATATGTGCTAAAAATGACGTAAAACACCATTCAAACAAACAAATCTTCTGCCATATGACAAAGGTGCTTTAAAAACCAGTATACCAAGTGGCTGTATCCAAGGCCTACTGTCATATGACCTTGGTGCTTTACGAATGTTAACTATGATTCCTTGTATTTATAATTAATACATTATTTTTCTCGTATTAATATTTTAGTGATATTACTAAATGTGTGAGAGGTGTTTACTTCTGATTTTTAGCTCTACTGATCAGAGATCAGCAGAGCTTATGCCGTGGTGCGGCGTCCGTCGTCCGTCCGTCTGTCCGTCTGTCCGTCCGTCCGTTAACTTTTATTTGTAGCGACTACTCCTCTGAAACTACTGGATGGATATTCATAAAACTTTACAGAAATGTTGCCCATGAAGTCTAGTTGATCCTAGCAAAAATTCATGATGATGTGAAATCCAAGATGGCCGCCAAAGGTAAAAATAGATTTTTTAAATTCAAGTTTGTAGCGACTACTTCTTGAAAACTCTAAGTGATATTGATATGGGACTTTTTCTAAAATGATCAGCATGACATGATGTTGGTCCTTGTCAAAAATCGTTTTGATTCGACGTTAAACGTGGCTGCCAGCGGCCATCTTTGTTTACATAGAGTTATATAGTAAAAACTTGTAGCGACTACTCCTCTGAAACTACTTGGCGGATTTTCATGAAACTTCACAGGAATGTTGCTCTTGATGTCTAAATGATCCTAGCAAAATTTCAGGTCGGCCGGAAATTCAAGATGGCCGCCACGGCTAAAAATAAATTTTCAAAATACAAGTTTGTAGCGACTACTTCTTGAAAACTATAAGTGATATTGATATGGGACTTTTTCTAAAATGATCAGCATGACATGATGTTGGTCCTAATCAAAAATCGTTTTGATTCGACGTTAAACGTGGCTGCCAGCGTCCATCTTTGTTTACATAGAGTTATATAGTAAAAACTTGTAGCGACTACTCCTCTGAAACTACTTGGCGGATTTTCATGAAACTTTACAGGAATGTTGCTCTTAATGTCTAATTGATCCTAGCAAAATTTCAGATCGGCCAGAAATTCAAGATGGCTGCCACAGTTAAAAATAGATTTTTAAAAAATAAGTTTGTAGCGACTACTTCTTGAAAACTATAAGTGATATTGATATGGGACTTTTTCTAAAATGATCAGCATGACATGATGGTTATCCGAGTCGAACATTATTTTGATTCGACATTAAACATGGCTGCCAGTGGCCATCTTTGTTTACATAGAGTTATATAATGAAAACTTGTAGCGACTACTCCTCTGAAACTACTTGACGGATTTTCATGAAACTTCACAGAAATGTTGCTCTTGATGTCTAATTGATCCTAGCAAAATTTCAGGTCGGCCGGAAATTCAAGATGGCCGCCATGGCTAAAAATAGATTTTCAAAATACAAGTTTGTAGCGACTACTTCTTGAAAACTATAAGTGATATTGATATGGGACTTTTTCTAAAATGATCAGCATGACATGATGTTGGTCCTAATCAAAAATCGTTTTGATTCGACGTTAAACGTGGCTGCCAGCGTCCATCTTTGTTTACATAGAGTTATATAGTAAAAACTTGTAGCGACTACTCCTCTGAAACTACTTGGCGGATTTTCATGAAACTTTACAGGAATGTTGCTCTTAATGTCTAATTGATCCTAGCAAAATTTCAGATCGGCCAGAAATTCAAGATGGCTGCCACAGTTAAAAATAGATTTTTAAAAAATAAGTTTGTAGCGACTACTTCTTGAAAACTATAAGTGATATTGATATGGGACTTTTTCTAAAATGATCAGCATGACATGATGGTTATCCGAGTCGAACATTATTTTGATTCGACATTAAACATGGCTGCCAGTGGCCATCTTTGTTTACATAGAGTTATATAATGAAAACTTGTAGCGACTACTCCTCTGAAACTACTTGACGGATTTTCATGAAACTTCACAGAAATGTTGCTCTTGATGTCTAATTGATCCTAGCAAAATTTCAGGTCGGCCGGAAATTCAAGATGGCCGCCATGGCTAAAAATAGATTTTCAAAATACAAGTTTGTAGCGACTACTTCTTGAAAACTATAAGTGATATTGATATGGGACTTTTTCTAAAGACATGATGTTGGTCTTTGTCGAAAATCGTTTTGATTCGACGTTAAACATGGCTGCCAGCGGCCATCTTTGTTTACATAGAGTTATATAATGAAAACTTGTAGCGACTACTCCTCTGAAACTACTTGACGGATTTTCATGAAACTTCACACGAATGTTGCTCTTGATGTCTAATTGATCCTAGCAAAATTTCAGGTCGGCCGGAAATTCAAGATGGCCGCCACGGCTAAAAATAGATTTTTAAAAAATAAGTTTGTAGCGACTTCTTCTTGAAAACTATAAGTGATATTGATATGGGACTTTTTCTAAAATGATCAGCATGACATGATGTTGGTCCTTGTCGAAAATCGTTTTGATTCGACGTTAAACATGGCTGCCAGTGGCCATCTTTGTTTACATAGAGTTATATAATGAAAACTTGTAGCGACTACTCCTCTGAAACTACTTTACGGATTTTCATAAAACTTCACAGGAATGTTGCTCTTGATGTCTTATTGATCCTAGCAAAATTTCAGGTCGGCTGGAAAATCAAGATGGCCGCCACGGCTAAAAATAGATTTAAAAAAAATAAGATTGTAGCGACGACTTCTTGAAAACTTTAAGAGATATTGATATGGGACTTGTTCTAAAATGATCAGCATGACATGATGGTTATCCGAGTTGAACATTATTTTGATTCGACGTTAAACATGGCTGCCAGTGGCCATCTTTGTTTACATAGTTATATAATGAAAACTTGTAGCGACTACTCCTCTGAAAGTACCTGACGGATTTTCATGAAACTTCACAGAAATGTTGCTCTTGATGTCTTATTGATCCTAGCAAAATTTCAGGTCGGCCGGAAATTCAAGATGGCCACCACGGCTAAAAATAGATTTTCAAAAATCAAGTTTGTAGTCACTACTTCCTGAAATCAAAATCAATCAGTAGAGCTTCAAGGTCATTGACCTCTTGTTATTACAACTGTTATAGCTTTTGATACTATTGTTTTGCATACCAAGCATATACATTGTATAAACATTGGAATAATATTTTGTCAAAACAACAACAGTAGTCAAAAGTTCAAAACTACCTCTTCAGTTTTGTCTCTGTGCTTTGAAGATTTTGTATCAAGTTTAGATTGTAATTTGACGCAGAGAGTTAGATTTTGTCGTTTTTAATAATATTAACAAAATATTTGTGCATATCTTAAAGTGTTGTCAAGAAACAAATCAGCTGTTTATGAGATTTTTTTGTTTTTCAATTTTGTTTATTCCTATTTGTTTTGTGCGCTATACAAAAATGTGTGCTATACAAAAATATATATCCAAGTATAAAACATGGAAAATGTAATGAACGCCATTTTTCTGCTGTTAGAAGAAAACACCAGTTTTCAGTTTGTTTTAAAAACAAGTTAAATGTATTAAGGAGAGATAAAACAAGAGAGATAAAACAACACCGTCAATGTTGTTGTTTTTCAACATATTTCATGTACAAGTAAACATGGAAAATATTCAATGAAGTTTTGACATGTAAAACCAGTCCAAGTCCAGACTTTACAATAATAGGTGTTGCAAATCATGATTTTAAGCTTGCATGATAAAGCAAGCGTGACATTTCTATAGCACTAGATTATCTTTAATATTAGCTTTATTATATTTAAACAACTTTATGCATTTTATATGGTTTATTACGGTTTTAATAGGAGTAATTATGATATTAAATTAAAAAATGAATGTTTATTTTTCCTTTTCATGGAATTTGACAAAAAGTTGACACAGTTATGCCAACAAGGTGGTCAAACAATTTTAATATACATTATATATTTGAAGGATAAAATATATCAAGCATTGTTGATAGCGTAATGGATGTTGTTTGCCTTGATATGCAGACTTTGTGCTTTTAAGAGTGAAAAATTTCATTCTGAAGTTATTTCCCTTTAACTATTAAAAAATTTAAAATTGCTAAACATGAAGTGATAGAAGATTTTACTGACTTCGAACATTGTGTAACGGTTTCGTGACTTTGGGTATAAATTGAAATTAATTATGAAGCTGTTTTCTTAGAAGACAGTTGGTTTATAACTTGTGACAAATTTTACATTTACTGATAAGAACTTGATTACCCACATTTGTGATATCACTAATGGTAACCATCTTGACTATTTTGAGAATTGATATTTTTTCCTGAGGCCTAAAAAAACAACTTGTGTGTTTCTGGTTTCAAATTCATGTTCATTTTATCATTTTTTGTTCGTGTTCATTAAAGGTCTTCATCATGATCCCTGCATTGTTTCAGGTGCTATCTCGCTCGCATCAAAAGAGCAGTGGCAGAAAAACAATAAACGTGGCTCCAGCGTAAATGGAGTTTCTACGATAGAATTTGCAGCAACTCTGCAGTTCAGGGTGAGAAGGTTCTAGGCCCATTTTCCATATTTTATCTCGATGTACATGGAAGATGAGCCTGGCATGTTCATGCCTTTTAGGCGCCATATAACCTTTTCATGTGTTGGTGTGCCTTAAAACCCCAATTCAATTCAATTCAATTCTGGTTTCACCCTGTCAAAAAGTTAGGGTAGGTAGGTAGGAAAAAGTTTTTTTTTTAGATATATTGTTCGCATATATTATGCCATTTTTGTACTAAGGCAACTTTTTGATAACCTTTGCAATCCAGATTAGATGCTTAACAACTCTGGCTAATAAAATTATCATTTGAATAAAAAAAAAATAAAAAATAAAAAAATCTTTTTTTTTTTTCTGCTAAAAATATTTAGGGTCGGCGGTGATAAAGTAGGGACGGTCGGGAAACCGGAAACACACGTTTTTTTATTAGGCCTGATGTGTCTCCCTGCTGTGTTCACAATATCAGGTCTATTTAAATATTGGTTTGTTGGGTCATTCACACACAAAGAGTCGACCTAGTTTGTTTGTTTCCATGATCACTAGTTTCATATGGAATTTATAGACTACAATGCTAACCAGTACCACAATACAAAATGAATGTTAATTATACATGATATATTTTGACAAATAATGTATCTGTGTTGTGAGAGTAATGTCATTCACTAAGAGAAAACAGGTCTTGTGTCTACAATTTTGAAACATTTTCTTCTTTAGAAGTTATTTCCCTTTAACTATAAACCAAAACAAGCAGTACCGGTAATATAAAAAAAAACACATATTGTATTGGTAATGATCGAACATTGTGTAACGGTTCCATGACTTGGTTAATTGAAATTAATTATGAAGCTGTTTTCTTCAAGACAATTGGTTTATAACTTGTGACAAATTTTACATTTACTGATAAGAACTTGATTAGCCACATTTGTGATATCACCAATGGTAACCACTTTGACTATTTTGCTGTGTTCACAAGATCAGGTCTATTTAAATATTGGTTTGGTCGTCATTCACACACACAAAGAGTCGGCCTAGTTTGTTTGTTTCCATGATCACTAGTTTCAAATGGAATTTATAGATTACAATGCTAACCAGTACCACAATACAAAATGAATGTTAATTATACATGTTATACTCGGACAAACATTGTATCTGTGTTGTGAGAGACTACATGTACTTATTAATAAAGATAACTGATAACAATGAGTTGTGTCATTCACAAGTTAAAACAGGACTTGTGTCTACAATTTTGAAACATTTTCTTCTTTAGAAGTTATTTCCCTTTAACTATAAACCAAAACAAGCAGTAATATAAACTCTGACCTAATTACAGATATAGTTACATACATAGCATCTGTTCATAGTATAATTTGATATTAATTGGTTGTATTATTGTTTATTTCCATTTGTAATCTTTCATGAGGCTATCAAATGAATTTTTGTACCTTCGAAGTGAAAGAAATTTCACCGACTTTGAAGGTTTTAAGATGCATTCTTAGGCATCTGGTAATTGAAATTATTGTTAAACTTGTCCTGACAGATTGTCTGTAATTCGAAATGTCTGTAATTCGAAAAGATGGGATGGTGATGTGAGGATAGGGCTGAATTTAATGTTACTGATCATCCGCTGCTGGACTTGGAACACATTTGACAAAATCGCCATACATATTTTAAGCCTTTTGGAAATTGAAGAGTTTTCTTGTATTATCTATCCAGGTTGGGTTTACAAGATAAGGACGATTCAATATTGGTTATTTCTGTCGCTTGTTACCGTGATCAGTAGTACTGAATTTGACAATATGTAAACACAATTGCGGTAGGCACACAATAATAATAATAATACAAATTGAATGTTATTTATTCATGGGATACATTTGGAGATGTAATGTATCGGTGTTGCAGAGTCGTGTTCTTAATGTGCAATGTAACTGATTTCATTCTCTACGTATCTCATTAACAGTGATGAGTAGAATATCATTAACTCCAAAATGTAGACATTGTTCATTATCTTTAACATAAAGTGTTGAACCATGTCTTTCATACAAGTTAGGGAGGTCTTAAAAAATCTTATTTAATTCCGGAGGTTGTAGGATAATGCACAAATAGGTTACATCTCTGAATAATACAATTTAAAAATATTAATTTAAATCCTAAATATTTTCAAATTGTTATCATTCCTTGATACATTGATCCGTTTAAATGTAAGAAGGTTCATGTGAACTTTGACAATAATACAATAATACAAATGATATATCGTGTATACATCATACATTAGGACACTAAATGTATCTGGCATGTGGGAGTCGACGTGTACTTATTATGATGTGCGACTGATTACACTCTCAATGTATTGGTTTTATTCTGGTGTGGATAATGTTTGTCATGGACCAAATATAAAGTTATTTCCCTTTAACTGTAAACCAAAACAAGCAGTCTAATTACAGATTTACATACATAGCATCTGTTCATAATATAATTTGATATTAATGTGTTACATTCTAGTTTATTTAAAGTTACAATCTTTCATGAGGTATGAAATGCATACTTGTACCTTCCAAGTGGACAAATTTCACCGACTTTGAAGGTTTTATGATGCATTCTTTGGCATCTGGTAATTGAAATTAGTAAACCTGTCCTGACAGATTGTCTGGAATTCGGGAAGAGGGGATGGGGATGTGGGAAGGGGGCCAAATTTAATATTGCTGATCATGCAGATGGATTTTAACAGGTTTGACACATAATCACCATACATATTTTAAGCCTTTCGAAAGTTGAAGAATTTTCTTGTATGGTTTATCCAGGTTGTGTTTACAAGATCAGGACCATTTACATATTGGTTACTTCCGTCATTAACAAACTGTGCTTTTTCCCCCACAAAAAATCTAAGCGCTTGTTTGATTGTTACCTGCAAACACTAGTTTCATATGCAATTAGACAATAATGCCAGCAAGTTGATTCTACAATATATGTTATTTATACATGGCGTATTTGGAGAAATAATGTATCTGTGTTGTGAGAGACTACATGTACCTACTAATAATACAGATAACTGATTAAAGATGATTTTTGTTATTCACCAAGAGAAAACATACCTTGTGTCTTTAATTGACACTTTTGAGACATTTTGTTCTTTAGAAGTTATTTCCCTTTAACTATAAAGCAAAAACAAGCAGTCAAATAAAATCTGACCTAATTACAGATATAGTTACATACATAGCATCTGTTCATGATATAATGTGATATTTTTGTTTGCTTCAAACTATAATCTTCCATGAGGCTATGAAATGAATTTTTGTACCATTGAATTGAAAGAAATGTCACCAGCATTGAAGGTTTTGTGATGCGTACAATTATAATTGATCTATTAAGGCAAATTATATGTAAGTTGTTGTGAAGAGTGGGGTTGAGGGGAATTTAAGCTTAATTATATTAACAGTGATGAGTAGAATGTCCTAACTCCTAAATGAGTGAGGCCTCTATAGCCCAGTGGTAGAGCACTGGGCCCACAAGCGGAAGGTCGTGGGTTCAAACCCCGCCGGATGCTGGTCTCTCCATTATCATCTTTCATTTATTCATTGCTTATCATTCATTACCATTCGGCAAAAATCCACCTTCCCGGCCCTCAAATTTGGTTCATGAGTAGTTAGTACCTCACTGCTGTCTTGTGACGATGTTAGGCCGACGTTCACTGAAAGAAGGGAAGCTGTAGACAGAAATTCGTTGGTTCTTCGTATGGCGCGTCTAAAGTATGCAGTGGCCAGTAGCCTAGTAGTAGCCTAGTAGTGGCATAGTAGCTCGAATGGAGTACTAGGGGGAGGCTAGTTTCACAGCAATAGACAATAACAGAAGACATATCAGCAATGTCCCAGAAACAGTACAATCCGAAGGAAAAAAGAGAAAAATCAGGTGAACTGCGGGTGAACAGCGAGAGTTGTCGCAGAAACGGAATATACAGCGAGGCTTCAGCAGAAAGTATGTCAGAACAGATCACCATCTAGTAGGAGGGACAACAGCAGAGCTGGCGGAAAAACGGAGTGAGGGGAGGCGAAAGAAAGGAGCAGATAAAAGGAGTTGAGAAGGTGGGCCAAAAAAAATAATTCCTAAATGCAGACATTGTCCATGTTTTTTTAAAATAAAATGTTAAAACAGTTCTTTCATTCAAGTGATATTGATATTTAGTCCTAAAATATCTTATATACCATTAATAACAGAGATTTTAAGACAATACAGACATGGGTTACATCCCTGAACAATACAATTTGAAACTAATAAGTTTAATACTAAATAAGTTCAAATTGTAATCAATCTAGATACCTTATACCGTTTAAGTGTAAGAAGGTTCATATGGTATTTGGCAATAATGCAATAACAATACAAATTATATGTCATGCATACATCTCAATGCATCTGGCATGTGGGAGGCGACATGTACTTATTATGATGAGTAACTGATTCCACTCTCAAAGTATTTTGGTAATGTTTATTTTGGCGAGTATAATGTTTGTGATTGAACTAGATACAGATACAGATATGGGTCTTCAAATCAAATATAAAGTTAGCTCCCTTTTACTATCACAACAGTGTTATCAAAAGTTCAGCAGTATAAAGTCTGATACAATTTCAATGTTTTTAAGATAAAATAAGGATAACCTCTTGCACAATGCAATTTGAAAAGTATTGTTTAGTATATTAATTTAGTAATCTCATATTGGACTTGAAATGCATTAAAGTACCATCAACTTGAAAGGATTGTATCGACTTAGCAGGTTTTGTGATGTATTCAATAATAACTTTATGATTAATACAATTTTGAAACTCTTTCCTTCAAGAAAAGGATCAAGGAACTTTATTGCAGATTCAGCTTTATTAATTATAACTGGAGTATTCCACTCTCAAAGTTGCATATACTTTTGGTCATTTACCCAGGCATAGACAGAGATTTTGTCCCTAAATGAAATATGAAGTTAGTTCCCTTGAACTTTTAGGAAAGTGTGTTATCAAGACTTAAAACTTACAAAGACTGCAGGCAATTTGGAAGTGATTGGTGTCAATCAAGATACAAGTGAAAATTCTCATAATGTGTTTCAGTTTCATATACAATGTGTTTGGAATGCCACGACTGTCTTATGTTGAGCGTTTATATTTATTTCAGTACATATGCCTTTATGTGCAGTGGTGAAAACATTATATATGCAGTTATAACATCATTCTGTTTAGTTCATTCGTCATTATGTTCAGTGAGATTTTCATTATATGCAGTACATCAGACATTATATTCAGCTGGACGAGTACGATATGGAAAATCATGATGATCGTCATATATACAGTAACTTTGTCATTATATTTCTTGATATTTCTTCATCAAACTTTCAATATATACTCATCATGACAACATCGACATGACCATACTAAAATATAAAGGTCAAGGTCACACTGAAGGTCATTATATGGGTTAAATACTCATTCTTTTCTTCACGAAAACTTAACGTTGGCTATAACTTTCTCATTTCTTGATATTTCTTCATCAAACTTTCAATATATACTCATCATGACAACATCGACATGACCATACTAAAATATAAAGGTCAAGATCACACTGAAGCTCATTATATGGGTTAAATACTCATTTTTTTCTTCACGAAAATTTAGGCTAGTTTGTCAAGTTCATTTATCTGGGTCCAAAAAACCTTGTTATACTGAGAAACGCCGATCCGCTGAACACCCGTCTATTTCATTATATGCAGTTCATGTGTGTTTATATGCAGATGGTTCCTCAGTGTGTTCAGATCACTGACCATTATGTTCGATTGTTTCAGAATCGATTATATGCGGTTGATGTTTCAATATACGCAGTTGAACATCCATTATATGCAGTGGTTTTAACTTCATGTGCAGTTGTACAACACACTTTATGTTCGGTTAATTTTACATTGTCTTCAGTTTAGTCGATTTTATATGCGGCGCATGTTTCATTATGTTCAGGGCTTGTTTCCTTAAAATCATGTAAAATTTTACGGAAATTTCCAGCGTTTTTTTTTTGTGGAGAATGCCGGACTTTAGCAAACAATGCCGAATAAGGACCAATTATTGGGCTAATCCAGAAAATATCCACCCCAACCCTATAAAAAGGGTTTTAATACCAAATACCTCCTCCTGTCCACCACACCCCCTGGACAACGTCTTTCCAACCACCCCTGGACTAAAATGTAATTGGACGCTTCCACCTTAAACAAACTTTGACCACCACACGAACAATCTGTAGAAGGGGTTTTCTATGATTTTACCCCCACCTCCACCCTGGACTATTATAACCTCAAACTACCCACCCTGCAAGCAACTGCCCTAGACAAACTTTGTCTGAACACCCCACCCATCCACCCCGGATAACCTATAGAAATAATTTTTTTCTGATTTAACCCCCTCTACCACTAAACAAATAAAATGTCAAAATGCATGCGTCCAGTATTTTTAGCTCGCGTAAGATATTGTGATCACTTTTTGTCCGTTGTCCGTCGGTCCTTCAACAATTGTTTCAAACGACATCTCAGTAACCGCGTCACTGCAAACTTCACATGGATGATCCTGAGTTCAATGTTTTTCAAATTTGTTAAAATCAGGTCATCGCGACATCCAAGATGTCAACCATTACCATCAAAGGTCGAAATCTTAAAAAATCGGATTCTGACAGTTTTTCTTTATTAATGATAGGCACATATACTGTCGAGTTTGTGCAAATGAAGTCCCCGGGGTCAAAATTGATAATGCCCCGGGGGTCCAAAGTTTTTTACATTTTTATTTTTTTCTCTGAAACAATGTTGGCCCTCTTGTTAGCTCAACTGATCAGAGATCAGCAGTGCTTATGCCGTGGTGCGGCATCCGTCGTCCGTCTGTCAGGAATGTTGCTCTTGATGTCTAATTGATCCTAGCAAAATTTCAGGTCGGCCAGAAATTCAAGATGGCCACCACATCTAAAAATAGATTTTTAAAAAATAAGTTTGTAGCGACTACTTCTTGAATACTATAAGTGATATTGATATGGGACTTTTTCTAAAATGATCAGCATGACATGATGTTGATCCTTGTCGAACATTGTTTTCATTCGACGTTAAACATGGCTGCCAGTGGCCATCTTTGTTTACATAGAGTTATATAGTAAAAAGTTGTAGCGACTACTCCTCTGAAACTACTTGACGGATGTTCATGAAACTTCACAGGAATGTTGCTCTTTATGTCAAGTTGATCCTAGAAAAATTTCAGGCTGGCCGGAAATACCAAATGGCTGCCACGGCTAAAGATAGATTTAAAATAAATAAATTTGTAGTGACTACTTGAAAACTGTAAGGGATATTGATATGGGACATTTTCTAAAATGATTAGCATGACATGATGTTGATCCTTGTCGAAATTTATTTCGATGCGACTTTAAACATGGCCGCTAGCGGCCATCTTTGTTTACATAGATTTATATAGTGAAAACTTGTAGCGACCACTCCTGAAACTACTTGACGAATTTGTATGAAACTTCACAGGAATGTTGCTCTTGATGTCTAATTGATCCCAGATTTTTTTAAGGTCGGCATGAAATTCAAGATGGCCGCCATGGCTAAAAACAGATTTTTAAAAAAAAGTTTGTAGCGACTACTTCTTGAAAACTGTAAGTGATATTGATATGGGACTTTTTCTAAAATGATCAGCATGACATGACTTTGATCCTTGTCGAAAATTATTTTGAATCGACATTAAACATGGGCGCCAGTGGCCATCTTTGTTTACATAGTGTTTGTATAGTAAAAATTTGTAGCGACTACTCCTCTGAAACAACTTGACAGATTTTCATGAAACTTTACAGGAATGTTGCTCTTGATGTCTAGTTAATCCTACCACAATTTCAGGTCGGCCGGAAATTCAAGATGGCCACCAGGGCTAAACATAGATTTTTAAAAACAAGTTTGTAGCGACTACTTCTTGAAAACTGTAAGTGATATTGATATGGGACTTTTTCTGATGTTGATCCTTGTCGAAAATTATTTTGATTCGACATTAAACATGGCTGCCAGTGGCCATCTTTGTTTACATAGAGTTATATAGTAAAAACTTCCAAACTTGTAGCGACTACTCCTCTGAAACTTTATGAAACTTCACAGGAATGCTGATCTAGCTATCAAAATCTGTCAGTAGAGCTTCAAGGTCATTGACCTCTTGTTTTTATATATATATTATTTGTCCATGGGTGTGTGTGTGTGTTGGTCCAGACTCTATTGTGCCCATAGCGACCAGGGTTCTCCAGGCGTTTTAGTTGGCGGAGGGACTTTAAAACTTAGAATTAACAACAACAACAATCAGTAGAGCTTCAAGGTCATTGACCTCTTGTTTTTATATATATATTATTTGTCCATGGGTGTGTGTGTGTGTGTTGGCGGGGTGGGGGGTGGGGGGGGGGGGGAGGCGGTTTATGTCGTAGAAACCCCCTTATATAGGTTGTCAAGAGGGTGGTCAGACAAAGTTTGTCTCGGAGGAGGGAGCTTCTAGTCCAAGTGGGGTCGGGCGGGTATTTTGATATTTTATTTGTCCAGTGGAGTGGGATTAAATCAAAAATATACATCTATAGTTTGTCCAGGTTGGGGTGTCTGACAAAGTTTGTTTTGGGATGTATCGTCCGGGGTGATATTTGTTATTGTTGTCCATGGGGAGGGGTGGGGTTAAACCGTAAAACAAAGTTCAGTATGATCTAGTGTAATACATATTTACCTCTTGTACTAAAACAAAATTCTCCTTTATGTAGGAGATAATTCTCATAAAAAGTAAATGTGCAAACATTTGCTTGCAAGAGGAAAATGTTGTACTAGTTGAGTGCAATATCCTTCAATATTGAGAACTATATTATCAGACCGCTTTTTCTCATTTTTATATATCAAATCTTTTAAGTGTTGTCAGTCTCTTTGGATTATTTTGATTTTCTTTAATTTGTTCCGAAAAAATAGTTAGTAAATTTGATTTCTCTTTGAAGCTTATTTCTAAATTTACAAAATAACTTCCTGGCCACCCTTTCTAAACTTATGTAGGTAAAAATCCCGTTGTTTTATCAACTCTAAAATTACTCTGTTTGAGTCTTACTTCTTTAACTGAATTTAAAACGGACATGAAATGAGACATAAAATGTCTCTTAAGGTAATCCATGGATCACCCACTTTGCATGTACAAGTTTAAAACTAAAATCCTCTGTACTAAAGTTTTTCAATGATCTGATTTTGGTTAATTGATTTTTAGAAAATATTTTTTTTTGTATTTTTTTAGTGCAAAATTTGCAATCTCACAAACACACTGTCATATGCAGCAGGATAGGACCGCCCATTCGTATTCATTTTGTCATTTTTTATAATGCTCAGTCAAGGTCTGTATCGTCCTCCAATAGGAATGGATACAGAGTGACACACTTTTACTTTTGTATGACAAAGAATGTGATCCAACAAGCTGCTTGTCTTGTAAATTCACTAATTATCTGCTCAAGGTCAAACATCTTAAGTATACTAGCATATTTCTTAAAAAGTGGGTTAGATTTCTGTTATAAAAAATGTCAAAATCACCCAACATATATGTTTCAAAATCAGATCAAATATTTAAAATATTTTCAAAATGTTCTAAAAAACGGGTTGTTTTGGTGGCCTGTAAACTGTTCCTATAAAGTTAGGTTTTTGGGTAAGAGCAATTCAGTAAAAAGAATTTCATTATTATGTTCATTAAAATCATGTCTGACAGTAAATGCAAGGTCATTTCTAATATGAACAAACTCCTCCATGTCTTGCTGTAGTATTTAAGATTACAATGTGTGACGATTGACATGATACTTTGAATGGGGCTACAACTATTGAATATAATTTAAACAAAAAGCCCAAACATAATAAATATGACGCATGCACCAGTTAAATGTGCGTGAATGGTATATTGTTCGCAAGCTATTCACGTCAGTAGGTCTTTTGTGTAAACTTGACACAAAAGGATCAAGGACCCTACTGTTTTGACTATTTGTACACACGTTAGTAATTTCCCACATATTCCAACTATAAATGCACCGCGTATTAGCTTATGACGCAGCTGTATTGACGCTAATACACTTATTTTCGTTCAAAACCGGTAAGAGCCATTAAGCGTGTTTTTTTCTCAGTGAAACCTAAACATAGTGACCATAGTATAAATGTACACTTAATGAGTACCGTAACTTTCCGATTTCCTTGTTGCAGTATATATTATTGAATGGGGTTGTCCGTCCATATCCTGAGTGTATCATAATAAGGGAACTATAACACACACTCATGGAATTTCATTAGTACATTGCTCTTGGTGAGAGCCCGAACCCTAGCATTTATGGGGTCAGTATCCTGACCTTATCATTCAAGGTCACCATGACCTTATATGGAAATACGTATTCCAGAGGTTAACTTCAAACCAATACAAACCTACACTCATGAAACGTCGTAGGTACATTACATTGCCTTTGGTGAAAGAATGAACCCTGTTGTTTTTGGACTCAGTAGGTTAAATGTCAAGGTGTCATGACCTTATATGGAAATATGCATACCGTGTGACAACTTTGAAAACATAACGTCTAATCTCATGAAACTTCATTGGTACATTGCTCTTGGTGTGAGGAGGAACGCTCTTTTTGGGGTCAAAGGTCAAGGACCGCACGACCTTATATGGAAATTCGCATACGCACGATAACTTCGAAACCATAACATACACACTCACGAAACTTCATTGGTACATTATCTTTTTTGGGTCCGTACCTCACCAATGGCCTGATATGGAAATACGCATTCCAGATGATAACTTCAAAACAATATACACCAACACTCGTGGAACTTTATAGGTACGTTGCCTTTGGTGAAATAGTTAACCCTGTTGTTTTTGGAGTCCGTAGGTTAAAGGTCAAGTTGCCATGATCTTATATAGAAATATGCATTCCGTGTGATAACATTGAAACCGTCACACCTGAACTCATTAAACTTAAAGTATATATATATATATATATATTGGAGGTAAGTAGGTCAAATGTCATGACCTAACATGAAAATACGCATTCCAGTGATAACTTTTAAACCACAACGTCCACACTAATGAACATCAACGTTACATTGCCATTGATGAGAGGAGGCACCTTTTTGTATTCGGGTCCTTAGGCAAAAGGTCTAGGTTGCCATGACCTTAAATGGAAATAGGCATTATGTGCGATAACTTCAAAAGCATAACACCCACCATCACGAAACTTCATTGCCTACACATTGCCTTTGGTCAGAGAAGAACCCATGTGACAGAAGTTTAACTATTAGACTTCCATCTTGAAACTTTATAAAAATAGTACCCATGTTTAAACAGGGACTTCCATTAATCATGGGGTTAGTAGGTCAAAAGGTAATGTCACATTAACCTGATCATGAAAAATGCCATTCTGTCCTTGGTAGCCCACCTGAGCCGAAGAGCTATTGTGACGCTTTTTGTCCGTTGTCCATCGATTACTTTTGCGTAAACGACTTCTCATAAATCGTTTTACAATTTTGACCAAACTTCAAATGGATGATACTGAGGTCAACGGCTTTCACTTTTGTTAAAATCGGGTCAACGCGATATTCACGATGTCCGCAATTACAATAACTACATAATTACACTCACAACCTTAAAAAATCTTCTCAAGAACCGGGGAACAGATTTCGAAATTTTTTCTTTATAAATGATTGCCATTGATATCAAATTTGTACAAATAAAGTCCCCGAGGTCAAAAATGAGTTTGTATAGTATATGGAGATTTTGCTGTTACTCAAAATAGAAAACATCGTGTCAGCTCAATAACGTTTGTTAGAAATTAGATATTGCGACTAAACTTTCTATATATGTAGCTTATATGGAACGGAAGCTTAGGATTGTATTTGAGTCACTGGGGTCAAGGTCATGGTTGCTGTTCCTAAATGTGTTGGTAGCTTATATGGAAATGAAGCTTGGTATTGCACATGAGGTCACTGAGGTCAAAGTCACTATTACTTTAAAAATAGAAAAAATGGTTTCCACTCAATATGTTTTGTAAGGAATGAGATATTGCGACGAACCTTTCTGTGCAAGTAGCTTATATGTAAAGAAAGCTTAGGATTGCATTATAGGTCACTGGGGTCAAGGTCGGTGTTACTAAAAATAGCAAAATGATTTCCACTTAATATGTTTTGTTAGGAATGAAATATTGCGACGAAGCTTGCTGTGTTGGTAACTTATATGGAAATGAAGCTTGGTATTGCTTAAGAGGTCACTGGGTCAAGGCCAAGGTCACTCTTGGTAAAAAAACATGTTTCCACTCAGTAACTTTTGTTAGAAATGAGATATTGTGACGAAACTGCAGTGTAGGTAGTTTATATGGAAAGGAAGATTAGGATTTCATTTGAGGTCGCTTGAGTAAATGTCAAGATAACTATTACTTAAACTAGAAAAATGGTTTCCACGCAGTAACTTTCGTTAGGAATAAGACAAAACTTGAAGAGTTTGTAGCTTATATGGAAATGAAGCTTGATATAGCAAGATGTCACTGGAATCAAGGTAAAGGTCATTGTTACTAAAAAAATAAAAACAACTTTTGTTAGAAATGTGATAATGCGACGAAACTCGCTGTGTATGTAGCTTATATGGAAAGAAAGCATAGGATTGTATTTGAGGTCACTGGGTTTAAGGTCGCTATTAAAATAGAAAAAAAGTATTTTCACTCAATATATTTGTTAGGAATGAGATATTGCGACAAAATTTGCTGTGTTGGTAAGTTATATGGAAATGAAGCTTGGTATTGCATATGAGGTCATTGGGGTCAAGGTCAAGACAACTGTTACTAAGGTCTCACTGTTGCCAAAATAGAAAACATGTTTCCACTCAATAACGTTTGTTAGAAATGAGATATAGTGACGAACTGCTGTGCTGGTAGATCATATGGAAAGAAGCTTAGCATTGCATTTGAGGTCACTGGGGTAAATGTCAAGGTCACTGTTACTAAATAGAAAAAATGGTTTATACTCAATAACTTTTGTTAGGAATGGGATATTGCGACGAAACGTGCTGAGTTAGTAGTTTATATGGAAATGGAATTTGGTATTGCACATGAAGTCACTGGGTTCAAGGTCAAGGTCACTGTTACTAAGAATATAGAAAATGGAATCAACTCGATAACTTCTGTTAGGAATGAGATATTGCGACGAAACTGACTGTGTATGTAGCTTATTTAGGAAGGAAGCTTTGGATAGCATTTGAGATCACTATGGTTAAGGTCACTGTTACTAATGTTACTTAAAATAGAAAATATGTATCCTCTCAATTACTTAAGTTAGGAATGAGATAATGCAAAGAAACTTGCTATGTAGGTAGCTTATTTGGAAAGGAAGCTTGGGATTGCATTTGAGGTCACCGGAGTGAAGGTCTATGTCGCTTTACTAAAAACAGAAAAAACAGGTTCCACCAATAATGTTTGTTAGGAAAGATGTCTGCAACGAAACTTGCTGTGTATGTTGCCTATATGGAATGGAAGCTTAGAATTGTAGTTGAGGTAACTGGGGTCAAGGTCATGGTTGCTGTTATTAAAATAGAAACAATGTTTCTAGTCAATAACTTCAGTTAGGAGTGAGATATTGAAGTGAACCTTAGTGTGTAGGTAGGTTATATGGAAATATATTTTGGACCAAAACTTGTAGAAATATTATGGAAAACCTGTTTTTTGTGGAATTTCCACTTTGCCTGTCTTTTCTGAAACTACCGTTATACACTATTCAGGGCAATTTTGACCCCCTTGTTTTACGCCCGTTTGGAAAACGGGACGTATTATGGTTGTCCGTTCGTCCGTAAACAAATGCGTGAGACAATTTGTTGCAATTAAGAGCCTGGTCCCTACCTTCAAAGACAAGGTCACACGTATCCTTTAAGGTTATAACTTCATTATCTAACATTAGATTCCAATAATACTATACAAACATGTTCACCATCTTGAGATAGTTTGTCGCGACCGTATACTTATACCTACCTTATATGTCATTGGATTCCAATACTATGTTACACACATGTTCACCACAATGAACTGCGACCAAAAGCAATGTGCCTACCGTCTAGGCCAAGGTCACACTTACACCGAAGGTTATTGTTATAATTTCATGTCCGGGCTAAGGATCTTTATCTGTCATTGCATTCTTATAATAGTAAACACAACTATTTCTGTTACCAATTATTAAACAATAGGCTAGCATGAATGTGTACTATTTATTAGCCATATTTAAACAAGCTTGTATGTGCGGTCTGATAAGAATTTAACCGCTAATACACATTTTTACTAGAACGATGAAGACAGTGAAGAAAAGCGTGAGTTTCATTGAGTTGTGAAGAAAATTATATTATTATATAAAACAATATTGTCAGTTTAACAACCAGGCATACAGCATATTTTACAGGATCATAGTCAAAACATCTCGGCATATATCGAAAGTATATCTATACGGGTATGATGGTTCTTGTTTGGATGCATTCGGTGCACAAATCGATCTTCCAATTTCAATTTTGTTGACATCAACTTACCAAGACCTAAAAAGACCTTGTCGAAGCGGTCTGATTGTATTTGTTCGAGCTCGATTTGTATCAAAACCTTACCGGATAGACACTTTTACTGTAGTAGCTTTTGTTTTTCCTAGTTTGACCCTACATACATTAGATACGGCTGTTTCACACACCGTTGGCTGTTGTGTGATGTAAAATGCGGGAAAAACGCGTCACATTTGTAAAAGTTAGACCTTATCTTTCTATTTAAAGAAATAGGGAATGCGTTGCATAGAAACGGTGGAAAGGATAGGATAGAAAGACGCATTCCGGACGGTAACGCCGAAACCATTTTACATACACTCATGAAACTTCAAAGGTACATTGCCCAAGGTAAGAGGAGGATCCCTATTGTTTTTGGGGTAGTAGGTCAAAGGTCAAGGTCATTGTGACCTTATATAGAAAAACGCATTCGGACGATAACTTCGAAACCATAACACCTACACTCATGAAACTTCATAGGTACATTGCACTAGGTGAGAGGAGGATACTTATTGTTTTTGGGGTCAGTAGGTCAAATGTCAAGGTCACCGTGACCTAATATATAAAGGTGCATTCGAAACACCTACACTCATGAAACTTCATACTACGTACATTGCCCTAAGTGAGAGAAGGATCCGTATTGTTTTTGAGGTCAGTAAGTCAAAGGTCAAGGTCACCCTGACCTTATATAGAAAGACGCATTTCTGACGATATCTTCGAAACCTTTACACCTACACTCATGAAACTTCGTAGGTACATTGCCCATAGTGACTGGAGAAAACCCAGTGTTTGGGTTTCAGTAGGTCAAAGGTCAACGTCACTATCACCTTATATGGAAATATGCATTCCACATGAGAACTTTAAAACCGTAACACCTACACTCATGACATTTCATAGGTTCATCACCCTTGTTGAAAGCAGAGCTCAAGGTCACTGACCTTATATGGAAATATGAATTGCGCATGATAACTTCATATTCGTAACATCTACACTCATGAAACTTCATATGTTTATTGCCCTTGCTGAAAACAGGAACCCAATTTCCTTTGGGGCCAGTAGGTCAAAGGTGACAGTCACAGTGACCTTATATAGAACTTCAAAAACGTAACACCTACACTCATAAAACTTCATAGGTACATTGCCCTAGTTGAGATGAGAAACCCTACTGTTTTTGGGGCCAGTAGGTCAAAGGTCAAGGTCACAGTGACCTTATATGGAAATATGCATTCCGCATAATAACTTTAAAATAACATCTACACTCATAAAACGTCACATTCATAAAACTTCATAGGTACTTTGCACTACGTGAGAGGAGAAACCCTATCGTATTTGAGGCCAGTAGGTCAAACGTCAAGGTCACAGTGACCTTATATGTAAATATACATTCCGCCCAATAATTTCAAAACCATAACACCTACACTCATAAAACTTCATAGGTGAGAGGAGGAACCCTATCGATTTTGGGGTCAGTAGGTCAAAGGGCTAGGTCACAATCACCTTATAGGGAAATACGAATTCTGCATAACTTCAAAACCGTACAACCTACACTCATAAAACTTTATAGGTACATTTCCTTAGGTGAAAGGAGGAGCCCTATTGATTTTGGGGCCGGTAGGTTTAAGGTCAAGATCACAGTGACGATGTTCTATTTCTATTCTAATACCCCTAAAATGTGAAAATAACGCACACATCTGAAATCTTTCGCATTGCTTTGCTTACTCTCCTAACGTTGCATACGTTACAATGCGCAATGCGCAATGCTTATTCTCCTAACGTTGCACAAATTACATTGATATATCGTTCAATATAACGAGATATTTTAAACTAGGCTATATAGTGCGGGTGTATTAGAATAGCGTAATAGTGTATGTGTTAAGCAAAATGAAACGATAATATGTTGTGTGCCTGTATGTTTTGTTCACGATATAATATATCGATTTTACGGCTGTCTTTACCGTTTTATTTCTTTAAAATATCACAATGTCATGCTAAACTTGTAATTTGAGATCTCTGAACAAAAGCCTTTAGATAATAAAAAAAAACGACCTGAACACCCATCGACGTGAGAATCATGACTTACGGTAGTCTGTACCTACCATACAGTCATGATACCCCCGTGTGGTTGCCGGGGTAGAATACAACCACTGTAATCTCACAAACACACTGTCACATGCAGAGGGGTAGGACCCCACAACCATTCATATTCATTTTGCCATTTTTTATCATGCTAATTCAATGTCTTTATCATGACTCCGCGTATGCAAACGTTAAAGCCTGGCTCCGTCGTAAATGGGGTGTCTACTTTAGAATTTGAAGCGACTCTGCAGCTCTGCAGGTAAGAAGGTTCTAAGCTCATTATCCATATTTAATTTGATGTAAATAGAGCATGAGCCTGACACTTTCATTCCTGTTAGGTGCCATATAACCTTTCATGTGTTGGTGCGCCTTAAAACCCAATTCAATTCAATTTAATTCCTTGGCCAGAATGTTAGGTAGTACCCCGTAACGACCCACACACGTACTTTCCCGGCCAGGTTTCGGAAGACATTGTGCAATAAAACAAACCTTAAATACATGTACCAAACATGCATGCATACACTCACAATACAGAAGAATATCATGTCGATCGAGTATGTTTTTATAAGCCACTCAGTATTTTTAGCCATTTTGGTATTTACATTCGCCCCTCCCGTTTGATCTTGTTCCTTATTTGAAATAAAGTAACCCGCAACATAATGGCAAAATTACGCTATAAAACGGTTTATCAAAACTCTATACAGGTGTTCCGGTCATATAATAATGTATATATGCCGATTAAAAGTAAAGGTTTATTGACGGGTTCTAAAAATACCCGTCATTGAATATGAGTAAAATTAATTATGAGTTGGTAACTCTTAATTCGACTCTCCAGTTTCGGGGTTTGGCCTGGCGGGTTAAAACCGCTTATATTGTGTCTATAGAGGTTGGATTCTTAAAATATATAAATTATATACCTCATCGTCGGTAGGTTTAGACACGGTGTTCATATGATGTAAAAATGTGGCTGTTATTGGCGGGATAGCTACTTTAAATGCTAACTAGAACTATCACTGACGGTGATAATTACCCCCGCTTTGACAACTTTTGAAATGAAAGCCACATAGAGCTCATTAAACAATATTTCAGTGGCAAATTCTAAGTCAACTAAAGGACAATAATTCTATAATAAATAGGCAATCACCAATGTGTGATGTAGAGGGAAATAATGTCATCAGTTGTAATGAGTACATTAAGTTTGGGAACAATCCACTGGAAACCGAGTAATATAATGTGTTACAGGAAATTATACAATATTAAGAGTGAACATTACTAAGTCAAACAAAGGGTCATCAGTTGTTATTTGTTGTTATTTGTATTTGAAGTTTGGGAACACTCCATACGAAACTGTTTGTGAAATGCAAGTGATAAACATGTGTTAGGGACATTTCACAATATTTGAATAGACAATTCCAAAATGAGAAAATTTGTCCTATAGAAATCACAGCACCCAAACGCAATGACACAGTAGTTCCGTACTGCACCACCACAAAGAGCAATTAAATAGTCAATGAAAATGACACTACACAACCCAAAGAGTGGTGAACACAGGGTTATCGACTTGAAATGGTCAGTAGACAATATGGCCTACTGGTTAGCCTAACTCCATTTAATGTATACACAACCTCGATATTATCATGTCTTTAGCACCCAAATTGACAGTGTAAGTAAAAGTACATCCCATCAAAAGGAAATCTCTAACAATACTGTCCGGAGAAATTAGCAATCGATACACGTATATGTAGAAAAATATAAAATATACACAATTAGAAACACCTCGGGATGAATCCAAAATTGTACTGAACAACCACAGCAGAAATAGTAACCCAATCTAGTGTAGGGCTAGAAAATCTGCGGGACGAAAGTTCATGCACCCAAAGGGTGTACTAGATTAGACAGTCAACAATGTGTGATGTAGAGGGATATGAGGTCATCAGTTGTTATGTTCTTTCCGTTTGATCTTCGTTGTTACAATCTCTTCTGTATTTTCACGGTACCTGAATGAAATGCTCTCCAAGGCATCCTTATATTTAAATACATATTTATAATACAAAATTTGGTTTTATTGTGTTTGCAAATTTAGAAAACATAACTTTCTAAAGACACTGTTGGGAGAAAATACTTTGACCATTAAAGGAAGAGATACCACATAAGCTACATAGTCAACATTTAAGATGTAGAAACATATATTTTAAAAGCAATTAATAATACATAGTCAAATGAATACTTTGGGCGTGTTTATGTAAACAGAAGAAGCAGTTGATCGCGCAAAAACACAACCTTAACACGGGTTATAGTGGCATACTATTATATCTATAAAAAAAACAAAAAACATGAGAAATGGATTTGAAGAAAGTTTACTTCGGATTTTTTTAAAAATAAATTCGTCTGCTTTGAAGAATAGACAAGCATACTGTGTATAATGATACCTGTTATGTCGCATGCCACAAAATTAACCATGGTTCACATTACACATGTAACACTTAACACACTCATCCGGTGGGTTATATAATAGGTTCGTTAAAGGGGTATTATGTTCTTTTTAAATATTCACCTCCTCGTCCAACATCATCGTTAGTCGGAGAAAATGGCGGACACATAATTACGTGGAGGTTTGTTGAATCTCACTAGCCGATATATTCATGCCTGGCGATACGACAATTAAAGAGTGTTAGACTTGATTTTATAATCACACATCTTATGTATGGCCAAACAAGGCCAGCGATATTATAACAAATACCGGAGAAACAAATGGATTTACACTCATCTTAGCTAAAGTGATGGCGTTTAAAACAGGTTTGCAATACAAGTCGACACGTTTATTATTGCCCGCGGAAACACACGTCGATAAAATATATAATATAATATGATATTGGTAGCACGTTTGTCGAAAGAACATTTAACACATTTTGAGCATTTATAACAACTGTAGGAATTTGAGTGATAGTAAGATAATGTCACGGCTCGCGCATTTCTATGTATCATTGTCCTCTCTCTTGGGATGATCCACGTAACCTGAGATAATGTGCTGATTAAACATTAAACATCAATTAAATTTATTTCATTGAATGATTTATGATAAATATTAAATCAAGCTAGGCTGGAACATTTGAAAGAAATCCGCATTGAAAATAAGGTTGAAATGAGAGACCATTAGGGAGAAGTGAGATATGAGAGTGAACCATTTTCATGAGTTTTTAAATGTGGATGAATGATCATATATATATGTTTGATAATAAACATTAACTGATATAATTGCTCATTGATTCACACACATTTTAATCCAATATTTTTTTTTTTATTCTTTAAATGATATCATAATTTTAATAATGGAAAATTTGCAGATAATATGTATTATTACGTCACGGATGTAACAGAATATGTATAATTATGTCACTCATAGTTACAAACAATTACAGGTAGATATGTTTTATTACAGATGCCAGGTGTGGTACTGTAGTAGACAAATTGATAGACTCAGGATATGTGGAGGATGAGATGGAATATATCGGTGAGACGTACACAACTGGGTAGGTATTATTACTTGACATTTAACTGATAGTATGTTACTGTTTAGTCTCATTTATTTGACGTCTTCGTCTGCTTTTCTTTTTACATACGGACGTTTATAGATGCAACCTATGAGGACGGCAGATATCAAAAATCGTCTTGCCGTTCGTAGTGTATTTTATGCACTAGTTACTGTTAAGCTGGGATCGCGCATCGTCTGTCTGTTCTTCTGCCCTCTATCCTAAAAAACAATTGGAATTCAGTAATGTCTTCCCAGTGCTGGCCTTTATACAATTCTACCTTTGTTGGAGGTCCACGATGCAAGAAAGCAAACCAATATAATGCTTCATCGTCGCATGATACATCACATCTTGGTCACTGTGTACATCGTTTTACGTTAAAACATTGGTGCCTTGCTAAAAAAGAACAACACCAAACAACACAACATTTATGTATTGCAAACAAATTAATAATACATGTAAATAACTCGAAAGCATTCAAAACGTCAAAATTAGTGATTTTGGACAGTCCCCATCAATTTGTAAAGATAATTATGCAACAAGTCATAGTATTGAAAGTACATTAGCCCATAAAACTAATTACGTTGACAAACACTACACAACTACCATTATTGAATATTTACTAAATAGAAACACGATGTTTTAACTGAATTCAATAGCGGAACAAAAATGTGCGGTTGAACTCCATGCCTACATTAAAATTACACTTGCGGGTAATAAGTGATGACCGTGTTACCAATTAAGCTACATAGGACAGTTATGTAATGCAAGGCATACTGTAATGCAAGGCATACTATAATCAAAACCTAATGCGTTAATGGATGTCCCTTGAGTAACAGAAATATGAAGGTGTGGTCCCACCGATGCTTACAAACAATAAAGCTATGCTCATGTTTTTATGTATATATTTCACTGAATACTTGATTTACTTACGGAAAGTTTACCCGTAATATTACGCATGCTTTTTATTAATACTTAGAAACTACAGCATTCATCTGGTAGGAAATTCCATTTAAATATACCAGGGTGGGTGGGGCGGTGACGACACTATTTTACACCCCGCCAATATATTGTATTTTACCAAATCAAACCCCGCCCCCATGTATGCGTTAACCCTACAACCGATATATTAACAATTAAAACTGCGTTCACGCAACATTTCCTGGTAAAATTAAATGGAATAAGATGATTTTGTATAATAAGTAATAAGTTTTCGGAGAACAAGAACTTGCCGTAATCGTAATTATGGTATTCTTTGCCTCGTCCATTGGGTGTGGACGTAAACCAGACGGTCCCGTTATAGGACCCTATTCTCGGAACAGGTTAATGAAATATAGGACTCTATTTGACTGTAAGAGTAGGGGTTCCCGGATTCCTATGTAACATTCCTTCTCTTTGGGGCGGCTTTAAATAATCTATAATATTGATGAGCCTTTAAACATCATTTAAATCAATTTAAATAATTTGAACACTGGTTTTATTGCTGTCATGAACCGTCTGTATATATGCAATTTGACAAAATATTAACGCAATTATGCCAACACAAATGAGGAAATCACAGCACACAAGCGCAATAGCATCGTAGATCCGCACTTTACCACAAACAAAGAAATATAAAATTAAACGGACAATACGCAACAAAAAGAGTGCGGTTACCGACTTGGAACGGTCAGTAGTCAATATGGCCCACTGGTTAGCTTAAATCGATTTTAAGTGTACACAACCTCGCTATATCATGTCTTCAGAGCCCAAATTGAAAAGACAATGTAAATAAAAGAAAATCCCATCAAAAGGAAATCTCTAACAGTAAAATCCACATCCAGAGATATTAGGAAACAATACACTTATATGTTATTGTAAAAAAGAAATATATATATAAACTTAATTATTAACACCTCATTTGCAGCCAAAGAGAAAACCAATCTAGGGTACGACCAGAAAACCCGAGAGATGAAAGTTCATGCACCAACCTGCCATTTCAGGGTTTCAGAAGGTGCAGCCATGCAGTCCCAGGAGGTTGTTCGGTCATCGCCCAAGACTGATGGTGGAGGGGTCAATCACTAAGCATGACGTGCGTTGTAATACTAAAAGGTAAATGTAGAAATTAAGTAATTTATTCATCATATATTTTAAGAAAATGTATCAGGCATTGTTTATAGTGTAATTGATGTCATTCAACTTGAGATGCAGAGCCCTGTTATGGTTCCCGTGCAAGAATTGGATCACTGCTTATCTAAGCAGTGGGGTAATCCCCCGAATTTTTTAAGTGTACACAACCTCGCTATTATCATGTCTTCAGAGCCCAAATTGAAAAGAAAATGTAAATAAAAGTACATCCCATCAAAAGGAAATCTCTAACAGTAAAATCCACATCCAGAGATATTAGGAAACGATACACTTATATGTTATTGTATTTTTTTTTTTATATATATATAAACTTAATTATAAACACCTCATTTACAGCCAAAGAGAAAACCAATCTAGGGTACGACCAGAAAACCCGAGGGATGAAAGTTCAAGCACAAACCTGCCATTTCAGAGTTTCAGAAGGTGCAGCCATGGAGTCCCAGGAGGTTGTCCGGTCATCGCCCAAGACTGATGGTGGAGGAGTCAATCACCAAGCATGACGTGCGTTGTAATACTAAAAGGTAAATGTAGAAATTAAGTAATTTATTCATCCTATATTTTAAGGTTAAAATGTATCAGGCATTGTTTATAGTGTAATTGATGTCATTCAACTTGTCATTCAACCCGGGGCTAGAGGGCGTGAGCGGTAGCTAACATATTTTACTACCGCTCATGAACAGTCTCAATCAAACCGAGACTGCAATATTTCGTATGTGTCGTTTTCGGCCGTTTCCAAAGGTCCATTATCATACTCTTGAGATGCAGATCCATGTTATGGTTCCCGTGCAAGAATTGGGTCACTGCTTATTTAAGTATCTAAGCAGTGGGGTAAATTTCCCCCGAATTCATTTTCATTATGTCATTTTTGCCAAGTTCATTAACGGTCTTTATCATCAAACCTGTATTGTTTCAGGTGCTACTTGAGTGGTGGCAGAAAACATTGATCGAGGCTCCAGCGAAAAATTGGACTGTTTACAATAGAATTTGCAGCAACTCTGCAGTTCTGCAGGTGAGAAGGTTCTAGGCATTCTGCACGTTTTTATTTAGATGTAAATGGAGAGTGGGAATGGAATGTTCATTCTTGTTGGCGACACATTTAGCGTTACTGATCATGTCATCTGGATTTGTACACGTTTGACATAATCACCATACATATTTTAAGGGTTTTGGAAGTTGAAATGTTTCTTGTATTGTCTATCAAGGTTGTGTTTACTAGATCAGGACAATTCAAATATTGTTTATTTCCATCATTAATAAACTTGTTTAATTTTCAAAAAAGTCTCGGCCCTGTTTGATTATTACGGTTAACACTTTCAGCAATTAGGCAATAATGCTAGTAAGTAGGTACCAGAATACAAAATGAATGCCATTTATACATGATATATTTGGAGATATATTCATGTATCTATGTTATGAGAGACTACATGTAATTATTATTAATTAAGATAACTGATATAAAGATGATTTGTGTCAGTCACAAATAGAAAACAGGCCGTGTGTCTTTAATCTAAAATTTTAGAACATTTTCTTCTTTAGAAGTTTTTTCCCTTTAACTATAAACCAAAACAAGTAGTCAAGAAAAATCTGACCTAATTACTGATATAGTTGGATACATAGCATTTGTTCTTAATATAAGTTGATATTAATTACTTGTATTATTGTTTATTTAAAATTGTAATCTTTAATGAGACTATGAAATTCATTTTGTATCATCGAAGTGAAATAAATGTCACCAACTTTGAAGGTGTTGTGGTACATTTAATTAAACGTATTCTGATAAGGCAGATTGTATATAAGTTGTGTGGAAGGGGACAATATTTGAATAGTCCTGATCTTGTAAACACAACCTAAATCAATCATTCAACAAAACTCTTAAACTTCTAAAAACCTATAAATATGCATGGTGATCATGTCAAACCTGTTAAAATCCAGCTGTGATTATTCTAGTTTATTTCAAGTTGCAATATTTCATGAGGCTATGAAATGCATACTTGTACCTTCCAAGTGAAAATATTCCATTGACTTTGAAGGTTTTATGATGCATTCTTTGACATCTGGTAATCGAAATTAGTAAACCTGTCCCGCGAGATTGTCTGTAATTCGGTAATTGGATATATGGGTAAGGGGATGGGGCCTTAGTTAACGTTGCTGATAATCAGAACTGGATTTTAAAACGTGTGACATGATCGCCATACATATATTAAACCTTGCGAAAGTTGAAATTTTTTCTTGTATTATCTTTACCCATTGTGTTTACAAGATCAGGTCGAATCAAATATTGGTTATTTCCGTCATTAACAAACTGTTTCCCCCCCCCCCACCCCACAAAATGTCTAGGCGCTTGATTGTTACCATAAACACTAGTTTCATATGCAGTAAGAAAATAGTACTAGTAAGTTGGTACCATAATGCAAAATATTATTTATATTTGATATATTTGAAGATATAATGTATCAGTGTTGTAAGACTTAAATGTACTTATTATTAACAAAGATAACTGAATAAATGTGATTCGTGTCATTCACCAAGAGAAAACAGGCCTTGTGTCTTTATCTAAAATTTTGAAACATTTTCTTCTTAAGAAGTTATTTCCCTTCAACTATAAACCAAAAAAAAAGAAGTCAAATAAAAGCTGACCTAATTACAGATATAGTTACATACATAGAATCTGTTCATAATACAATTTGATATTGATTTGTTGTATTCTTGTTTATTTCAAATTATAATCTTTCATGAGGCTATAAAATGATTTTTTGTATCATCGAAGTGAAAGGAATGTCAGCAACTTGAATGTTTTGTGATGCGTTGAATTACACCTTTTCTGTTAAGACTGATTTAAATTGTGGGGACGGGGACACATTTAATGTTACTAATCCTCTCATCTGGAATTTTATGTACATGTTTGACATAATCACCATACATATTCTAAGGTTTTCGGAAGTTGAAGATTTTTTCTTTCTTCATTATCTATGCAGGTTGTGTTTGCTAGATCAGGGCCAATCAGATATTATTTTCGTCATCAACAAACACTTGCAATAAATAATTTAATTTTAAATAAGCTTGTTTGATTGTTAGCGTGATCAGAAGGTTCGTACGGAATTTGACAATATGTAAACACTGCTACGATGTGTCAAAATATGGGGCACACAATAATACTACAAATTGAATATTATTAATACAAGATCATATATTTGGAGATTTGATATCGGTTTTGTGGAGTTTGCTTGTTTCTGCGATCAGTAGAACCTACTACGGAATTTGACAAAATGTAAACACCATTACGGTGTGCCAACAGTTGGGTCACACAATAACAAATTTAATGTTATTTATTTATGGTATATATTTGCATTTTTAATATATCTGTTTTGTAGAGTCAACAGGTTAATAACAGGTTAATATGAAATGTAGCTGATTCCATTCTCTAAGTATCTTCTTAACAGTGATGAGTAGAAAGTCCTTACTCCAAATAGCAGACATTGTCCATGTTCTTTAAAATAAAATGGTTTACGATTTCTTTCAAACAAGTTACCATTTTGCAACGCACTGCATGCTTAGTTTGACCCATTTACAGTTCGCCACTATATTGTCCTCTTTGACTGTGCGATGACCGGACAGATTGTGGACCCTATCATGACGTCTGCCTAAATCCTTACAGGACGGTAGCGTTTAATGTTTGTCTTTAATCTGGTCTTGTCGTACCTTATCGGTTTCTTTTCTTGTTGCTCTGGCTTCTGCCAAGCCATTTAGTACTTACTTTGTGGCTCGCTAGGCTTTTATCTTTTATATTATATATACATGATCATTGATGTGTTTTACTTCCATTGCCTATTAATGCTGCCTTGTTTGTTAGAGAATATAAACTGGCGGGGATATCTTTATTTATACTGTCCCGTTTATTGGGATGGCGGTAGGGTAAGAGTGAGGTTTGGTGCACCCCAGAACTGGTTTAAAACCCCATCGGCCGTTTTTGACACTGACCGGTCCAATGCGGTAGCCCTGTTGTCAACAACCCTTTTGTGTTTGTGATGTCTTGTCTCGCCTTTTATTCATCTTAATAGATTTTCTTTGTGTGGTTAAATGTCGTCCTTGAATGCTACTTTTCCTGTTCGATTTTTATATCTGCTTTTAGTTCCCTTTAACAGTAACATTAATATTTTGATACCTTGTACCATTTTAAGTGTCGCGATACATCATATATTTGGATATTAAATGTAACTAGCATATGAAAGTCGATCTGTACTTATTATGATCCGTAACTGATTCCACACTCAAAATATTGATTATATTTAGGTGCGATGATGTTTGCCATTGACGCAGAAATTAGTCTTCAAATCAAATATAAAGTTATTTCCCTTTAACTATAAACTAAAACAAAGTCACATAAAGTCTGACCTAATAACAGAAATCGTTGCATACATAGCATATGTTTATAATTTAATTTGATATTAGTTAGTTGTAATCGTCTTTATTTAAAATGTGAAATTTCATGAGGCTATGAAATGAATTTGTGTACCATCGAAGTCAAAGAAAAGTCACTTACTTTGAAGGTGTTGTGATGATTTAATTAAACTTGTGTTAATGCTGAATGTGAGCTGTGCGGAGGGGAACTGATTTAACGTTACTGGTCATTGCAGTTGGACTGTAACACGTTGGACATTATCACCACCATACATATGTTAAGATTTTCGGAGGTTGAAGAGTTTTCTTGTATTATCTATCCAGGTTGTCTTTACTAGATCAGGACAATTCAAATATTGACTATTTCCGTTATCAACAAACTGTTGTTTTTTCTTAAGTAGTCCGGGCACTTGTTTGAGTGTGATCAGTAGGTTCGTACGGAGATTGACAATATATAAACACAATTACGGTGTGCCAACAGATGGGCACACAATGATAATACAAACTGAATGTTATTTGTACATGAGCATATATTTGGAGATTTACTGTATAGATGTTGTAGAGTCACCAGGTACTTAATATGAAATGTAACTGACTTCATTCTATAAGTATTGGTTTGATTTTGGTGCTGATAATGCTAATTACAGATATAGTTCGTACATAGCATCTGTTTATAATATAAATTTGAAGGTTTTATAATGTGTTTAATTACACTTGTTCTGTTACTGCAGATTGTCTGTAAGTTGTGAGGAGGGTGGGTGGGGGGGGGGGGGGGGGGAAGTAATGCAATCAACTGTGAAGTTTTTGTGATGCGTTTAATTAAACATTTTCTATTAAGGCAGATTGTCCTAAGTTGTGTGGAGGGGGACAAATTTAATGTTACCGATAATCGCAGCTGGACTTTAATACGCTTGACATGATCACCATATATATGTTAAGCCTTTCGGAAGTTGAAGAGTATTTTGGTATTATTTATCCAGGATGTGTTCACAAGATCAGGACCATTCACATATTGGTAATTTATGTCATCAACAAATTGTGTCTTGTTTTATTTAAATTAATGGTCAAATGAAATTTGACAATAATACAATAATGAACAAATTATGTGCCGGGAAAACGTCATACATTTAGATGTTAACGGTATCTGACATGTGGGTGTTGAGGTGTACTTATTACGATAAGTAACAAATTCCATTCCCAAAGTATTGTGTTTTTTTTGGTAGGTATAATGTTTGTCATTGACCTAGATACAGATGCATATACAGATATTGGTCTTCAAATCAAATATAAAGTTAGCTCCCTTTAACTATCAAAACATTGTGTTATCAAAACTTAAGCAGTATAAAGTCTGATATAGTTTCAGTCGTTTTAAGACAAAATAAGAATAATCTCTCAATGCAATTTGAAAATAATTGTTTATATTAATTTAGTAATCTGTCGTATTTGGACAAGAAATGCATTTAAAGTAACATCAAAGTGATTGGAGATTGTACCGACTTAGTAGGTTTTGTAATGTGTTCAATGATAACTTTATGATTAATACAAATTTGAAACTTTTTTTAAAAAACAAAAAACGATTAAGGAACTTTGTGTCAGATAAAATTTTATTAATTATAAATGGAGTATTCAACTTTAAAAGTTTATGTTTTATCGCATATACTTTTGGTCATTTACCCTAAATGAAATATGAATTTTGCCTTCTTTATATTTTAAAAAGGCTTGTTATCAAAACTTAAAATTAAAGGACTGGAGGAAATTTGGAAGTGATTGGTGTTGATCCAGATACAAGTGGCAATCTTCATACTGTGTTTCAGTTTCATATGTATTAAATTAATCTGCATGCTACCTTTGCAGTTTAATTATTTTTTAAGACAATGCTTCGTTTGAAAAACTTGACGACTGAGTGTTTATTGCTAAATTATAAGTATCAATTTAAATGGAGTTTATATAGACGTTAAAAGGTGTACTTCACAAAACAAGAATTTACAAGCACTTAATAAATACTGAAAAGGGGGTCCCTTGTAAGCAACAAACACAAATAAGTGATAAAAGCAGCAGAACCGGACTTATTGAGTCTGTTCATGAGAGGTAATGTAAAGTGCAACACCTCTCACGCTTCCTAGCACCTGCTTATTAATAAGCGATATTCTACTTTAAAGCCACACAGATCGGGCTTGATGATCCCAAAGGACCGGTAAGCAACAACACTACCGATTTGTAGTCGGGGCGACCTTTTACGGCCGCCACACAGCACTAAACACACGCTAGTTTGAGTGTCAATAAATACTAAAAAGGGGATCCTTGGAAGCAACAACCACAAATAAGAGATAAAAGCACCAGACCCGGCCTTATTGAATCTGTTTATGACAGGTAATGTAAAGTGCAACACCTCTCACGCCTCCTAGCACCGGCTTAAGCGATATTCTACTTTAAAGCCACAAAGATCGGGCTTGATGATCCCAAAGGACAAGCAAGCAACAACACTTCTGATTTGTAATCGGGGCGACTTTTTACGGCCGCCACACAGCACTAAACAAACGCTAGTATGAATGTCAATAAATACTGAAAAGGGGACCCCTTGGAAGCAAAAAACACAAACAAAAGTTAACAGAAGCATACATGGCCTTATTGAGTCTGTTCATAAGAGGTAATGTATAGTGCAACACCTCTCACATCTCCTATCACCGGCTTAAGCGATATTCTACTTTAAAGCCAAAAGATCGGTCTTGATGATCCCAAAGGTCTGGCAAACATCATATGCATTACTATTAATGATTTCTACAACAAAACCTAGCCGAGTCGTCTAGTGTTCGAGACCAAACTATTTCATTAACAATAATTAAATCTTGATGGAGTCCTTTCTTGTTGTATTCTGTTCACTTTCAATCTTTTGCCCCTGTAATGTCATGAAGATGTAGGTTGTTGGGAAAAGTTCTAGAACGCGGGACATGTATCGTGGTGCGCTTACCTGTGTTAAACTAGAATTTGTCTTCCCATAACTAGCTAGGTTAGATCTTGCTGAAGGCGTTGCACATCAAGACGAGTGAATACGGCAAGTTACACTGACATGTTTTCTGTACATTTATATTCATACCTTTTTTAATGTGACTGGGCAGGAGATCATAAAACAAGATTGGTCTTACTACCGATCCCATAGGGGATGGCGTGGTACAGTGGATAACATGGTGGACTTTAAAACGGAGGATCGGTGTTTAAACCTACCGTCGCCACTGAGTTTCGCCAGTGTATTTGGGCAAGAAACATTCCCCTGGCCTCGTCCGTCTGATGGGGACTTAAACTATACCTACTCTAAAATAAACCTTTTCATTATTTCTACCACCACGAAGTGCTGGAGACATAATGTTTCCGTCTGTCACAAATTTTGTCACCGCTACTCCTCCTAAACCACTTGTTGGATTTCGACTAAAAGTGACAGTGCGTATCGCGTTTGTGTTCCGGGTCGATGGTTTTTGACAGAATTATGGCCCTTTGATACTTTAACTTTAAATTTGTTGTCGCCGCTACTCCTCCTAAACCGCAAGATGGATTTCGACGAAACTTGGCAGGAAGCATCGGTATGATGTCTAGTTGTGCATATCGGGTTTGTGTTCCGGTTCAAAGATTGATTGAAGTTTTAAGTAAACCACGTTTTGGATTTCAACGCTTGGAAATAATAATTGGTATGATGTTTAGTTGTGCTTATCCCGTGAGTTTCGAATCAATAATGTTTGACGGAGTTATGGCCCTTTGACGTTTTAATTTATATATATTTTCGCCGCTACTCTTCCTTTACCGCCTGCTGGATTGGCATCAATAATATATTCCTATCAAAATCAGACCAGTATGAATGACCTTGACCTACCTTTCGAACTAAGTTAACTCTGAAGTTTTATGTTCGCGCTACAGCGGTGTATGTGTGTCCTATGGAAACATTTTCTAGTTTTACTACTATCAAACTTATATCTTATATAGTTTTGTTGAGTGGGGGAGACATCTGTTGTTCTCAAAAACCTTCAAGTTGTATTTATGTCTATCCTCCGATCATGTAAAAAAACCATAGGAGTCTAATTTGTAAATAAGGGTATATCTAGTTTCCCCATTTCCCTCCTCTCTCTCTGGGGTTGCTCTAAATGACCACTACTGTGTTGATGAGCCATTCGACAACAGTCAAAGTAACTGGTACAGACTTTTCCCCCATAATGTTGGAGTCTGTTTGATAAGATGAAAGTTACTACTGTAGATTGTTTGGTCTGATGCTATATTTATGGAATTTTAGCAGAGTATTTTCATCAGTGAATTTATTAGTATATCATTAGAAACAAAACTGGCGCAATATGTATGTCTCAATTTAGCCTGTATCATCGAAACTTGGTCTTGGATTCAAAAGTGTGTATTTTTCAAATAATTCAAGCCTCACAGATGATATAGATGAGTAATATAGGTGTTCTGAAATTCGTTAAAATATGAATGTTTACCTTCTTGAGAATAAACTTCATTTTATTTTTGTAAATTTGTTGAAATTGCTTTGTGTATATATGTTGGCTCGTGGATTTCAAGTAAACGTTCATTTTCTTTTGAATTTTGTATTGAAATTTGATTCTTTGTTGAAGTCGAATGTTTGTGAATATTCTATAAACTTCCGTAAACGTGGAGTTCATCGAATGTTGGATTTCAAGTGGTCTCAAAATTGGTAAAGAAACTCGTTTTTAATTCACATTCATGCCTGCATGTTTGATTTACAATAGGGGCGTCCGTGGCCCAGTGGTTAACGTCTCTGACTTGAAATCACTTGCCCCTCACCGCTGTAGGTTCGATCCCTTAGGGGCCTAGGAATTTTTATGTGAGGAAGCTATCCAGCTTGCTTGCGGAACGTCGGTGGTTCTACCTAGGTGCCCGCCCGGGCACGAAAATTGCCCGGAGGGGCACTTGGGGTCTTCCTCCACCAGTGGAAGCTGGAAAGTCGCCATATGACCTTAGCTGTTGGTGCGACTATAAAATCCAATTAAATTCAATTGATTTACAATGTAATGTATCAATTTGATTTGTATTTATTTGATATATTTATACATTTCACACTAGTCATTGCATAACTCGCTACGTGGAAGGGTAATAAAGCCATGCTATATTTATCATATTAAACTAGTGTAATAAATATGCAAATAAGGCCGAATAATCGTTCGTTTACGTTTTACTACAAGTGTTCTGTTTTATAAGCATTTTTTTTTAATGTTTAAATTTTCTGGCGGTCATTTTGAAAATGGATGACCAATTTGAAATACGATGACATGACATTGGCTCATATTCTTGTCATGATCACCGTTAGAAAATCATTATCACAATTTTACTGTTTTGCCAAATGTCTCCGTTATTTCCTCTGCTATAATAGCGACACTGCGAGCATACACTTATTTTACATAAGTTATCCGATAAGTTCTCAATTGTAAACCATGCACTTGTAGAACCCACATGTTTGCTTCAGGTGTAGTAATTAAGATTACAATGCGTGGTGATTGACATGATAATATAAATGGGACTACAATTATTGTATAATACATACGAAATGCCCAAACATAATAAGTGATAATAATACATGATTGCGTGTGAAGGGTATATTGTTCGCAAGCTATGCACGTCAATAGATCTTTTGTGTAAACTTGATACAAATGATCAAGGGCCCTAATGTTTTGACTGTATTTGTACAAACTTCAATAATTTCAAATATAAATGCACCTCACATTAGCTTATGCACAAATAAAGTATGTTCGTTCAAAACACATCAGAGCATTGATCGTTTTGTTTAAAGTAACTAACCCGCCAAATAACGGCAAAATTGCACTAAAAAACCTATTATCAAAACTATCTAGGTGTTCAGGTCATATAATAATGTATCTGCCGATTAAAAGTAATGGTTTATTAACGGGTTTTGAAAAAACGTTATTGAATATGCGTAAAATGAATTATGAGTTTAACTCTTATTTCGACGCTGCAGTTTCGGGGTTTGGCCTCGCTGGTTTTACCCGTTTATATTGTGTCTAAAGAGTTTTGATTCTCAACATATGATAGATAACTTTATTTCCAAATTACAATAGGCTTAAAAGCCCGTGAAGATACAGCATAAAGTTTCACAAAACATGGCAACAGTGTAGGATTTTACAAACAATAAACAGTTAATCTGAGACAGTCATAGCAAACTGCACTTAAACAGGCACGCGGGCTCGCACGCACGCACTCACGCACTCACTCACGCAGGCACGCACGCACTCACGCACGCACGCACGCACGCGCTCAAAAATGTCCTCACACACATGTCATATAAGATCATATGCTATCATTCGTTAAGTGGACTTGAACATACATTCGGTAAAATAAATACCTATATTTACTATTTTCTATATAAAATGTATATATGTTTCGTTTCGTAATTTAAATGCTTTTAAAACAAGGTACAAAGCTTGCGAATATATGTGAATTTTGTGAATTTAGTTATTCCAAAACTTTCACCATAAATGGCCTCTTGTAAAAATATTTTGGAATGTATTGCTTTCTAAACACAGTGTACGTTCGGCATTCACACAAAATGAAATTCATCTTCAAGTGTATTACACAATACGCATAATCTATCATTAACAGGAATTATATTTGGTTTAACCCATCTTCCCGCTAGAATTTGCAGCCTATGAGATGACACCCGTAATTTGGTAAGTGCTTGACACAGTTTGAAAATATTTTGAAAATATTTATATTATCAAGGTATGGCTGAAACGGAAAAGATACAAAGCTTCTATAAAACAGTACTCTTGTGGAAATTCTAATCGACTACGCGTATTTTAAACGAAATTGTCATTTAACTGTTGCTTTAATACTGCAAGAAATCAATTACAATTACCAACACTTTGTTGTAACCATACATCATAAAACCCAAGAGTGCACAATTCGTGTTTCAACTGTGAAACACATTTTTCTTTTGCGAGGATATGTTTCACAGTCATTTAACATCATGTTATACACTATGCTATTCTTATGTATTTACTTTCATGCACGCTCATGATTTTTAACCAATATTTATAAAATATATTTTTGTAATAAATGATGTTCTACTAAGTTCACCATATATAAAATCATTTTGTGTTGTATTTTTAACACTCAAACTATTTTTGTAGAACTGTAAATTCATATAGCTTGTAAAACTCCCCACACTCCATTTCCATAATTTAAAATTGGAGTTATCAATTTATCAAACAGATCTAATTTATGTTTTGGTGATACGAATGTAAATTTATAAAAATACCTATTCATTTTAAAAATAGCTTTGTGTGTTTGACCAGCAAGGGTAGTTTTTAATATGTAAATGTCAATAAATACTGAAAAGATGATCCCCTGGCAGCAACAGACACAAACAAGAGAGAAAAGTAGCATACACGGTTTTATTGAGGCTGTTCATGAGAGGTAATTATAAGATGCAACACCTCTCACGCCTCATAGCACCGGCTTAAGCGATTTTCTACTTTAAAACAACACATAATGGGCTTGATGATCCCAAAGGACCAGTAAATAATAACTACTGATTTGTAGTCGGTGCGACTTTTTACGGCCGCCACACAGCACTAAATAAACGCTAGTGTGAATGTCAATACATACTGAAAAGGTAATCCTTTGGAAGCAACAAACACAAACAAGACAGAAAAGTAGCAGACTCGGTTTTATTGAGTCTGTTCATTTAAGTTTATATATACCTCATTGTCAGTAGGTTTAGAAATGTTGTACATATGATTATAACTATTTATCAGAAGGAGTGATTTCTGACCGAGAAGGGTCTGTAATCACTCCCGAGGATAGATAGTTCCAATCCATTTACTTCTAAGGAATCAAATAGGTGTTTTATTATATATCTTTAAATATAAGCTGCATAGGTTACTCGTAAGTGGTTCACGCATAACTAATATTAAATAGATAGAACCTTTTACTTATAAAACTGAATTGGGATTTGAAAAAGTGTAAGGCCATGTAATAAACAATGTGGTCACATGATACTTTGTTGTTTTTAAAAAAACACATCCATGACCAATATGAACTATTGCACGCCAAATGTACTATTGCACGATTGCTGAATGAACTATTGGACAGTCACGTGACTCTTTGCTGTCTTGAAAAAAGCGCGTTAATGACACCGATGAACTTTTGGACGCTAAAGGTTTATTTACACCAAATCATAAAAGATGTGCATTCGAAGGTAAATCTGTGTAAAATAGTGTATTTTTGTCTTATTTGTTTTGTTTTATTGCAGTTTCCTGTTTTGTGAATGTAACTGTATTCTGGACATGTAATTGCTATCTTGAATGCATCTCATCATGCTTTTGACAGTTTCAGATATGAATTTCAAAAGTGAATGTAGCCTGGGTATGACTGAGTGAGGGGCTGAGAGAATGTTGACATTTGTCCCAGTGTTTGTAAACTTTCTGAAAAAACTTTCTTATAAGAATTAACCACCCATTATTTTCGTCATGAAGCAATATGTTTCCCAGTATCCATATCAGGTTTGTGTTATCTAATTGTTTTTAAACATGGTCAGATAACAATGAAAGTCAATGGAGTTCTCTTCAGTGCATTTAAGCCTAAAGATGCACAACAGTATTATCTGCCCTTGAATACTCGCGCCCATATGAAGGAGGTAGGCACAAATAAGGAGGTAATCTTTTCTACTTTTTAGAGGACTTTCCATAGCATACTTTGTTTATCCTTACCACATCATTTTAGGAAAAGATCACAGAAAAGTACATGTTGGTATACGATTTCTAGTATTTAGTAATATTGTCCTATTTTATATATTTTGAACCTTTGTGTGCAAGTTTTTGATCATTAAAATATAGAGAGCAGCCTGAGCACAGTTTTTACAATAATTATGATGGGTGCTTTACAAACAAGTATACCAAGTGTTTGCACCCAATGCTTACTGTCATATGACCTCGTTGCTTTAAAAACCAGTATACCAAGTTGCTGTAACCAAGGCTTACTGTCATACGACCTTGTTGCTTTGAAAACCCGTATATCAAGTGGCTGCATACAAGGTTTACTGTCATACGACCTTGTTGCTTTAAAAACCCGTATACCAAGTGGCTGCAACCAAGACTTACTGCCATATGACCTTGTTGATTTCAAAATACGTATACTAAGCGGCTACTGCTTACTAAGTGTTAGCACCTACTGCTTATTGTCAAATGACCTTGTTGCTTTAAAAACCAGTATACCAAGCGGCTGCAACCAAGGCTTACTGCCATATGGCAGTGCTGCTTTAAAAACCGGTATACCAAGCGGGCTGCAACCGAGGCTTAAAGACATATGACCTTGTTGCTTTAAGACCTCGTATATCAAGCGGATGCAACCAAGGCTGACTGCCATATTGCAGTGTTGCTTTAAAAACCAGTAGACCAAGCAGGCTGCAACCATCTCTTACTGATATATGACATTGTTGCTTTAAAAAACAGTATACCAAGCGGTTGCAACCAAGGCTTAAAGACATATGACTTTGTTGCTTTAAGACCCCGTATATCAAGTGGCTGCAACCAATGCTTACTGAAATATGACCTAGTTGATTTATAAACCAGTATATCAAGTGGCTGCAAAGTGGGCGGACTGCCATATGACCTTGTTGCTTTAAAAACCAGTTTACCAAGTGTTAGCACTTAATGCTTACTGCCATATGACCTTGATGCTTTAAAAACCAGTATACCAAGTGTTAGTACCTAATGCTTACTGCCATATGACATTGTTGTTTAAAAACAAGTATACCAAGTGTAAGCACCTAAGTGGCTGCAACCAATGCTTACTGCCATATGACCTTGTTGCTTTAAATACCAGTATACCAAGTTACTGCAACCAAGGCCCACTGCCATATGACCTTGTTGCTTTAAATACCAGTATACCAAGTTGCTGCAACAAGCCCTACTGCCATATGACCTAGTTGTTTTAAACATCAGTATACCAAGTGGCTGCAACCAAGGCTTACTGCCATATGACCTTGTTGCTTTAAAACCCGTATATCAAGTGGCTGCATCCAAGGTTTACTGTCATATGACCGTGTTGCTTTAAGGACCAGTATTTCAAGTGGCTGCAACCAAGGCGTACTGCCATACGACCTTGTTGCGTTAAACATCCGTATATCAAGTGGCTGCATCCATGGTTTACTGTCATCGGACCGTGTTGCTTTAAGCACCAGTATACCATGTGGCTGCAACCAAGGCTTACTGCCATAATACCTTGTTGCTTTAAAAACACGTATACCAAATGGCTGCAATCAAGGCTTGCTGCCATACGACCTTGTTGCTTTAAAAACACGTATATCAAATGGCTGCATCCAAGGTTTACTGCCATATGATCGTGTTGCTTTAAGCACCAGTATACCAAGTTGCTGCAACGAAGGCTTACTGCCATTTAATCTCGTGCTTTAAAACCCGTATATCAAACGAATGCAACCAAGGCTTACTGCCATACGACCTTGTTGCTTTAAAACCCCGTATATCAAGTGGCTGCACCCAAGGTTTACTGTCATATGACCTTGTTGCTTTAAACACCAGTATACCAAGAAGTTACAACCAAGGCTTTCTGTCATATGACCTTGTCGCTTTCAAACCCGTATATCAAGTTGCTGCAATCAAGGCTTACTGCCATACGACCTTGTTGCTCTTTAAAACCCCGAATATCAAGTGGCTGCATCCAAGGTTTACTGTCATATGACATTGTTGCTTTAAACACCAGTATACCAAGTTGCTTCAACCAAGGCTTACTGCCATATGACCTTGTTGCTTTAAAACCCGTTTATCATGTGGCTGCAACCAAGGTTTACTGCCATACGACCTTGATGCTTTAAAAACCCGAATATCAAGTGGTTGCATCCAAGGTTTACTGTCATATGACCTTGTTGCTTTAAACACACGTTTACCAAGTTGCTGCAACCAAGGCTTACTGCCATTTAATCTTGTTGCTTTAAAACCCGTATATCAAATGAATGCAACCAAGGCTTACTGCCATACGACCTTGTTGCTTTAAAACCCCGTATATCAGGTGGCTGCACCCAAGGTTTACTGTCATATGACCTTGTTGCTTTAAACACCATTATACCAAGAGGTTACAACCAAGGCTTTCTGTCATATGACCTTGTCGCTTTAAAACCCGTATATCAAGTTGCTGCAACCAAGGCTTACTGCCATACGACCTTGTTGCTCTTTAAAAACCCGAATATCAAGTGGAGGCATCCAAGGCTTACTGCCATATGACCTTGTTGCTTTAAAACCCGTTTATCATCTGGCTGCAACCAAGGTTTGCTGCCATACGACCTTGATGCTTTAAAAACCCGAATATCAAGTGGTTGCATCCAAGGTTTACTGGCATATGTCGTTGTTGCTTTAAACACAAGTTTATCAAGTTGCTGCAACCAAGGTTTACTGCCATATGACTTTGTTAATTTAAAACCCGTATATCAAGTGGCTGCATCCAAGGCTTACTGCCATACGAACTTGTTGCTTTAAAAACCCGTATATCAAGTGGCAGCATTTAAGGTTTACTGTCATATAACCTTGTTGTTTTAGACACCAGTATACCCAGTTGCTGCAACCAAGCCTTACTGACATATGACCTTGTTGCTTCAAAACCCGTATATCAAGTGGCTGCAACCAAGACTTACTGCCATATGACCTTGTTGCTTTCAAAATCCGTATATCAAGTGGCTGCATCCAAGGTTTACTGCCATATGACCTTGTTGCTTTAAACACCATTATACTGAGTTGCTGCAACCAAGGCTTACTGCCATATGACCTTGTTGCTTTAAACCCGTATACCAAGTTGCTGCGACCAATTCCTACTGCCATTTGATCTTATTGCTTTAAAACCCGTATATTAAATGAATGCAACCACGGCTTACTGCCATACGACCTTATTGTATTAAAACCCGTATATTCAAGTGGCTGCAACCAAGGCTTACTGTCATATGACCTTGTTGCTTTAGAAACACATATACCAAGTGGCTGCAATCAAGGCTTACTGCCATACGACCTTGTTGCTTTAAAAACACGTATATCAAGTGGCTTCATCCAACGTTTACTGCCATATGATCGTGTTGCTTTAAGCACAAGTATACCAAGTTGCTGCAACCAAGGCTTACTGCCATTTGATATTGTTGCTTTAAAACGCGTATATCAAATGAATGCAACCAAGGCTTACTGCCATACGACCTAGTTGCTTTAAAAACCCGTATATCAAGTGGCTGCACCCAAGGTTTAGTGTCATATGACCTTGTTGCTTTAAACACCAGTATACCAAGAAGCTACAACCAAGGCTTTCTGCCATATGACCTTGTCGCTTAAAACCCGTATATCAAGTGGCTGCAACCAAGGCTTACTGTCATAAGACCTTGTTGCTCTTTAAAAGCCCGAATATCAATTGGCTGCATCCAAGGTTTACTGTCATATGACATTGTTGCTTTAAACACCAGTATACCAAGCTGCTTCAACCAAGGCTTACTGCCATATGACCTTGTTGCTTTAAAACCCGTTTATCAAGTGGCTGCAACCAAGGTTTACTGTCATACGACCTTGATGCTTTAAAAACCCGAATATCAAGTGGTTGCATTCTAAGGTTTACTGTCATATGACCTTGTTGCTTTAAACACAAGTTTACCAAGTTGCTGCAACCAAGGCTTACTGCAATATGACCTTGTTCCTTTAAAACCCGTATATCAAGTGGCTGCATCCAAGGCTTACTGTCATACGAAGTTGTTTCTTTAAAATCCGTATATCAAGTGGCAGCATTTAATGTTTACTGCCATATGACATGACCTTGTTGTTTTAGACACCGGTATACCCAGTTGCTGCAACCAAGCCTTACTGCCATATGACCTTGTTGCTTCAAAACCCGTATATCAAGTGGCTGACACCAAGACTTACTGCCATATGACCCTGTTGCTTTAAACATCCGTATATCAAGTGGCTGCATCCAAGGCTTACTGTCATATGACCTTGTTGCTTTAAACACCATTATACCAAGTTGCTGCAACCAAGGCTTACTGCCATACGACCTTGTTGCTTTAAAAACCCGTATATCAAGTGGCTGCATCCAAGGCTTAATGCCATATGCCCTTGTTGCTTTGAAACCCGTATATCAAGTGGCTGCAACCAAGGCTTACTGCCATACGACCTTGTTGCTTTAAAAACCCGTATCCAAGGCTGACTGACATATTACCCTGTTGCTTTAAAACCCGTATATCAAGTGGCTGCAACCATGGCATACTGCCATACGACATTGTTGCTGTGAAAACCCTTATATCAAGTGGCTGCATTCAAGGCTTACTGCCATATGACCTTGCTGCTTTCAAAACCAGTATATCAAGTGGCTGCAACCAAGGCTTACTGCCATACGACCTTGTTGCTTTAAAAAACCGTATATCAAGTGGCTGCATCCTAGCTTACTGCCATATGACCTTGTTGCTCTAAAAAAAACGTATACAAAATGGTTGCAACCAAGGCATACTGTTATTAGATCTTGTTGCTTTAAAAACCCGTATATCAAATGGCTGCATCAAGGTTTACTGTCATATGACCTTGTTGCTTTAAGACCCCGTATACCAAGTGACTGCAACCAAGGCATACTGTCATATGACCTTGTTGCTTTAAAAACCCGTATATCAAGTGGCTGCATCCAAGGTTTACTGCCATATGACCTTGTTGCTTTAAGACCCCGTCTACCAAGTGGCTGCATCCAAGGTTTACTGTCATATGACCTTGTTGCTTTAAAAACCCGTATATCAAGTGGCTGCATCCACGGTTTACTGCCATATGACCTTGTTGCTTTAAGACCCCGTCTACCAAGTGGCTGCATCCAAGGTTTACTGTCATATGACCTTGTTGTTTTAAAAAAACGTATAACAAGTGGCTGCATCCAAGGTCTACTGACTCATGACCTTGTTGCTTTAAGACCCCGTATACCAAGTGGCTGCAACCAAGGCATACTGTCATATGACCTTGTTGCTTTAAAAACCCGTATATCAAGTGGCTGCATCCAAGGTTTACTGCCATATGACCTTGTTGCTTTAAGACCCCGTATATCAAGTGGCTGCATCCAATGTGTACTTCAAATGACCTTGAGTATACCAAATGCCTGCACTCAAGGCCTACTGTCACATGTCCATGGTCATTTATAATGTGTAAATGAAATCTAACTTTGATTCCTGGTATTTAAAGCATTTTTTTCTCGTATATTGTTTTTGTGATATTACTAAATATGTGAGAGCTGTTTACCTCTGATGTTTATTACAACTGTTATAGCGTTTGATATTATTATTTTGCATGCCGAACATATAAATTATATAACTATTGGTATAACATTTTGCTAAAACACAGCAGTAGTCAGAAATTAAAAAAACTACATCAGTCTTTAGTTTACCATGTGCACAAACATAATTCGATAGTAATTCGACTCGGAGAAGTAAGCTTGTTGTTGTTAATAATAAGATCTTTGTCTACTTAAACATGTTATGGAGAAACGAATCCGACGTTTATAAGATTGTTTTTGGGGTCAGCTTTGTTTATTCCTATCTATTTTGTATACATAATAATATAAATTCCAAGATATAAAATATGTAAAAGGTATTAAATGGACATCTTTTTTCTGATGTTAGAAGAACCCGCCCACTGTTTACTATACAGTTTTTTTTTAAAAACAAATATGTGTATTAAAGAGAGATAAAGCGAGAGAAAGAAAACAACAACATTGTCAGTGATTTTCAACATACTGTATATATAAATGACCATATAAAGCATTTTGTAGGACTCTATTCTCGAAACAGGTGAAAGAACCATAGGAATCAATTTGATAGTAAGAGTAGGGCACGTTCCCGGACTCCTGTGTATAATTCCGCTCTCTCTGGAGCGGCTTTAAATAATAACATCTACTGTGTTGATTAGCAGTTAAAAATACATTTAATACATTTGAACACTTGTATTGTTGTCATGAACAGTTTGTTTATGGAATTTGACAAAATGTTAACGCAATTATGTCAACAATATGGTCCCACAATAGTATTAAATGTAAAACGTAAGTTACTTTTATAAATTAAGTTATTTTAACATCAAAAAGTTGAAGGTAATAATGTATCTAGCATTTTTGATAGTATAACTGATGTCGTTTATCTTGAGATGCAGACTTTGTATTTCTATTCTAAATGTTAAACCATTTTCTTTTGAGATTATTTCCTTTTAACTGTTTCTAATTGCTAAACATCAAAGTGAAAGAAGATTTTACTGACTTTGAACATTTTGTAAGGGTTTCGTGACTTCTGGATAAGTAAAATTAATTATGAATCTGTTTTCTTAAAGTTAATTATGAATCTGTTTTCTTAAGACAATTGATTTGTAACTTGAGAGACAAACTTTACATTACTGATAAGAACTGGATTATCCATTTTTGTGATATCATCAATGGTAACCATTTTGACGGTTTTGAAAGTTGATATATTTTCTGATGTGTTTATCCTTACTGTGTTCATAAGATCAGGCCTGTTCACAGCTGAATTTTAACTTGTTCGACATGATCACCATATTTTAAGCCTTTCGGAAGTTGAAGAGTTTTCTTGTATTGTCTATACATGTTTTGTTTACAAGATCAGGATGATTCAAGTACTTGCTGTTTGTGCATCAACATACTGTTTCGTTTTGTAAATAGTCTGGGCACTTGTTTGATTGTTTCTCTGATCAGTGGGTTCATTCGGAATTTGACAATATGTAAACACACTTACGGTGTGCCAACAGTTGGGTCACACACTAATAATACAATTTGAATGGTATTTATTCATGGTATATACTTGTAGATTCAACTGGCACTTACTATGAAATGTATCTGATTCCATTCTAAGTATCTGCTTAACAGAGATGAGTAGAACATCATTAACTTCAAATTGTAAGCATATCTTTTTTACAAATTCATCTTTGTGATATTCAGTCTTAAAAAATCTTAAATAATTCCGTAGATCGTAAGTTAATACAGACTTATGTTACTTCCCTGAGTAATGCAATTTGAAATCAATAAGTTGAATACTAGATACGTTCAAATTGTAGTAATTCTTGAGGCATTGTTCCATTTAAGTGTAAGAAATTTTATATGGAATTTGACAATAATACAATAATAATACAAGTGATATGTTGTGTATATATTAAATATTTGGATAGCACATGTATCGGCTCGTTTGAGTCCATATGTACTTAACTATGATAAGTAACTGATTCCATTCTCAAAGTATTGGTTTTATTTTGCTGGGTATTGACCAAGATACAAATACAGATATTGGTCTTCAAATCATATATAAAGTTAGCTCCGTTTAACTATTAACCAAAACAAGTAGTCAATTACAGAAATAGTTACCGAGAGAGCGTCTGTTCATAATACAAATTGATATTTAATTAGTTGTACATAGTCTAGTTGTTTTAGAATTGTTATCTTTCATGAGGCAATGAAATGAATTTTGTACCTTCGAAGTGAAAGAAATGTCACCATTTGTTTGGAAGGGGAAAAATTTAAGGTTGCTGATCATCGCATCTGGATTTTACCACGTTTGACATAATCACCATACATATATTAAGCCTTTCGGAAGTTGGAAAGTTTCTTGTACATGATAATATCCAAGTTGTGCTTACAATATCAGGACCATTCAAATATTGGTAGTTTTTGTCATCAGCAAACTGTGTCTTATTTTATTTTTTGTTGTTTTTGTCATCAGCAAACTGTGTCTTATTTTATCTTTTGTTGTTTTTGTCATCAGCAAACTGTGTCTTATATCATTTTTTATTAATGGTCAAATGAAATTTGACAATAATATACTAATAATACAAATGATATGTGATTGTCGTGTATACATGATATATTTGGATGTTAAATGTATCTGGCATGTGGGAGGTGACATGCGCTTATGATGATAAGTAACTGATTCCACTCTCGAAGTATTGGTTTTATTTTGGCGCCTATAATTTTGTCATTGACCTAGATACATATACAGAAATTGATCTTCAAATCAAATATCCTTTTAGTTTCAAAACATTGCAAAACTTAAGCAGTATAACGTCTGATATTATTTCAGTATTTTTAAGATAAAACAAGAAGGATACTTCTTTGCACAATACAATTGGAAATGTTTTGTTTATATTAATTTAGTAATCTGTCATATTGGGGCATGAAGTGCATTTAAGTACCATCAAAGTGTAAGAACATTGTACCGACTAAGTAGGTTTGTGATTGTGCGCATATAAAATCGATTCAAGCTAACCAGTAGGCCTTATTGCCTACTGACCGTTCCAAGTCGGTAACCCTGTCTTCACCACCCCTTCTGTTGCTTTTTTGTCTCTTTCATTGTAGTTTCAAGTCCTTGTTTGCAGTACAGTGCGGACCTACGATGCCATTGCGTTTGGACGCTGTGGTTTCTATAGGACCCTATATATCATTGTTCATGGTGTATTCAATAATAATTTCTTTACAGTTTTGCAACGTTTTCTCTGGTAACGAATTAGCGTGATCTGCGCATGATTTCGCGCAACGCGTTTGTGGATGTTGTAAACAGTCCGAAGATGTTCCAAAATCACTTTCCAAATAATAATAAAGAATTTAAAATGTTATTAAACAACAACCTGTAGCATGTCGCTTTCTTTTTATGAGTTCTACATTCTATTCCACTGCCATTTTACGACATCGGGATTTACCTCCCTTCGACACAGACTGCTTTTCGCGTTGTTGATCTCGAATACAAAAATGGGTAAAACAAAACTTGTTTTTTTAAGCGTTGAACAATTAAACAAACATAAACAGGTCTTAGAAGCACAGAAGAGAAGATGGTAGAACACAGGGAACACTGAAACCGTAGATGCCACCGGCGATCATGGTTATTGTACGTATAAATGTTCCCTGAAATTTTATATTTTCTAAGACTTCAGTACATAGTGTAGTGTATGTAGTGCATATTTTTGGCGAAAACGAAAGTAAAATTATGTTACTTGCTCAGGTTGGTCATTGTAATTGGAGCATTTTACATTTAGCAACATTTAATATGAAAAAGGCACAGCCTAAATGGGGATTTATCCAGTTTGAGTAATTAACTTAAGAATGTTGGCTTGGCAAGTTTTGACGTTTTCAAGTTTAAGAATTGTATTTTTTAAATCATTGTTATATTTGACAACAGAATTGTTTCATGTTTTATATTATCATAGATATGGATATGATGTAGGATTTAAGATGGTAATCAAATTTTAAGCATTCGTTTTTCTTCATATTGTTTGCGTCATTTGTGATCATTTATGTTGTCAACAAAATATATATGTGTATCAAGAAAAGTTAGGTCATCACACTTTTCTTTCGACTAGACGTCTTTGAAGAGACATTCTAACTCCAAAACTGGACATTTTCACCATTTTTTTCATAACATTACATTTATTGAAAAACAAAGATTAATTTTCGATTACCTGTATATGCACATCTTTGAAAACATAAACAATTGTAATTCTCATTCGTCTTTTTACTTTAAAAGCAAACATATATGGATCGTATCCCAGCTTTTTCTTCACAAAAAAAAATTCAATATATAAAAAACGTACGTTATAATGCTCAACTTTTGTTAAAACTTGTATATGGCAAGGTTCTATGACATTTCTTTCAAAACAAGTAAATATATATAGATCTAGGTTCTAATTATTTTATTATTACAATTTCTATAAATTACACATATTTTGGAGTTACATGCAGTTTGACATTTCGCTGTAAAAATACTGTACACACAATTTTGCTGACATGGAGATCAAATATAAAATTAGCTCAGTATCTACTTTTATATATGTATTTCCTTAAAATATCAAACTGTGTAATTGAGGATATTGCACTCATCTTCCTTTTTATGTAAAAAAAGGACAAGAGGTTCTGGGATGAAAATTGAAATAAAAGTTCCTGATTTCGGAATCAATCGAGATATTGCGAAGGTGCATGGACGTAGGTAATCGGATGCAAATGTCAGATTATTAACGATGTCGCAACATACAAAGTGAACTAAGTAATGCATATTAACAGTGTTAACATTGATAACAGACAAAAGGAAAAGCCTAAGGTGTTATGGTTTTAGTTTTCCTTTTTTTATACTGTATTGTGTACGAAACAACAATTCTAATACACCCATGCCTACGTCTAGTTTGTAATTATCTCCAATAAGTATGTGAGCATGACCTGGGAAAGATTGGTTGACGTCGTACAATGATGTAAATAGAATTTCTAAGAACACGCTGGGATTTTGTTAAGTACGTTAGTACTTTGAATCTAAAATATGCCAACTAAAATAATTTCGGCACCATAGTTTACTAGCACCACAAACATCACCACAAATGCTTTTGCAAAATACGTTTTTGAAATGTTTAATGTTAACGCTAGTGATTATGAAGGCCTATAATCGATCATCTGTTAAATGTAAACGTGCACTTTTATTAAATAGAAATAAACATAATTATCCAGGAGACAACTCTTGTAAAAATGAGTATGATACACAAATAAACACATTTATATCAGTTAGAAGAAAATACAGACTTTCATGGCATCAAAACTCAGATTAACATACATATGCTATACTTCGTATACGGGTAAGTATTATCGAGGTAATTTAAAAAGATCCATATTTCATTTCATGCAAAAATATATTTAAAGTATAATTCTGCATCTTGATCGCGGGAAGTAGGTAACTAGTAGATTTAAATAATCTAGAAGATAAGCACACATTTCAAATGTATGCATGCTAAACTGTTCGTGACTCAAACCCGTGGTCCAAAGCATAACATTATAATGTGACAAAAAATGTGGTTGTAATTTATTCGATAAATCTGAATTAAAACACTCTGCGTTTGCTTTCATTACAAAATGTTACGTTTAACTGAAACAAATAATATATTATTAAACTTGTTTGCCAGGTTTGCACGTGAAAAGCCTTATCATAAAGTGTTTCGGTTTTAATATGTATTTCTCAACTAATTTTTTAATTATAAACTGCGTTTTAAATTCTTATTTAGTTAAAAAAACAACATAGTAATATATGATGTACATATATTGTCAACATTATTCATGGAGGAGCCATTAGGGTTTTTTGTTCTCGGTTTATCATGACTAATCTAAATCAAAGACCAAGATTCACTTCAGAAGATTCCTTCAATTTTATTTTTTTTTTGTTCATTTTATTCCTTTAAAAAAAGTTTTTAATTAATAATTACAGTTACAAAAAAATATAATATTTGGAGATTCGAACTCGGATATTCTGCGTGACAGGCGACCGTGCTTACCTCTACGCCATTGACACAATTAGATGACGTCATCGTTAACTAGTATATACTGTAATGCGTTAGTCTGTTTCCACGACTTCGCGATACTTACCAAGACCTGAGTAGTGAGTAAATAAAGCTTTTTAAAGCCCAAATCAATTAAAATTGTTTTGTTTAGTCGTATTTATAGATTATTGGTAACTGGCGTGACAATTGGCCAGTATTGATACATCCTCTCTAATTGCGGAAAATAACGAAGAGTTTCGATGTCTTTGATCGTACATTGTCTGCCAATTCCGTCATTCTTCGCCTATGGCGAGATGTTGCGAATGGCACCCAGACAAGGGACATCGCCGAAGAGGCCCGAAGTGAATTTACCATGCCTATCAGCGGAAGTAGAGACTGGTTTCCCGTTCCATAAGGTGGACTCTCATATACTTGGCCGAAATCGGAAACCAAAGGGATACTTTTTTTCAAACTCATAGTATGTGGAATTGAATTGAATGTTGTTTAACGGCTCATCAACACAGTATAGGTTACTTAGAGCCGCCCCAGAGAGAGGGGAAGAATACATAGGAATCCGGGAACCTGCCCTACTCTTATTATCGAATAGATTCATATGGTTCTTTAACGTGCTCGGAAGATAGACCGATACACGGGACCGCCCGGTTTACGTCCCCATCCGACGGACGAGGCTAAGGTAAAGTGTCTTGCCCAAGAACACACTGACGGAACTCAGTGGCACCACGGAGGATTGAACCCGGGGCCTCCGGTTGCAAATCCGCCGCGCTACCGACTGCGCCACGCCAGCCCCCATAGTATGTGGACAAATGTTGATACCGTTAAGGGGATTTTCATCCCTGGCGCTTCGCGCCAGTGATAAATCCCCTATTACTAATATTGGTTTTATTAAAAACAGCCCTTCCGCATTGTTGTCTACAGGAATGTATCCCCACAGGAAAGTACCCCAGATACATTCCTGTATACAGGAATGTACCCAAGGTCATTTCTGTATACAGGAATGTACCCCACTATTTCAGATCTCGAGTGAAGGTCGCGTGTCTAATGCTTCAAAATGGTTTTATTGTTATTTACTTTAAAATGCTTTTCAATATTTTTATAATATGTTTAACAGATACACTTGTTTTCATTATAGTTGATTGTTTTTAAAGAAAATACACACAAAACATCAATGTTCAAATTTTCAAAATACGATAAGATCTCGCAAGATTTGAAGTCTGGTACATTACTGTATACAGGAATGTACCCGGGGTGTATACAGGATTGTAACAGGGGTGTATACAGGATTGTTCCCGGGGTCAAGTATGACATGTCACCTCAGACTTTACCATTGATTCAAACAGGGGAAGTGTTTGCAGGTTAGAAGCCTAAGAACATATTTTTCCCCTGTCAGGTGTTATTGGTCAGTTGTCATATTAGTGACATGATGAAATAATGAAAACATCTTCTACAATATTATTTCTTCCTCTTTTTAAAGGCCTTTCGTCACAGAATGACATACCTGACCTGTCAGATATTGCGGATGACATTTTGGTTGACGAAGGGACCTGGAAACTGGCGGACAGGTAGAAGGGATGTTGAGCTAGGTGTTCTTGCTGATGCCCTATCTTCTTGCAAAAAGTGTGGTGTGCCACTTCAGCTGTCACATGCCATGGGGATAATCACATATATATGGATTGTCCGCAATTATAAAATGTTTTTTTTTCAGTGCTTGTTTTGCAATTTCAATTTGTGCTTTGTGCACTATTCAGACAAGGGTCTTCACTGTCCACTTTAAAGTATAAACTTCATTTATTTTACAACAATCGTAAAACAAGTTTTCACAACATATGTCAATTACTATCGTTAGCACGAATGTAAGCGTAACTGTGGTGTGTCACCTCACATATGTCCCGGCCGAGAATTGAACCCTAGTCCCATTGGTGAGAAGCAAGTGACATTCCAGATGCACTAATCGGACAGTCAACTTTTCAGACACAGAACATTCTAAACCTTTCTTGTTCACACAAGGTTTAATTACACTTTTCATCTCTGAATTTTTATCGTGTATTAAAGCTATACATCTCTGAAATTGTACGCAAACAAATTTACTTGTAAACTGTTGACAATTTAACCCGCTAGCCGATAGCTCGGGGCTAGTACCACTGTCATTCAGGGTAGTGAACATTTTGAAATTTACATAGGCTAGTGGAATTTTGGGCTGACAAGTTATTGCCTCTTAAATTTCAATAGCTATGACCACTCTGATGTATATTTTATTTTATAAATGAAAATCCCTGATCATAAAAATTGTGTTTAAAATAAGCACACTGTCCCCAACCTCTGAATATATTTGAAAGTAAGTAATACATCCTTACCAGGGAAGTTAGTAATCAGTTTTGAAAATTCTTCTTCTTATCAGTTCCATGCAGTAATACACAGTGTGGCTACACTAACAATGTACCAACTGGGAAGAGGCACAATAGAATTTGGGATGCCAACACAAAGTTAGCAACAGGTAAATATGGTTGCAAGACTTTTCAACATTGAGCATAATGTAACTGCTGATTTCACATGTCAGTTAATTAGTCCCCCACCGTGGGGGGACTATAAACGGTGGGGGACTATAGGTTTGAACCCTGTCCGTCCGTCCTTCCGAAATGCTTGTCCGGTCCATATTTTTAATACTATTAAGACTTTGAGATACCAAACTTGGTATGTGGATATACTTGGGATAGCGGTGTGTCGCGTACCAAAAACAGGTCACTGTGACCTTGACCTGTGACATAGAAAATGCTTGTCCGGACCGTATTTTCAATACTATAACACTTAGAGATACCAAACTTAGTATGTGAATACATCTTGGGATAGCGGTGTGTCTCGTACCAAAATAAGGTCATTGTGACCTTGACCTTGATCTTTGACCTCCATCATGCGAAAGATTTCAGATGTGTGCGTTATTTTCACATTTTAGGGGTATTCGAACAGAAATAGAACATCGTTTACGGTGAATTATCTTGTAATATATCACGGTTTGTCGTTCAATTGTAAACCGTGATATATTACACGATAATTCACCGTAAATGATGTTCTACTTCTTAAATATAATTTATTCTTTCTTAGTATAAACATGTGTGAACTGCTCTGAATGACATCGAAATGAATTACGCAAAAGTGGCAGCTTTATATTTGGAAAAATAATCCCTTGATTAAAAGCAGTAGTGATTATTTGGATAGGAATTGAAATACTACTATTGGTCAGATATAATTGCAGGAAACATTTTTTTACTGAATACTTTTTAACTGTTTATCTGCTTCATAATTATTTGCAGCTAAGTTACATGCTGGCATTGGTGGTGACCAAATCAACAAAATACTTACAACAATGAACATTCCTCCAGTCAGCAATTGTCTGATTGTCAGCAGACAGAGGGAAGCAGGGAATGCCATTGAAGAAGTCGTCAAAACCGGCTTCAGGAGGAGGACCGTTTAAGTAAAGAGTGTGTATACTTTATTATTTTATTCTGTAATAACTCACAGTGACACAAATAGTTCAAATTGTTTTTTCTGTCCACCTTTCTCTGAAAAATTTGCCTCATAACATTTCTTCAGATAAGAAACAGGCCTTATTGTATCAAACTTGGCTTAAACTATTGTGGTGTAGACATGTACCAAGATAATTCAGATAAAATTCATTCTAAAAACCAGGTCCAAGGTAAAGTTTAAAGAAAAAACCTTTCTTTCTACTTTCTTTTTATTTTAATTGCTGTGATAAAGGGTTAGTTCGGCTAACTTGTTATTCCCACCGTATTCCCCACCGAAGGCGGATATAAAAATTTGGCATTGTCCTTCCATCTGTTCGTCCTTCCGTCCAGAGCCATGTCTTCATAACTGCAGGTTGGATTTTCATCACACTTGCTGATAATGTTTATCCCAATAGTGGGATGAGACGAGGCTGCCTTTTCCCAGAATCGCCCCAGTAACGCCAGAGTTATTGCCCTTTAATTGATAAAAATTGCTTAACTCTGTCCGTCCACAGCCATATTTTGATAATCGCTTGTTTGATTTTCATTAAACGTGATTATAATATTTATCCCAATAGTGGGGATATGATGCGGCAAATTTTATTTCGGAATCGTTCTAGTACTGCCGGAGTTAGTGCCCTTAAATTGATAAATGTTTCCTTGAATTATTCAGGTCATGGGTTTAAATCTCACTGGAGGCATATTTGTTTTTATTATTATTATTATTTCATTTTTTCGATAAGAAACCTTGGTTCACGGGTTCAATTGTTCTAATTATTATATTATTATTATTATTTTTCATTTTAGCTCTACTGATCAGAGATCAGCAGAGCTTATGCCATGGTGCGGTGTCCGTCGTCTGTCTGTCTGTCCGTCCGTAAACTTTTTTGTAGCGACTACTCCTCTGAAACTACTCGACGGATTTCCATGAAACTTCACAGGGATGTTGCTCTTGATATCTAAATGATCCTAGCAACATTTCAGGTAGGTCGGAAATTCAAGATGGCCACCACAGCTAAAAATAGATTTTGAAAAAACATGTTTGTAGCGAGAACTTCTTGAAAACTATAAGTGATATTGATATGGGACTTTTTCTAAAATGATCAGTATGGAATGATGTTGATCCTTGTCGAAAATTATTTTGATGCGACGTTAAACATGGCCGCCATTGGCCATCTTTGTTTACATAGAGTTATATAATGAAAACTTGTAGCGAATACTCCTCTGAAACTCCTTGACGGATTTTCATGAAACTGCACAGGAATTTTTCTCTTGGTGTCTTATTGATCCTAGCAAAAATTCAAGATGGCCGCCACGGTTAAAAATAGATTTTCCAAATACAAGTTCATTAATGGGCAAGATCGGATCAGTAACACCTGAGTAGTGGCCCTTTAATTACATAGAAATACATAGAAAAAACACATAATAATCATCTCCAAAATCACAAGGGTTAGAGCTCAGATATTTTATAAGTAGCCTCGTCTAATCTGCTGAGTTTGTTCAGATGGAGCACGTAAAATGCAATGTTTCACATAATAATTACTTAAACATTGAACGATGAAATGTTTGTTCTATATGATTTCAATATGATTTATGACATGCATATATGTTTTTAGGACACTGCTCAATGGTAGGAGTAGAAACAGGAAAAGTTCTCAGTTATGCCGTCAGATCGAAGACCTGCCGGGTGTGTGACAGTGCTTCTAAACTGGATAAGTCCTCTGCAGTAACCCATGACTGTAGGAGAACATATGATGGAAGCGCCAAAGGTATGGAGCCCGACATGGTTGTGTCAATGGTTAAATCTGTACATACATCAGGGGTTACAACATCAACAATCATTGCTGATGATGACACATCAACAATTGCGAGATTAAGAGCAGAGGTTGATCCAACTATAAGTAAACAATCCGACAAAAATCATGTTAGAAAAAACTTTGCAAATAGTCTGTTTGCACTACAAAAGGAGCACAAATGTCTTACTACTAAAGTCATATATTATTTACAAAAATGCTTTAACTATGCCGTTTCTCAAAACAGAGGCAATCCAAACGGCTTGGACAAAGCTTTATCATCTATTAGTAAGCATCCTTTTGGTGAAAACTGTGACTCCACCTGGTGTACATTTGTCGACAATAAAAACAGCAAACATAAGAACCTACCCTTTGGTAGACCATTGACAGATCTGTCCCTGCAACATGAGTTGGACAAAGTTATTTGCTCCTATAGAAAGCACTCCAGTAAGCTTTCTTCACTTGGAAGTACTCAGGCAAATGAATCTTTCTACAAAATGGTTGCCTCAAAGGCTCCAAAGACTCTCCACTTGTCTGGCTCTGCTAATTTGAATTATAGAGTTGCTGCCAGTGTTGCTCAAAAGAACAGAGGTCATAATTATCTTTTGAAAGTAAGAATAGTTTGAATAGTTCACACGCAAGAGTTATATACCGGTATGACTTTTTGTCCTCCGACAGCTCTTGTTAACACTTTAAAGAGTCCTACGAATGCTGATTTTTTTAGCTCTAATGAGCTTATGTCGTGGTGCGGCAACCGTCGTCTGTCTGTCCTTGTGTAAAAAAAAATTCGTGGCGACTACAACTCGCAAAAATTCAGATTGGCCGGAAATTCAAGATGGCCGCCAGGGCTAAAAATAGATTTTAAAAATACAACTTTGTGGCAACTACTTCTCAAAAACCATAAGTGATATTGATTTGGAACCTTTACTAAAATGACTGGCATGACATGTAGTTGGTCCTAAACATAATTTATTTTGATTCGATGTCAAATATGTTTTTTTTTCTTTGTTTTTTACATAAAGTTATATAGCAAAAACTTGTGGCGACTACTCCTCTGACACTACTTGATGGATTTTCATGAAACTTCACCGGAATGTTGCTCTTGATGTCTAGTTGGTCCTAAGTCTGTCGGAAATTCAAGATGGCTGCCACAGCTAAAGATAGATTTTAAGAAAATACAAGTTTCATTTTGATTCTAGGTCAAACATGGCCATCTTTGTTTACATAGCTATATATTGAAAACTTGTGGCGACTACTCTGAAACTACTTGATAGATGTTCATGAAGCTGTACAGGAATATTGCTGTTGATGTGTAGTTGGTTTTAAGTAATAATATGGTCAGCGAGAATTTCTACAGCTAAAAAAGTTTTAAAAAATTACAATTTTGTGGTGATCATAAATGGTATCGATGTGGCATGTTAGTAGATAGTCCTAAGCAAAATTATTTATGACTCAATATTAATTTTGGCAGTCAGTGGCTGTATTTGCTTTACATGTACAAGTATAGTAAAAACTTGACATCTTCTCTAAAAAAGACTGTTTTAGTACGATTTATATGCATTTGTTATATAAAACAAATCGTAAAGGGAGGTAATGTTAATTTTATACATTTTTATATTTCTCTATTAATGGTGGGTAATTATGGTATATTATTAAACGATAAAACAAGTTTACTTTAAAATACTATTTACCAGTATGTGTCATTCATTAGATTCTAATATGACTTGTAGATTTCACAGTCTTTTATACTGATTATTGAATTTTTTTGAAATGTTTTTAAAAAATTATTAAAGATAAATAGAATTTCTTTAATCTTTTCCCCTGGATTAATTAGGGTGGAATTTGACTCAGCCTATTCTGCTTGGATAAAAAGTTTTTCTTTCTAAATGGATAAAGCGACTGTATATTTGGATCATGTTATATGAAACCTAATTCTGGTTTCATTAAAAAAATCTTCCTCATGGCTGATCTTGCTATCAAAAGTCTGTCAATAGACCTTCAAGGTCACTGACCTCTTGTTACTTTGTATTTCAAAGATGATGATTAGCAGTTTTTAAAAATAATTATGTCAACATTGTAACCCTACTAGTTCATCGGTAATTCACCTACTAAATCACGAATCCATACGGCACATTTTGACATATCACGGAAACGTAACATTGATTTCACGGAAACAGCCGAATGAAATTACCCCTTATGACGTCAGGCAATTACCAACAGATCAATAGGAAAAATGGCACGATATGATGGGTTTATAGTTTTCCCGCGTCGACCTCATTGGTCAACCCCTTCTGACATCATTTTACGGAAATCAATAGCGCACCAGTGTTTTTTATGTAGCGGTAAACTTCATACCTGTAAAACGCACATTTATCATCTGTTGTTGAGCAAACGGAAAACGGCATTGACATTCGAATACAATAGTTTTTTTTTTGAATTCGTAGGACACTTTAAGTTTAAGCGCTGTTGCAGGGTATTAATCACATTCTGTTATAATTCTAGTTGTAATAAGGTTTCATTCAGATAATAAATACCTACTTAAAATGGTGGAAACAAATATTAATTTCCAACTTGTTTTCTGGTTGGCACAATCACGAAATGCACCAAATATTAGATCTCCATGAATTATAATGTTTTCACAGTTCTGATCAATCTAACACTGAATGTACCTTTTGTTCTAGTTTGTTCTTACTATGTTCCTTATGCATTGTTGAAGTTGAATTGTTTTTACTTTTGCATGGTAATGTGTTTTTTTTCTTCAAGGACACTAAGCTTCCCACAATGTATTTTTAAATATTTCTGTGCACATATACAATTACTAAACATACATACAAGCTGATCTGGGTCCACACTGGTTAGACTGCTTTTCACATGACATGGCTCAATTTCGTTGAAAAAAGTAGACTTTCATAATGGAAAACTTGCTTTAGCTAGAATATATCAAGACAATGGTAGAAGCATTGAGTTTAACCTTTTTAAAATGTATGTTTTTCTCATGTTTAAAATGTGATTTTGTATAGAAGGATTTATTTCCTTTAAAACTTCTAGAAAACACTCTGGGAGCTAGTAAGATGTTTATTTCAATGCTGCTATATGATTAATTTAGGTTAACGAAAAGTTTGGATTGTCACCAGGAGAGTTAACTAGAAGAATAGCAATATAGCGTGACATTCAAACAGCAAAAAAGAAAGCCATTAAAAGCACCCATGCAGCTAAGAATAGACGATTGCAACTAAAATCTGAAAGGTAACATTATAAACAAACCCAAAATTCTGGAATACGCCATCATACATTTATCAATGTACATACATTGAGAATGAGATGAACAGACTCTTTCATTGAAATGGGGTTTTACACTTAAATCAGTCTGGATTATTTAGTTATATCACCTTTTCACCCTAATTTATGGCGATTCTACTAAAAATGATTTGTACGGATTTCAGCTTTTTATAAACGCATAGCATAGTACATGATTTTTATGTGTCGCGCGCAATACCCAAGGCATTTGACCCTTACAGTGACATTTCTTGTTAATATCGATGAATACCTTTGGTGGGGATATGGCTGTCTGAGGGTTTCTATTTTGTTTGTCTGAACTTAGTAAAGTTTTTGGAATAAAAAATAATTCCAGATAAAGGGGTGTTGCGAGGGTATTAATCACCTTCAGTGATAGTTTTAGTTTATATTGGTAATATTTTGTTTGACATCACAGGTACCAGAAATCTTCCTCCAAGGAGATAAGGGAAGGTATTACATACATATCTGAAACTGACTTCAAAGAAGGAAGCAATGATACAGAGACCATTCCCCCACCATGTTATCCCCCTGTAGAGATAGATGACGTGGACAATGTGGGTGCACCATGGGTATTTTTCGACCTTGAGACTACTGGTTTAGGTATGATTTTGTAAGAAGTGACCCTACGGCAATGGCTAAAATGTATCACACACTTTGATTATTCCTGTTGAACTTTGATATACATTTGGATGATATACAGATGACTATGAAATACTTATTTGACATAATTACAACCACTTTGTCCTCTTGCTTGAATTGAATTGAATTGAGTTTTAACGCGCACCGACACATGAAAGGTTATATGGCGCCTAACAGGCATGAACATGCCAGGGTCATCCTCCATGTACATCGAGATAAAATATAGAAAATGGACCTAGAACCTTCTCAACCTGAACTGCAGAGTTGCTGTAAATTCTATCATAGAACCTCAATTTACGCTGGAGCCTCGTTTATTTTTCTGCCACAGCTCTTTTGATGTGAGCGAGATGGCACCTGAAACAATGTAGGGATCATGATGAAGACCTTTAATGAACATGAACAAAAATGATAAAATGAATATGAATTTGGGGGGATTCTACCCCTCTGCCTACCCCTCCAAAGGGATCTGCAGTGGCCCTATTTTTTGCCCCGAGACCAAACGGGCCCCCAGGAACCACACGGGGCTCCTCTTGCTTGACATATTTTAGTGAATGTTGTATCCATTTCGCTAGCATTCACTCTTCTGTTTATTTACTTATTCTGTGGACACAGATCAGACTGAGTGCAACCATGCCAGAAGTCCATTTGAACGTGTCCGTTTCATATCTCTTAAACCGCTTGAGGGATTTTAAAATAACTTGGCACATATTTTCCCATATCGAGACGACATGCAGAGTGCAACTTTCAGCCACATCGGTTCAAGGTCAAGGTCACACTTACAGTTTGAATGTCATATGCATTATATTTCGTGTTCGCTCCATGTGTCTTGAACCGCTTGAGGGATTTTGAAATAACTTGGCACAAATGTTAACCATATCGAGACGACATGCAGAGTGCAACTTCCAGACACGCCCATATATGGTCAAGGTCACACTTAAAGGTTAAAGGTCATATGCGTTGTATTACTTATCTTTGAACCCCATGATAATAAAAGAAACAAATAAATTATACAGGAGTAGAGGATATTGAACACTATGTCTTCCTTGTTCAATGACTTTTGTATATCTTGTTCTTCCATCAAATATGAAAAAAAAGGTGATGGTGGGAGTTATTGATGTGTATTCTTGTTTACTCGGATAAACTTGGTTTCAGTGTAACCTATTATTATACTTTTGAAATGGCACATAGGACAAATCACTCCAGGAATTTTCTCTGTGGAAGATGGCATACTAGTAAATACAGTAACAGGGCAAATATTTGAGAACTAAACGGCATGGTTCCATGACATCTGTGGATTAAGATTTTGATAACGTCATTATTAATTATTATTAAAGTGATAAGACATTCGGTAATTCCTAATGTAAAGGTTTAACTGGAAATAAAATATCAATATTTAGATAATGCCATTGATAATTGCCTTTTCCAGTATTTGAGGGGAAGATAGTTGTGCTAGGGGGTCTGGACTCTGCTGGCCGACTGACCCAGTACATGCATCAGTATGACTTTGAAGAAGATAAGTGGAAGGTGTTTGGGGAACTACTTAGACCTCTTAAAAGTATTAAAGTATGAATTTTCTTGAATTATTCTACTGTATAAAATAAATAGATTACGGTAGTGGCCTTTCGTTGCTTTAGAGCCAAGACCTCTGCTTCACATGGGCTTGCTCCTTGGTGGAGGCATCTCATCTGCCTCTGCGGTTGGTGTCTCAATATAACCTACGTCTTTTCACACTCAAAGCGGTGATATTATTTTAAAACAGACTCGTCAAGTTTTCCTCCGTGGTGTCGATAAATTGTGTCCACCTTAGTAATAAAATGGGGACTCCGGGTCATCATCACGGAGAAACCGAGTGAGAACTCTTAGGGTTTCATGGCGATTTACCTCTTGACTTGATATTCAAAGTTTAAAGAAACAAACTCGCCAAAAAAACCCGGCAAAATTGTACTACAAAACCGTGTATCAAAACTATCCAAGCGTTCACGTCATATAATCATGTATATGTGCCGCATAATAGTAAAGGTTTTATTAACAGGGTTCTAAAAATACGCTTGACTGAATATGTGTAAAATGAATTATGAGTTTGTAACTTAAATCAGCGCTCCAGTTTCAGGGTTTAGCCAGGCTGGTTAAAACCATTTATATTGTGTCTAAAGAGTTTGGATTCTCAAAATATGCAAGTTATATATACATACCTCATCGTCAGTCGGTTTAAAAACGGGGTACATATCGTGACAACCCAGTTTGCAACTTCAGTTTGTTAAGTTCGAATATGAACCGGTTTTCTCTACACATGTGTTTTGATTATGAAGTAAATCGTAATCTGCAACTAAGATCTATTTTTAACTTTATATTGTTCCCTTGTTTGTAATACAATCGTTCGTACGGTTAAATGTTAAAAACATTCGTACATGTTGCTGGTACGAACCGGTATGCTAAAAAATATAACGGTACATATTATTTTTAGGTCCGTATCACAATACACCAATAAACCGATAATACCGTGCAGCACTACACATAGTTACTAGGAATTACAGAAAATGAATAATTAGGTCAGTATAACAGAATATGTATAATTAGGTCACACATAATTACTAGGTATTACTGAATATGTGTATAATTAGATCATACATAGTAACCAGGTAGTGATATAGACAAATTGTATTACAGATGCCAGTTGTGGTGCTGTAGTGGTCAAATTGACAGACACGGGATGTATGGAGGATGAGACGGATGATATATGTGAGGCTTACAAAACTAGGTAGGCATTATTGTCTGGCGTATATCGGATTATAATCATGTTGCTGTTTCTGCTAAGCTTTGATTGTGTATAGTCTGTGGGTTCCTTAACTGTTTCTTCTGCCCTCTTCTCCTACAAAACAACTGCATTTCAGGAAAACTTCTCCCAATATCAATTAGGCTCTTTTTAAATTCAATATCAAGTCTGGCAGATTTAACTTCCTTTTAGTTACACGAACTCCACACTTTACTCGTTCACACCGAGTCAGGAATTTACAAATCGCATACTTACGCGGATTTTTGATGATAAAACTACTCGGAGTGGGAATCAGCTACGCGAAAAGCTCTCGGCATACTTACGCCACGATACTTCGCGTAGACAAACTCGGAGTTCTCCGAGTCGAAACTGCACAGGTAAAGGGTGCAACTTTTTGTGATTGCAGTCATTATAATGCATAATTATTCAATAACTTTAGAGAAAATCAAAGCAGAAGTCAAGACAATTTGACTTTTGTTTTTGAAAAAGCGGATGTGGGAAAATGAGAATGCCTGGATTATGTATACTATGTCACGATAGTTATATGACGATTCCTATTACAGCTTTGCGGCGACTAAACATAAAATTCAATTAGTAATACTGGAAATTATAATTATACTTTTAATTAATTGTTATTTGTAACAAGTTTTTACTAGTCTGGGTTTATTATTAATACATCGATGGGTTCTTTGGTGAGAAACAATCGGGAAAAACGTAAAGAATTTCGCGAAGTGGATACTCGGGAGTCCAAAACACCGATTCCGCATACATCCGCGCGGCACTCGATACCACCAAACTCGGCGAATCAAGTAAAGTGTGGGGTTCTCGTGAGCTGTACAGTACATCATTTTACCTTTATATGGAGAAAATGATGGTGTCCAGAAATGACGAAAGCACAAAGAACAAACATTTATGTATTTTAAACAAGTTTATATAATAAAACAAAATTATTCAAGACTTCAGCAAGTATGTCAACATATTTCCCAAATTTTGACCATTTAGGATTGGGGGTTAGGTTAGGTTTAGAATGTTATTTAGAGGGGCGAACACTGTAAAAAAAGCTCCAAAATTAAGTGAATTTCTGAAGAAAGAAAGTATTAAGTGAATTTCTGAAGAAAGAAAGTATTAAGTGACTTTCTGAAGAAAAAAAACGTACTGGTAAATGTTTGCTTTAATGGAGTGTACTTTTGACTTGTTTCAGTTTGTTACATGATTCTGCGAAGTTTACACACAAAACATTTTAAAGAGACAGTTCTCTTTTTTAGTAATGAAAATACATAATATGTTATTTATATGAAGACATTCATATGTAACGGCTTTTCAATCTAAATATACCGGGGGTGGGTGGGTGTGGAGACAGACTACACTTTTTTTGCCCACAAGGCCTTAGCAATATTGTATAATTTAAAATTATATGTGTTATATTTTTGCTACAGTTTTGAGGATTTTGAGATGGCCAACATGTCCGAAGAACAACAACTTGCCGCCCAACAATACGCCCGCATGATAAAAAACTTTGAACCTGGTGATTATCTGCTGGACGAGTACGATATGGAAGACCATGATGAGGTGGATGTCGATGACGATGATGACGATTTTTATATAGCCTAGACAACAAACAAATGGATAACTTATCTCAACTTACCTCAACATCAGTTAAACAAATCATGTACATATCAACTCAAAATTGGCAAACAAAAGTGGATGTCCTTGTTGGCATTTGTCAAATTGATGCAGTTTCACCTGATGGTTTAAAGCCACGTTTGTGTCGCCGTACAGTGTTTGCATTGTTTTACACGATATAATAGATCATGCCATTTCAGATTAAGTTTCTATGAAAGACTTCCATACGTCGGAGTGATACTGATGATGACATTGATTACAGAGACTGGACCATACCTATTTTATTCAAATTGTATAAATGGGTGCAACCAAGGCCTTCTGCCAGTCTAAAACATTCTCACATCTCCGCGCTGCAGGGTTGAATCACACTGGGAGCTCGACTCATCAAGTGAGAACATGTTGATTCTTACGGATGGCAGGAGGTATACAGTACTGGCTCTACCCAGGAAAAATTGGATGTTCTGGGTCTGCCTCTACTATAAAACAAATGACCATCATATATTGCTTAATATGTGCTAAAAATGACGTAACACACCATTCAAACAAACAAATCTTCTGCCACATGACAAAGGTGCTTTAAAAACCAGTATACCAAGTGGCTGTAACCAAGGCCTACTGTCATGTGACCTTGGTGCTTCACGAATGTTAACTACGATTCCTTGTATTTATTATTGAATACATTATTTTTATCGTTTACTAAATGTGTGAGAGCTGTTTACTTCTGATTTTTATTACAACTGTTATAGCTTTTGATACTATTGTTTTGCATACCAAGCATATACATTGTATAAACATTGGAATAATATTTTGTCAAAACAACAACAGTAGTCAAAATTTCAAAACTACCTCTTTAGTTTTGTCTCTGTGCTTTGAAGATTTTGTATCAAGTTTAGTTGGTAGTTTGATTTTTAGATGAGAGTTAGATTTTGTCGTTTTTAATAATATTAACAAGATATTTGTGCATATCTTAAAGTGTTATCAAGAAACAAATCAGCCGTTTATGAGATTCTTTTGTTTTCAATTTTGTTTATTCCTATTTTGTGCGCTATACAAACATATAAATCCAAGTATAAATATGAAAAATGTAATGAACGCCATTTTCTGCTGTTAGAAGAAAATACCAGTTTTCAGTTTGTTTTAAAAACAAGTTACAAGTTAAAGAGAGATAAAACAAGAGAGATAAAAACAACAACATTGTCAATGTTGTTGTTTTTCAACTTATTTCATGTACAAGTAAACATTGAAAACAGTCAATAAAGTTTCGATGTGTAAAACCAGTCCAAGTCCAGACTTGAGAACAATAGGGGTTGCAAATCATGATTTTAAGCTTGCATGATAAAGCAAGCAATGACATTTCAATAGCACTAGATTGTCTTTAATATTAGCTTTATGATATTTAAACAACGTTATGCATTTTATATGGTTTATTATGGTTATAATGGGAGTAATTATGATATTAAACTAAAAAATAAATGTTTATATGTACCTTTTCACGGAATTTGACAAAAAGTTGACACAATTATGCCAACAAGGTGGTCAAACAATTCATACATTATATATTTGCAGGATAAAAGGTATCGAACATTGTTGATAGCGTAATTGATGTTGTTTGCCTTGATATGCAGACTTTGTGTTTTTAAAAGTGAAAAATTTCATTCTGAAGTTATTTCCCTTTAACTGTTAAAGAATTTCAAATTGCTAAACATGAAGTGAAAGAAGATTTTACTGACTTCGAACATTGTGTAACGGTTCCATGACTTTTGGGTAATTGAAATTAATTATGAAACTGTTTTCTTCAAGACAATTGGTTTATAACTTGTGACAAATTTTACATTTACTGATAAGAACTTGATTAGCCACATTTGTGATATCACTAATGGTAACCATTTTGACTGTTTTGAGAGTTGATATATTTTCCTGATGTGTCTATCCCTGCTGTGTTCACAAGATCAGGTCTATTGAAATATTGATTTGTTTAGTCTCTATCATCCAGACACACTCAAGCTGACTGCGAGCGCTAGCGAGCGTCTGGACTCACTGTTCTTTAAAAGGTTTGACCGATAGACGACGCCAACCGTCAAAACTGACTGCGACGTGACGTCATTTTAATTGCAACATCAAAGTCCACGTTGAATTACGCGCAACATTAGTTCCAATGGGATGTGTGTACGTCCTTATTAAATATACAATAAACTTTGTTTTATTGTAGTTTCTCTAAAAACATAATATAATCTTACAAAATGATGTTTAAAATTTAATTTTTAGCATTAATCGTGATCCGCTGACTATGTTTGGAGTAATTTTATTGCACAACATTGCCCGTAACGTCACATATTTTTGACGCAATCGTGACGTAGGGGGTGATTCCCACGGATTTCCATAACAAACTGAACTTGACCAATCAGAGGCCGGTGATTTTTTTTTGTCCACACCTCGTTTTGATGTCAAAATGTTTAAAGAAGCTTTACTCCAGACCATCGTTTGTACTTCTTTGAGAGAAGTCTCGCGAGAGGTCTGGATGATCGAGACTATGATTTGTTGGGTCATTCACACACAAAGAGTCGGCTTAGTTTGTTTCCATGATCACTAGTTTCATATTGAATTTATAGACTACAATGCTAACCAGTATCACAATACAAAATGAATGTTAATTATACATGATATATTTGGACAAATAATGTATCTGTGTTGTGAGAGACTGCATGTACTTATTAAGAAAGATAACTGATTACAAAGAGTTGTGTCATTCACCAAGAGAAAACAGGTCTTGTGTCTACAATTGTGAAACATTTTCTTCTTTAGAAGTTATTTCCCTTTATCTATAAACCAAAACAACCAGTAATATAAACTCTGACCTAATTACAGATATAGTTACATACATAGCATCTGTTCATAGTATAATTTAATATTAATTGGTTGTATTATTGTTTATTTCCATTTGTAATCTTTCATGAGGCTATCAAATGAATTTTTGTACCTTTGAAGTGAAAGAAATTTCACCGACTTTGAAGGTTTTGTGATGCATTCTTAGGCATCTGGTAATCGAAATTATTATAAAACTTGTCCTGACAGATTGTCTGTAATTCGGAAAGAGGGGAAGGTGATGTGCGGATGGGGCTGAATTTAATATTACTGATCATCGCTGCTAGACTTGAAACACATTTGACATATATCGCCATGCATATGTTAAGCCTTTCAGAAGTTCAAGAGTTTTCGTTTTTTATCTATCTAGGTTGTGTTTACAAAATAAAGACGATTCAAATATTGGTTATTTCTGTCGTTAACAAAGTCTTTTTTTTTGTTACCGTGTTTAGTAGTACCGAATTTGACAATATGTAAACACAATTGAGGTATGTCAACAGATGGGGCACACAATAATATTAATACAAATTGAATGTTATTTATTCATGGGATAAATTTGGAGATGTAATGTATCGGTGTTGTAGAGTCAACATGTAGTACTACTTAACGTGCAATGTAACTGATTCCATTCTCAAAGTATCTCATTAACAGTGATGAGTAGAATGTCATTAACTCCAAAATGTAGACATTGTTCATTATCTTTAACATAAAGTGTTGAACCATTTCTCTCATACAAGTTAGAGAGATCTTAAAAAATCTTATTTAATTCCGGAGATTGTAGGATAATACAAAAATAGGTTAAATCTCTGAATAATACAATTTGAAAATATTAATTTAAATCCTAAATATTTTCAAATTGTTATCATTCCTTGATACCTTGATCGTTTAGTAAGAAGTTTCATGTCAAATTTGACAATAATACAATAATACAAATTATATATCGTGTATACATCATACATTTGGATACTAAATGTATCTGGCATGTGGGAGTCGACGTGTACTTACTATGATATGTGACTGATTACACTCTCAACGTATTGGTTTTATTCTGGTGTGGATAATGTTTGTCATTGACCAAATATAAAGTTATTTCCCTTTAACTGTAAACCAAAACAAGCAGTCAAATAAATCTGACCTAATTACAGATATAGTTACATACATAGAATCTGTTTATAATACAATTTGATATTAATTTGTTGCATTCTAGTTTATTTCAAGTTACAATCTTTCATGAGGTATGAAATACATACTTGTACCTTCTAAGTGAAGAAATTTCACCGACTTCAGAAGGTTTTATGATGCATTTTTTGACATCTGGTAATTGAAATTAGTAAACCTGTCCTGACAGATTGTTTTTATATCGGAAAGAGGGAATGGGGATGTGGGGATGGGGCCAAATTTAACATTGCTGATCATGCAGATGGATTTTAACAGGTTTGACATAATCACCATACATATTTTAAGCCTTTCGAAAGTTGAAGAATTTTCTTGTGTTGTTTATCCAGGTTGTGTTTACAAGATCAGGACCATTCACATATTGGTTACTTCCGTCATTAACAAACTGTGCTTTTTTCCCACAAAAAGTCTAGGCGCTTGTTTGATTGTTACCTGCAAACACTAGTTTCATATGCAATTAGACAATAATGCCAGCAAGTTGATACTACAGTATATGTTATTTATACATGGCATATTTGGAGAAATAATGTATCTGTGTTGTGAGAGACTCCATGTACCTACTATTAATAAAGATAACTGATTAAAGATGATTTTTGTCATTCACCAAGAGAAAACATACCTTGTGTCTTTAATCGACACTTTTGAGAATTTTTTTTCTTTAGAAGTTATTTCCCTTTAACTATAAAGCAAAAACAAGCAGTCAAATAAAATCTGACCTAATTACAAATATAGTTACATACATAGCATCTGTTCATGATATAATGTGATATTCTTGTTTGTTTCAAATTGTAATCTTCCATGAGGCTACGAAATTAATTTTTGTACCATTTGTACCATTGAATTGTAAGAAATGTCACCAGCATTGAAGATTTGGTGATGCGTACAACTAAAGGCAAATTATATGTAAGTTGTTGTGAAGTGTAGGGTGGTGGGGAATTTAAGCTTAATGATATTAACAGTGATGAGTAGTATGTCATAACTCCTAAATGCAGACATTGTCCATGTTTGTTTTAAACACAATGTTAAAACAGTTCTTTCATTCAAGTTAGGTCCTTTTAACTCTAACATTGATATTTAGTCTTAAAATATCTTATATACCATTAATAGCAGATATTTTAAGACCATACAGACATAGGTTACATCCCTGAATAATACAATTTGAAACTAATAAGTTGAATACTAAATAAGTTCAAATTGTAATCAATCTTGATACCTTGTACCGTTTAAGTGTAAGAAGGTTCATATGGAATTTGGCAATAATGCAATAACAATTCAGATTATATGTCATGCATACATATCAATGCATCTGGCATGTGGGAGGCGACAGATACAGATATTGGTCTTCAAATCAAATATAAAGTTAGCTCCCTTTAACTATCAAAACAGTGTTATCAAAAGTTCAGCAGTATAAAGTCTGAAACAATTTCAGTGTTTTTTTAAGATACAATAAGGATAACCTCTTCGCAATGCAATTTGAAAAGTATTGTTTAGTATATTAATATAGTAATCTCATATTGGACTTGAAATGCATTAAAGTACCATCAACTTGAAAGGATTGTATCGACTTAGCAGGTTTTGTGATGTATTCAATAATAACTTTATGACTAATAGAATTTTGAAACTCTTTCCTTTAAATAAAAGATCAAGTAACTTTATTGCAGATTCAACGAAAGTAAACAACGTCTAGTTAGAGGCACATTACGGGGAAATTGGCGCAATAAAAATGAAATTGTGTTTTTGGCTTTTTTTTTTGTACTTAAATAAATGGTTACAACTTTGAAGTATGACAGATTCTTGACAGGGAGCATGGGCGGCTCGGGTGAATATAATTTCCAGGCAAGGATTGTGAAACCCATGTCCCCTGTTAAGAATCCTAATAACTAATAATATTCAGCTGGACGAGTACGATATGGAAGATCATATATACAGTAAATTGGTCATCATTATTTTTTTTGATATTTTTTCATCAAACTTTCAATCATGACAACATCGACATGACCATACTAAAATATAAAGGTCAAGGTCACACTGAAGGTCATTATATGGGTTAAATACTCATTCTTTTCTTCACGAAAACTTAACGTTGGCTATAACTTTCTCATTTCTTGATATTTCTTCATCAAACTTTCAATATATACTCATCATTACAACATCGACATGACCATACTAAAATATAAAGGTCAAGGTCACACTGAAGGTCATAATATGGGTTAAATTCTCATTTTTTCCTTCTCGAAAATTTAGTCGGGCTAGTTTGTCAAGATCATTTATCTGGGTCCAAAAAACCTTTTTATACTGACAAATGCCAATCCGCGTAGCACTTGTCTAGTTCATTATATGCAGTTCATGGGTGTTTATATGCAGATGGTTCCGCAGTATGTTCAGATCACTGACCATTATGTTCGGTGGTTTCAGAATCTATTATATGCGGTTGATGTTTCAATATACGCAGTTGGACATCCATTATGTGCAGTGGTTTTAACTTCATGTGCAGTGGTACATTTTATATGGTTTATTATGGTTATAATGGGAGTAATTATGATATTAAACTAAAAAATAAATGTTTATATGTACCTTTTCACGGAATTTGACAAAAAGTTGACACAATTATGCCAACAAGGTGGTCAAACAATTCATACATTATATATTTGCAGGATAAAAGGTATAGAACATTGTTGATAGCGTAATTGATGTTGTTTGCCTTGATATGCAGACTTTGTGTTTTTAAAAGTGAAAAATTTCATTCTGAAGTTATTTCCCTTTAACTGTTAAAGAATTTCAAATTGCTAAACATGAAGTGAAAGAAGATTTTACTGACTTCGAACATTGTGTAACGGTTCCATGACTTTTGGGTAATTGAAATTAATTATGAAACTGTTTTCTTCAAGACAATTGGTTTATAACTTGTGACAAATTTTACATTTACTGATAAGAACTTGATTAGCCACATTTGTGATATCACTAATGGTAACCATTTTGACTGTTTTGAGAGTTGATATATTTTCCTGATGTGTCTATCCCTGCTGTGTTAACAAGATCAGGTCTATTGAAATATTGATTTGTTTAGTCTCTGTCATCCAGACACACTCAAGCAGACTGCGAGCGCTAGCGAGCGTCTGGACTCACTGTTCTTTAAAAGGTTTGACCGATAGACGACGCCAACCGTCAAAACTGACTGCGACGTGACGTCATTTTGATTGCAACATCAAAGTCCACGTTGAATTACGCGCAACATTAGTTCCAATGGGATGTGTGTACGTCCTTATTAAATATACAATAAACTTTGTTTTATTGTAGTCTCTCTAAAAACATAATATAATCTTACAAAATGATGTTTAAAATTTAATTTTTAGCATTAATCCTGATCCGCTGACTATGTTTGGAGTAATTTTATTGCACAACATTGCCCGTAACGTCACATAATTTTGACGCCATCGTGACGTAGGGGGTGATTCCCACGGATTTCCATAACAAACTGAAGTTGACCAATCAGAGGCCGGTGATTTTTTTTTGTCCACACCTCGTTTTGATGTCAAAATGTTTAAAGAAGCTTTACTCCAGACCATCGTTTGTACTTCTTTGAGAGAAGTCTCGCGAGAGGTCTGGATGATCGAGACTATGATTTGTTGGGTCATTCACACACAAAGAGTCGGCTTAGTTTGTTTCCATGATCACTAGTTTCATATGGAATTTATAGACTACAATGCTAACCAGTATCACAATACAAAATGAATGTTAATTATACATGATATATTTGGACAAATAATGTATCTGTGTTGTGAGAGACTGCATGTACTTATTAAGAAAGATAACTGATTACAAAGAGTTGTGTCATTCACCAAGAGAAAACAGGTCTTGTGTCTACAATTGTGAAACATTTTCTTCTTTAGAAGTTATTTCCCTTTAACTATAAACCAAAACAAGCAGTAATATAAACTCTGACCTAATGACAGATATAGTTACATACATAGCATCTGTTCATAGTATAATTTGATATTAATTGGTTGTATTATTGTTTATTTCCATTTGTAATCTTTCATGAGGCTATCAAATGAATTTTTGTACCTTCGAAGTGAAAGAAATTTCACCGACTTTGAAGGTTTTAAGATGCATTCTTAGGCATCTGGTAATTGAAATTATTATTAAACTTGTCCTGACAGATTGTCTGTAATTCGAAAAGAGGGGATGGTAATGTGAGGATAGGGCTGAATTTAATGTTACTGATCATCCGCTGCTGGACTTGGAACACATTTGACATAATCGCCATACATATTTTAAGCCTTTTGGAAATTGAAGAGTGTTCTTGTATTATCTATCCAGGTTGTGTTTACAAGTTAAAGATATTCAATATTGGTTATTTCTGTCGCTTGTTGCCGTGATCAGTAGTACTGAATTTGACACAATTGCGGTAGGCACACAATAATAATATTGATACAAATTGAATGTTATTTATTCATGGGATAAATTTGGAGATGTAATGTATCGGTGTTGCAGAGTCATGTACTTAATGTGCCATGTAACTGATTCCATTCTCTACGTATCTCATTAACAGTGATGAGTAGAATATAATTAACTCCAAAATGTAGACATTGTTCATTATCTGTTAACATAAAGTGTGGAACCATGTCTTTCATACAAGTTAGGGAGGTCTTAAAAAATCTTATTTAATTCCGGAGATTTAAGGATAATGCAGAAATAGGTTACATCTCTGAATAATACAATTTGAAAATATTAATTTAAATCCTAAATATTTTCAAATTGTTATCATTCCTTGATACATTGATCCGTTTAAGTGTAAGAAGGTTCATGTGAAATTTGACAATAATACAATAATACAAATGATATATCGTGTAAACATCATACTAAATGTATCTGGCATGTGGGAGTCGACGTGTACTTACTATGATGTGCGTCTGATTACACTCTCAATGTATTGGTTTTATTCTGGTCTGGATAATGTTTGTAATGGACCAAATATAAAGTTATTTCCCTTTAACTGTAAACCAAAACAAGCAGTCTAATTACAGATTTACATACATAGCATCTGTTCATAATATAATTTGATATTAATGTGTTACATTCTAGTTTATTTAAAGTTACAATCTTTCATGAGGTATGAAATGCATACTTGTACCTTCCAAGTGGACAAATTTCACCGACTTTGAAGGTTTTATGATGCATTCTTTGGCATCAGGTAATTGAAATTAGTAAACCTGTCCTGACAGATTGTCTGGAATTCGGGAAGAGGGGATGGGGATGTGGGAATGGGGCCAAATTTAATATTGCTGATCATGCAGATGGATTTTAACAGGTTTGACACATAATCACCATACATATTTTAAGCCTTTCGAAATTTGAAGAATTTTCTTGTATGGTTTATCCAGGTTGTGTTTACAAGATCAGGACCATTCACATATTGGTTACTTCCGTCATTAACAAACTGTGCTTTTTCCCCACAAAAAGTCTAGGCGCTTGTTTGATGTTACCTGCAAACACTAGTTTCATATGCAATTAGACAATAATGCCAGCAAGTTGATACTACAATATATGTTATTTATACCTGGCGTATTTGGAGAAATAATGTATCTGTGTTGTGAGAGACTACATGTACCTACTAATAATAAAGATAACTGATTAAAGATGATTTTTGTTATTTACCAAGAGAAAACATACCTTGTGTCTTTAATCGACACTTTTGAGACATTTTGTTCTTTAGAAGTTATTTCCCTTTAACTATACAGCAAAAACAAGCAGTCAAATAAAATCTGACCTAATTACAGATATAGTTACATACATAGCATCTGTTCATGATATAATGTGATATTCTTGTTTGTTTCAAATTGTGACCTTCCATGAGGCTACGAAATGAATTTTTTTACAATTGAATTGAAAGAAATGTCACCAGCATTGAAGATTTTGTGATGCGTACAATTAAAATTGATCTATTAAGGCAAATTATATGTAAGTTATTGTGAAGTGTGGGGTGGAGGGGAATTTAAGCTTAATTCTATTAACAGTGATGAGTAGAATGTCATTACTCCTAAATGCAGACATTGTCCATGTTTTTTTTAAATAAAATGTTAAAACAGTTCTTTCATTCAAGTTAGGTCCCTTTAACTCTAACATTGATATTTAGTCTTACAATATCTTGTATACCATTAATAACAGAGATTTTAAGACAATACAGACATAGGTTACATCCCTGAATAATACAATTTGAAACTAATAAGTTGAATACTAAATAAGTTCAAATTGTAATCAATCTAGAAACCTTATACCGTCTAAGTGTAAGAAGGTTCATATGGAATTTGGCAATAATGCAATAACAATACAAATTATATGTCATGCATACATCTCAATGCATCTGGCATGTGGGAGGCGACATTTACTTATTATGATAAGTAACTGATTCCACTCTCAAAGTATTTTTGGTAATATTTTGGCGAGTATAATGTTTGTGATTGAACTAGATATAGATACAGATATTGGTCTTCAAATCAAATATAAAGTTAGCTCCGTTTAACTGTCAAAACAGTTATCAAAAGTTCAGCAGTATAAAGTCTGATACAATTTCAGTGTTTTTAAGATAAAATAAGGATAACCTCTTGCACAATGCAATTTGAAAAGTATTGTTTAGTATATTAATTTAGTAATCTCATATTGGACTTGAAATGCATTAAAGTACCATCAACGTAAAAGGATTGTATCGACTTAGCAGGTTATGTATTCAATAATAACTTTATGATTAATACAATTTTGAAACTTTTTCCTTCAAGAAAAGGATCAAGGAACTTTATTCCAGATTCGACTTTATTAATTATACTTGGAGTATTCCACTCTCAAAGTTTTTTGTTGTTTTATTGCATATACTTTTGGTCATTTACCCAAGCAGAGACAGAGATTGTTTCCCTAAATGAAATATGAAGTTAGCTCCCTTTAACTTTTAGGAAAGTGTGTTATCAAAACTTAAAAAGACTGCAGGCAATTCGGAAGTGATTGGTGTCAATCCAGATACAAGTGAAAATCTCATAATGTGTTTTAGTTTCATATGCCATGTGTTTGGAATGCGACGACTGTCTTATGTTGAGTGTTTATATTTAAGTTCAGTACATATGCCTTTATGTGCAGTGTTGAATGCAGTTGTAACATCATTCTGTTTAGTTCATTCGTCATTATGTTCAGTGAGATGTCCATTATATGCGGTACATCTGACATTTTATTCAGCTGGGCGAGTACGATATGGAAGATCATGATGTTCATCATATATACAGTAACTTTGTCATTATATTTCTTGATATTTCTTCATCAAACTTTCAATAAATACTCATCATGACAACATCGACATGACCATACTAAAATCTAAAGGTCAAAGTCACAATGAAGGTCATTATATGGGTTAAATACTCATTATTTTCTTCAAAACATAACGTTGGCTATAACTTTCTCATTTTCTGATATTTCTTCATCAAACTTTCAATATATACTCATCATGACAACATCGACATGACCATACTAACATATAAAGGTCAAGGTCACACTGAAGGTCACAATATGGGTTAAATACTCATTCTTTTTTTCACGAAAATTAATTTAGTCGGGCTAGTTTGTCAAGATCATTTATCACGGTCCAAAAAACCTTGTTATACTGACATGCCGATCCGCGGAGCACCCGTCTAGTTCATTATATGCAGTTCACGTGTGTTTATATGCAGATGGTTCCTCTGTATGTTCAGATCACTGAATCGATGGTTCAGAATGGATTATATGCGGTTGATGTTTCGATATACGCAGTTGAACATCTATTATGTGCAGTAGTTTTAACTTCATGTGCAGTGGCACAACACACTTTATGTTCGGTTAATTTTACATTGTCTTCAGTTTAGTCGATTTTATATGTGGCGCATGTTTTATTATGTTCAGTGCTTGTTTGCTTAAAATGATGTGAAATTTTACGGAAATTTCAACGTTTTTTTTTTATCGGGGAATGCCGGACTTTAGCAAACACTGCCGAATACGGACCAATTATTTGGCATTGGGCTAATCCAGAAAATATCCGCCCTAACCCTATAAAAGGGTTTTTAATACCAAATACCTCCTCCCATCCACCACCGCCCCTGGACAACGTCTTTCCTACCTGCCTGGGCTAAAATAAGTGAGATTGGACGCTACCACCTTGAACAAACTTTGACCACTACACGAACAATCTATAGAAGGGGGTTTCTATGATTTAAACACCCCACCTCCACCCTGGACACTTATAACCTCAAACTACCCACCCTTGAAGCTACTGCCCTAGACAAACTTTGTCTGAACACCCCACCCCATCCACCCCGGATAACCTATAGAAATATTTGTTCTATGATTTAACCCCCTCTACCATTTAACAAATAAAATATCAAAATACTTACGTCCAGTATTTTTAGCACACCTCAGCCGAAGGCTTGCGTGAAATATTGTGATCACTTTTTGTCCGTTGTCCGTCTGTCCTTCAACAATTGCTTCAAATGACATCTCAGTAACCGCGACACTGCAAACTTTACATGGATGATCCCGATTTCGATGTTTTTCAAATTTGTTAAAATTACGTCATCGCGACATCCAAGATGTCAACCATTACCATAAAAGGTCGAAATCTTTTAAAATCGGATTTTGACAGTGTTTCTTTATTAATGATGGGCACATACTATCAAGTTTGTTCAAATGAAGTTCCCAGGGTCAAAATTGATCATGCCCCGGGGGTCCAAAGTTTTTGCATGTTTTGCAAAGAGAAAAACTTAAAATCTTCTTCTTTGAAATTGCATGTAGCTTAAGCTGATTGTCCTCTACCAAGTTTGTTGAAATGGTGATTCCGGGGTCAAAGTTAGCCCTGCCCCGGAGGTCAAAGTTTTACTTATATAGGGCGGAAATTTTTTTCTCTGAAACTACAAGAGCCAGAGGTTTAATGTTTTGCATTTGCCGTAGGCTTATGATCCTCTACCAAGGCTCAAATGATGACACCGGGGTCAAATTTGGCCCAGGGCTTGGGGTCACATGTTTTACATAGACTTGCATTGGGAAATACTTAATATTTGCCTGTACCATAAGCTAATGTTCCTCTAGACTATCAAGTTCCTTCAAATCGAGACTGGGTTCAAATTTGGCTCCAACCCATGGGTGACATGTTTAACATTATTTAGTTTTTCTCTGAAACCATGTTGGCCCTCTTGTTTTTAACTCGACTATTCGAAGAATAAGAGAGCTTATGTAATCGCCCCGGCGTCGGCGTCGGCGTCCCACATCGAGGTGTTCGTGTAAGCTGTGTTAAAAAGCCAATGTATCTTACATTTCTTATCCAAGCACAACCAAATTAGGCCATGAGCTTCCTTAAAGCATTATCTTAAGGGCTGCGTAAGTAATTTTGGTTACTGGAACCCACATTCTGATAGCATTATGCATTTTATTCATACTTCACCCGTATTGTGGCATGGGCTCCCTCCTCCTTGCCACGCCCCGCCTCGCCCTCCCCCACCCCCCCACCCCACGCCTTTTTTTTATTACATATTTCTGTGTTGTTTTGGTCAGTTGTTACACATATAGCTATGTCTCCCATCCCCTCCACCCCACCCCCCTCTTCCGCCCCTCCCCCACTCGTACGTACTTAAGCGTATATATATATATAATGTTGGTTTGGGATTTCTTATAGCATTATGCATCTTATTCATACTTCACCCATATTGGGGCACGGGCTCCCTCCTCCTTACACATATAGCTATATATCTAATTTTATATCGGCCCGAGTTTCTATACCCGCCACGCCCCAAAACCCACCCCCACATTGTTTTAGCCTTGTTTTCTGATGGTATATACTGGCTATATAATTTATTATTCTCTGTGTGTGTTGGCGGGGTGGGGGACGGGGGGTGATGTCGGTTTATGTCATAGAAACCCCCTTCTATAAGTTGTCAATTCGGTGGTCAGACACATTTTGTCTCGGAGGCGGGATATTCTAGTCCAAGTGGGGTGGGGTGGGGGCGGGTATTTTGATATTTTATTTGTCCAGTGGAGCGGGATTAAATCATAAAATACAACTTTCTATAGTTTGTCCAGGTTGGGGTGTCGGACAAAGTTTGTTATGTGGTGTAGCGTCCGGGTGATATTTGTTATTGTTGTCCATGGGTAGGGGTGGGGTTAAACCATAAAACAAAGTTCAGTATGTTGTCGGGGCGGTGGTGGACGTTGGGTTTCGAATGTTTTATTCATAGACAATTTTTGTTATCGAGTTGTTTAGGTAGGTGATATTACAGTAATGTTTTTCCGTGGGTGGCGGTGTTGGAGACGCGATGCCCATAGCAAAGGGGAACATTACAAGCAAAATTGTTTGATCTTGTGTAATAATTATTTACCTCTTTTACTAAAACAAAATTCTCCTTCATGTAGCATGGACAATTCCCATAAAAAAATAAATGTGTAAACATTTTGCTAGCAAGAGGAAAATTGTGTACTAGCTGAGATGCAATATTGGTAAACAACTTGTTGAAAAGATTAGCAATTTTCTTTAGACTGTGACAATTTTCTCCTTCAATATTGAGAACTATATTATCAGACCCCTTTTTCTCATTTGTTATATCAGTTTGTTTTAAGTGTTGCACAGTCCCTTTGGAATATTTAGATTTTTTTTTAATTTGTTCAAAAAATATAATTAGTAAATTTACAAATAACTTTCTGGCCACCCTTTCTGAACTTATGTAGGTAAAAATCCCGTTGTTTTATAAACTTCAGAATTTCTGTACCTATCCAAGGCTGAGTTCTCTGTTTGAGAATTTAACACAGACATAACATATAAAAGATAATCCATGCATCATTTACATTTTAGAGTTAAAACAGGTTTCCCACTTTGCATTTACAAGTTTAAAACTAAAATCCCCTGTACTAAAGTTTTTCAATGATCTGATTTTGGTTAATTGATTTTTAGAAGAAAAAAAAAATTGTAGTTTTTCTAGTACAAAATTTGCAATCTCACAAACACACTGTCATATGCAGAAGGATAGGACCGCCCATTCTTATTAATTTTGTCATTTTTAGCTCGACTGATCAGAGATCAGCAGAGCTTATGCCGTGGTGCGTCGTCCGTCTGTCCGTCCGTCCCTAAACTTTTTTTGTAGCGACTTCTCCTCTGAAACTACTGAATGGATTTTCATGAAACTTTGCAGAAATGTTGCCCATGAAGTCTAGTTGATCCTAGCAAAAATCATGTTGATGTGAAATCCAAGATGGCCGCCAAATCTAAAAATAGGTTTTTAAAACAAGTTTGTAGCGACTACTTCTTGAAAACTATAAGTGATATTGATATGGGACTTTTTCTAAAATGATCAACATGACATGATGTTGGTCCTTGTCAAAAATTGTTTTGATTCAATGTTAAACATGGCTGCCAGCGGCCATCTTTGTTTATATAGAGTTATATAATGAAAACTTGTAGCGACTACTCCTCTGAAACTACTTGGCGGATGAAACTTTACATGAATGTTGCTCTTAATGTCTTATAAATCCTAGCAAGATTTCAGATCGGCCAGAAGTTCAAGATGGCCGACACAGCTAAAAATAGATTTTTAAAAAATAAGTTTGTAGCGACGACTACTTGAAAACTATAAGTGATATTGATATGGGACTTTTTCTAAAATGATCAGCATGACATAATGGTTATCCGAGTCGAACATTATTTTTATTCGATGTTAAACATGGCTGCCAGTGGCCATCTTTGTTTACATAGAGTTATATAATGAAAACTTGTAGCGATTACTCCTCTGAAATTACTTGACGGATTTTCTTGAAACTTCACACAAATGTTGCTCTTGATGTCTTATTGATTCTAGCAAAATTTCAGGTCGGCCGGAAATTCAAGATGGCCGCCATGGCTAAAAATAGATTTTCAAAATACAAGTTTGTAGAGACTACTTCTTGAAAACTATAAGCGATATTGATATGGGACTTTTTCTAAAATGATCAGCATGACATGATGTTGGTTCTTGTCAAAAATTGTTTTGATTTGATGTTAGACATAGCTGTCAGCGGCCATCTTTGTTTACTTAGAGTTATATAATGAAAACTTGTAGCGACTACCTCTCTGAAACTACTTGACGGATTTTCATGAAACTTCACAGGAATGTTGCTCTTGATATCTAATTGATCCTAACACAATTTCAGGTCGGCCGGAAATTCAAGATGGCCGCCACGGCTAAAAATAAATTTTTAATAAAACCAGTTTGTAGCGACTACTTTCTGAAATCAAAATCAATCAGTAGAGCTTCAAGGTCATTGACCTCTTGTTTATCATGCTATTTCAAGGTCTTTATCATGACGTGGCTCCATCGTAAATGGAGTGTTTGAAATAGACTTTGCAGCAAATCTGCAGGTACGAAAGTTCTAGGCTCATTCTCCAAATTTTATCTTGATGTAAATGGAGGATGAGTCTGGCACGCTAAATGTTAAACAAATGGTCACTGAGTCCAATAGGAATGGATGCAGAGTGACAAACTTTTACTTTTGTATTACAAAGAATGTGATCCAACAAGCTGCTTGTTGTATTAGAAATTCTTGTAAATTCACTCATTATCTATTCAAGGTCAAACATCCTAAGCATACTAGCATATTTCTTAAAAAGTGGGTTAGATTTCCGTTCTAACAAATGTCAAAATCACCCAAAATATATTTTTCACAATCAGATCAAATATTGGTTAAAATATTTTCAAAATGTTCTAAAAAAAAAATGGCTTGTTTTGGTGGCCAGTAAACTGTTCCTATAAAATTAGGTTTTGTTTTGGGTAAGAGCAATTCGGTAAAACGAACTTCATTATTATGTTCATTAAAATCATGTCTGACGGTAAATGCAAGGTCATTTCTAATATATGAACAAACTCCTTCATGTCTTGCTCTAGTATTTAAGATTACAATGCGTGACGATTGACATGATGCTATGAATGGGGTTATAACTATTGAAGATAATTTAAACAAAAAGCCCAAACATAATACATATGACCCCTGCACCAGTTGAATGTGCGGCGTGAATGGTATATTGTTAGCAAGCTATGCACGTCAGTAGCTCTTTTGTGTAAACTTGACACAAAAGGATCAAGGACCCTACTGTTTTGACTGTATTTGTACAAACGTTAGTAATTCACCACATAGTACAACTATAAATGCACCGCGTATTAGCTTATTGACGCTAATAAATTATTTTCGGTCAAAACAGGTTAGAGCCTTTTTTCCCAATGCAACCTAAACATAGTGACCACAGTATAAATGTACAAGTTATGAGTACTGTAACTACCCGATTTCCTTTTTGCAGTATATCATTGAATGGGATTGTCCGTCCGTCCATTGCATATCCTGTACACAAACTCTTGTGAAACTTCATTGGTACATTGCTCTAGGTGAGAGGAGGAACCTTACAATTTTTGGGATCAATATCCTAACATTATCATTCAAGGTCACCATGACCTGATATTGAAATACACATTCCAGAGGTTAACTTTAAAACCATACAAACCTACACTCATGAAACGTCATAGGTACAGTGCCTTTCTTGAAATTATGAACCCATCTTGTTTTTTGACTCAGTAGGTTAAAGGTCAAGGTGTCATGACCTTATATGGAAATATGCATTCCGTGTGATAACTGAAAACGTAACAGCTAATCTCATGAAACTTCATAGGTACATTGCCCTAGGTGGTGAGAGGAGAATCCCTCTTGTTTGGGGTCAGTAGGTCAAGGTCAGTGTGACCTTATATAGAAAAACGCATTCTGGACGATAACTTCGAAACGATAACACCTACAATCATGAATTGAATTGAATGTTGTTTAACGGCTCATCAACACAGTACAGGTTATTTAGAGCCGCCCCAGAGAGAGGGGAAGGATACATAGGAATCCGGGAACCTGCCCTACTCTTATTATCGAATAGATTCCTATGGTTCTTTAACGTGCTCGGAGGATAGACCGATACACGGGACCGCCCGGTTTACGTCCCCATCCGACGGACGAGGCTAAGGAAAAGTGTCTTGCCCAAGAACACACCGACGGAACACAGTGGCACCACGGAGGATTGAAATCATGAAACTTCATACTAAGTACGTTGCCCTAATTGAGAGAAGGATCCCTATTGTTTTTGAGGTTAGTAAGTAAAAGGTCAAGGTCACCCTGACCTTATATAGAAAGACGCATTCCTGACGATAACTTCGAAACCTTAACACCCACCTACACTCATGAAACTTCAAGGGTACGTTATCCTAGGTGAGAGGAGGATACCTATTAAAAAGCATTCGGACGGTAACTTCGAAACCATAACACACACATCATGATGGGTACATTGCCCTAGTTGAGAGGAGGAACCCTATTGTCTTTGGGGCCAGTAGGTCAAAGGTCAAGGTCATAGTGGCCTTATATGGAAATAGGCATTCTGCACAATCACTTCAAAACCGCAACACCTACTCATAAAACGTCAGGTACATTGCCCTACGTGAGAGGAGGAACCCTATCGCATTTGGGGCCAGTAGGGCAAACGTCAAGGTCACAGTGACCTTATATATAAATATGCATTCCGCACAATAACTTCAAAACCGTAACACCTACACTCATGCAACTGTATAGGTACATTGTCCTAGGTGATATTGTGGTCAAAGGGCAAGTTCACAACCACCTTATACGGAAATATGAACTCTGCATAATAACTTTAAAACGGTAACACCTACACATAAAACTTCATAGGTACTTGAACACCCTTAGACATGAGAATCATGGCTCTTATGGTAGTATGTACCTACCATAGAGCCATGATTTCTTGGGCCAGAATTATATGTAGGACCCGGTACCGATCCCCATACGCACTTTTCTGGCCAGGTTTCGTAAGACATTGTGCAATACCTGCATGAACAACTTCCGTATTTCAACAACACATGTATACACGTGCACACATACACTCACAAAACAGAAGAATATGACGCCGATAGAGTATGTTTTTGTAAGCCACTCAGTATTTTCAGCCATTTTGGTATCTACATTTGATCCTTTGATCTTGTTCCGTATTTGAAAACTTAACCCCGACCAAATGGTGCACAAAACCGCAATACACAGACATCGAAAAGTCAAATGTGTGTTTTGGTGGTTTTAAGTTGAAATTTACAGTCATATTCCAAATAAAATTTGACTAAAACCTTTTAAACTTGGCATACATATTTATCACCATTACACAACCATATGTGACGAGCACCATGACTCTGTTACGCATTTTACCAGAATTATCACCTTTTAGAATTTTAATTTCAATTTATTTTAAATATAGTGATATTCCAAAAGTCAGTGTGTGTGTGTGTAATTCTAAGGTTTATAGTCCGTCCGCCAACGAACACGTCAAGGTATACCTGACGCGATGGGCACAATATAGAGTCTGGACTTTTCCAAAACTCAGTTAGCTTTGAAACGTGAAACACATGTTCATCATCGTTACACAACCGTATGTGACTAGTACCAGATTTATCCATTTTTTTTAGTCTTTTTACCGTTTTCCACTTATTTTAACAAATTAAGACAGAATTTGGGGTAGTATCTATAGATTTGATTTAGTAAAAGTGACGTGTGTATACAAACGTATTAACCATTAAGTATTGACATCTGTTGATACTTTCCATAAGTATTCACAGTCCTCTTTATTTTGTTCTGTTGCATTACCTGTCTATCGAATAAGAATAAACATTGATAGTTAAACTTCGTCTGTTTTTTAAACCTGTATTTAAGTGGATATTTCGTGATTAGTCACTTTGTATTAAACTGTTATGGCAATAACCGGTATTCTAGATGTTGAACATATGTTAAGAATAGCGCATGCACACTCGCACTCACACGCTTGCATACAGAACTCGAGAATGGAGCAGCATGTTTTGCAAACTTAATATTATTGAGGCCACGTGGGGTTCCCGGGCAAGAAAAGGACGAATGCGTTGTAAAATCCCCCCGAATACATGTTACTTTTGTCATATTCATTAAAGTAGATACAAAAATGGAACAGGAACAGTAGCATTCAAGGACGACAGTCAACCACAAACACACACAGCAACAAAGAAAATCAGAGAATGTCATACAATCCCTGTACGGGGAGACTTTCTACGAATTTGCAGCAAATATGCAGTTCTATAGTTGAGTAGGTTCTAGGCCCATTCTGCATATTTTTATCTAGATATAAATGGAGATTGAGAATGTAATGCGCATTCCCTTTTTGTGCGCCGTAAATCCCAATTCAGCTGAACTCAAATGAGGATAAGAAATTCAGGCAGTTAATTGCTAAACGTCCTAAGTATTGCATTCTGATTTAATGCCTCAATGAAATTTTCGATTTATTAAATAATTCTGTACTAAGTTGTGTAAACTCGAAAACGCATAAAAAAATATACTTTTAAAATGATCGAACTACGTATACAACTTATGAGTCAAGTTCTTCTCGGATTCCACGTCCGTCATCTCGCAATATACGTCATCTTTAGAAGGGAATTTGTTGTAGTTCATGTAGACAAGGCCTGCAAGAATATCATTGTTGTCTGAAGGTTTCTGTAAATAACAAGCAGAATGAACTCCATACTATGTATTGGATTCCAAAACTTCACAAAAATGTAGGTATACAAGTCAAACAGGAAATGAAGCTTTCACAGAACACAGTCAACGTAAACAAAAACTAATTACAACGTTAAAATATTGGAATATAATCCTGCTTACTATAGACCTATGGCATTGACCTGCATATGTTGCAAAATTCTAGATCACATCTGCATATTATGCCTCAAATTCCTGCTTGAGACATTTGACGAATTATACTAGTCTTGTGGACTCGCAGCATGAACTGAGACGCCATTGTTTATGCGCCACGCAACTCGTTCAGTTTGTTTGCGACACACTGCAAACTCGTCGCTTTTGCCAATATTACAGTTGTATCACGACGGTGTCTACTTGTAGTAGTGAGCTTAAAGCTCAGCTTTATGGTGCTGCCTCTCTTGACAATCACGCATTAGACACATGACATGATACTCCACCCAGTTACTGTATACTGGGCTGACCTAGACAAATTATTATCCTAGCTTTTGTAAGGTTTCTGAAAATATGGCTTACCATGTGTCTATCAACTGTTTGTAGGTAGTAACAGTCATGGTCTTTTATGGTTGCTTACATTGAGGCATATGAATAAAAAATTGATGTAATTAGATTACATATGTTTTGTTCGATGAGTATTAATATTAGTATTAATATTCTGAAAGAATTCAATACTCTGATAATATACGTTACATAATACAGTAAAGTACATGCATACATTTATGTAATGTAGTGTTCATAATTTACTATTTATTGTACGGTTTGACTTGGGATGGCTATCAGACACTTACATACCTGAAGGTTAAATACACGACGTGTTGCCTTACAGAAACTCTACATTCTATTTATTGGATTGCCTAAGTGCATACGTTATAAGGTTTCCGAACACTTAGTCACTTGTTTTATTTTTACGGTGGTGTTCATGGATAAATTTGTCCCGACTACTATGATATATTGGACAATAATCTAAAGTGATTCTCAAAGCGACACATTGGAGAACCAACACTATGTTTAAGCACAACTAATGATTTAGGGAACTATAATTTATGTGTAGACGAGTATAACATTAGACAACTATAAGTACACCGATTTTGAAGAAACTAATAACGCCAAATAACTGCAAAATTACACTACACAACTGTTTATTAAAACTATCCAGGTGTTAGAATGTTCTGGTCATATAATCATATATTGTGCCGATTAAAAGTAAGGTTTATTCACGTGTTCTATAAATACCTGTGATTGAATTATGGGTAGAATGAATTATGAGTTGGTAACTCTTAATTCGACGCTCCAGTTTCGGGGTTTGGCCTGGTTGGTTAAAACCGTTTATATTGTGTCTATAGAGTTTCGGATTTTCAAAATATGTAAGATATATATACCTCGTCGTCGGTAGGTTTAGAAACGGTGTACACATGATGTATAAATGTGGCTGTTATAGACGGGATAGCGATTTTAAAGCTAACTAGAACTATCACTGAGGGTGATAATTACCCCCGCTTTGACAACTTTTGAAGTGAAAGCCACATAGAGTTCATTCAACAATATTAGAGGGGCAAATTCTAAGTCAACTAAAGGACAATAATTCTATAATAAATAGGCAATCACCAATGTGAGGTGTAAAGGGACATAAGGTCATCAGTTGTAATGCGTACATGAAGTTTGGGAACAATCCACTGGAAACCGAGTAAAATAATGTGTTACGGGAAATTATACAATATTTAGAGTGAACATTATACAATATTTAGAGTGAACATTACTAAGTCAAATAAAGGGTCATCAGTTATTATTTGTATATAAAGTTTGGGAACAATACATTCGAAACTGTTTAAGAAATGCAAGTGGTGTTACGGGGCATTATACATTATTTGAATATACAATGAGAAAATTGGTCCTATAGAAATTACACCACCCAAACGCAATGACACGTAGGTCCGCACTGCACCACAAACAGCAATTAAATCTATACAATGAAAATGACCTTACACAACCAACAGGGTGGTGAACACAGTATTACCGACTTGAAACCTTCAGTAGACAATATGGCCTACTGGTTAGCTTAAATCGAGTTAATGTATACTACACAACCTCGCTATTATCATGTCTTTAGCGCCCAAATTGACAAGACGGTGCAAGTAAAAAAGTACTCCCCGTCAAAAGGAAATCTCTAACAATAAATTCCAGAGAAATAAGCAATCGATACACTTGATATGCATAAAAATATAAAATTATACACCATTAGAAACACCTCAGGATGTTACCAGAATTGTACTGAACAACCACAGCAGAAACAGAAACCCAATCTGTAGGGTACGACCAGAAAATCTGCGGGACGAAAGTTTTATGCACCCAAAGGGTGTACTCAATTAGGCAATCAACAATGTGTGATATAAAGGGACATAAGGTCATCAGTTGTTATGTTCTTTCCGTTTGCTCTTCGTTGTTACTACATCAATCTCTTCTGTAAATGATCAATTCATTTCATGGTACCTGTAAGAAATGCACTCCAAGGCATACTAATATTGAAATATATATTTATAACACAGAATTTGGTTTTATTGTATTTGCAAATCTAGAAAAAAAAGTGATTGCGAGGACGCTCTACTGGCTAAAGATAAAGTTTATGTATAAGGGGCCCATAACTCTTTCAAAAAGCATTCAATCGGAACATGGCGATAATATATGTAACTAGGTTTGGTACTGACCATCCAAGTTTCGTTGAAATCCAGCCAGAGGCTCAGGAGAACTAGTCTGTACAAAGTTGGTGTTTTAAAACCTTTAATGGGTCATAACTCTGCCAAAATGCATTCAACTGGAACACGACAATGAAATGCGCAACTAGGCTTGGTACTAATTATCCCTGCCAAGATTCGTTGAAATACGGCCAGGGGATCAGGAGAATTAGCTGGGACAACGTTTGTGCATTAAAACCTTAAAAGGTCCAACAATCATTCAACCAGAACACGGCAATGACAGGTGCAACTAGGATTGGTACTGGTCATCCCCGCCAAGATTCGTTGAAATCCGGCAAGGAGTTCATAAGAGACTAATCTGGACAAAGTTTGTGTATTTAAACATTTAAAGGGCCATAACTCTGCCATAAATCATTCAACCGGAATATGGCGATATATGCACAGCTAGGCTTGATACTAATCATCGTTGTCAAGTTTCCTTGAAATCTGGCCAAGGGTTCAGGAGAACTAGCCCGGAAAATGTTTGTGTATCAAAACTTTTTAAAGGGCCATAACTCCGCCAAAAATATGTTTACCGGAACACGACGATGATATGCACAACTATGCTTAGTGCTGATCACACCTGCACAGTTTCGATGAAATACGGCGAGGGGTTCAGGAGAACTAGTCCAGACAAAGTTTGTGTATTAAAACATTTAAAGGCCCGTAACTCTGCCAAAACTCATTCAAGTGGCCCACGGCGATTTTATGCACAACTAGACCTAGAACTGATCATCCCTAAAAAGTTTCGTTTAAATCCAGCTAGGGGTTCAGGAGAACTAGTCAGGACACAGTTTAAAAGGGCCATAATTCCACCAAAATCATTCAACCGGAACACGGTGACTATATGTTCAACTAGGCTTGGTACTGACCATCCCTGCAAAGTTTCACTGAAATGCGACCAAATGAAGGCCCTTTCGCCTTAATGAGGTCAAAATATAGCATATTCAGAAAAGCAAGGGTCATAACTCCGGTGTGAATATTTCGATTTGGCTAGTTTTCGACATTTTCCAAGCTTTCATTGATATTAACAATCTGATAAAGTCTAGTAAAGATCTGATGAAAAATGAAGGCACTAACGTCTTAACGAGGCAAAATATAGCATGTTTAACTAAATCAAGGGCCATAACCATGCTGTTACTGGTCCGATTTTGGCTGTTTTTCGAACTTATCGGAGCTTTCATTTCATATTAACAATCTGGTAAAGTTTGGTAATGATCAACTAAGAATAAAGGCTCTATCGTCTTAACGAGTAAAAGTTAACGGACAGACGACGGTCGACGGACAACTCGTCATCCCATAAGCACTGCTATCATTCAATAACAAACACTTCATATATATTTTGTTTGTATTTTTTGCTCGACAATTCGAAAAATAAGAGAGCTTATGAAATCACCCCGGCGTGGGCGTCGGCGTCCCACATCAAGGTTTGCGTGTAAGCTGTGTTTAGAAGTCTATGTTTCTTACATTTCTTATCCTAGCACAACCAAATGTTGCCATGGTCTCTTCCTTATAGCATTATCTTAAGGGCTGCTTCAGTAAATTTGGTTCCACGGGAACCCGTGGAACCCAAATCTGATAGCCCTTAAACATGTGTCTCATTTCACATCACATTTTGCGTGTAAGACGTATTTACAGGTTTATATTTCTTACATTTCTTGTCCAAGCTCAACTAAATTTGGGAATTAGTTTCCTTATTGTATGTTGTGAAGGGATGCTTAAGTAATTGTGTCTTCTACAAATGCTGGGCTCTCATGTAGCCCAAATTGTGATGGCCCATAAAATGTGCAATAAAGGCAGTTCAAGGTTAGCGTGTACACTCTGTATAACGTTTTTTGTTATGTCACCCAAATTTTGGTTAGGGATTTCTTATAGCATTATTCATCTTATTCATACTTCACCCATATTGGGGCATGGACTTCCTTCTCCCCTCCTTCCCTCTCCCACACCAACAACCCGAAACTTGTTTTTTTTTACAAATTTCTGTATTGTTTTGGTCAATTCTTGCACATGTTGCGCGAACCCACCTCACCCCATACGAAACACGATTTATTGTTGTTATTATTATATTTACATATTTATGTGTATAGCTGTCCTATGCCGCCCCCGAAAGCCGATTTGTTTTCTATTTTCCATCCCACCCCACCCACCTAAAACCATATTTTTTCTACATAATACTCTGTTGTTTTGGTTTATCAATTCTACACTTACAGGTCTGTGGCGTCCCGCCCCTCTACCACCCCACCACATCCCCAACCATCCCCACCCCATCATCACCACCATCATGTTTTTTCTTTTACATATCTCTATGTTGTTTTGTTTTATCAATTTATCAAATTGTTTCACCCCACCCCCACCCCCACCCGCCAGCCATACACCCACCCCATCATCACCACCTTCCGGATGCTTTTGTTTTAATATGTCTGTTGTTTGGTTTTATCAAACCTATATCAATGATGCGCCCCCACCCAAACCCCCATCCCTCACCACATCATCACCACCACCCGAATGTTTTGTTGTGTGATTTTTACATATCTCTGTGTTGTTTGTTTTATCAATTTATCAATATATCTCTGTGTTGTTCGTTTTATCAATTTATCAATATGTTTCGCCCCAACCCAACCATCCCACCACCCCATCATCACCACCACCCCAATGTTTTTGTGTGTGTTTCATATGTTTTATCCTCCATTATTTGGATATTACAATTTAAATTTGAAAGGAACCATTTACTTATAAAACAATTTAGATTAAATTCGGATACACAGATGAAATATCAATAAATTGCTAAATTCTCATCCCCTACCTCACCGAGTTGCCTTTCGATAAAAAAATTATTTAAAATGACAGCAATTTTGGATTAAAACTGATAAAAAGAAAAAAAGAAAATTTCACACCCTGCTCCAAATTTTACGTTCTATACCCGCTCCGCCCCACAACCCACCCCACATTGTTTTAGCCTTGTTTTCTGATGGTATATATTGGCTACATAATTTATTATTCTCTGAAAAATCGAATAGTCGAGATGCGCTGTTCTCCGACAGATCTTGTTTAAGGCATAACGTCTACAAATTTCTAGTATTTGTTATACAATATAAAAACAAATAGTCGCGTATTATATTGTTAATGGTATATATGTGTGGCATTGCTTATAGTAGTCTGGAGAGTGTTTTGAATTAATGATGTAGCAAAATACATTGACAAGTTATACATTAAAACTGTCGCGTTCACACATACAAACCTGTGCTCCAGTAAAATCATACATAAACAAAATATAACAATTCACAATCATACATTACGTTATAAATTTCTAAAGACACTGGTTAGAGAAAATACGTTGATCATTAAAGGAAGAGTTACATCATAAGCTATATAGTCAACATTTAAGATGTAGAAACATGTATTTTAAAAACACTTACATTGAGTCAAATGCTTATCCCGATTGAATACTTTAACCGGTTTATCGTGCAGAAACACAACATTAGTTAACACGGTTTATAGTGGCATATAATCTATGAAAATTACAAACAACATGAGAAGTGGATTTGAAGAAAGTTATTCTTCGGATTTGTTAAAAATCAATTCGTCTGCTTTGAAGAATATACAAGCATACTGTGTCTTGTAAGACTTACACATTGTATAGTGCTACATGTTATGTCGCATGCCATATAACACAATTAACACTACACACACTCATCCGGGTGGGTGATGTAATAGGTTACCGTTAAAGGGATATTATGTTCTTTTTTAATATTAATCTCCTCGTCCAGCAACATTGTTTGTTAGTGGGAGAAAGTGGCGGACACAAAATTACGCGGAGGTTTGTTAATTTCACTAGCCGATATATTCATGCCTGGCGATACGACAGTTAAGGAATGTACACATCTTATGTATGGCCAAACATGGCAAGCGATATTATAACAAATACCGGAGAAACAATTGGATTTAAACTCATCTTAGCTAAAGTGATGGCGTTTAAAATAGGTTTGTAATAAAAGACGACACGTTTATTATTGCCGGAGGAAACACACGTCGATAAAATATATAATATAATATGATACTGGTAGCACGTTTTTGGAAAGAACATTTAACACATTTTGACATAAAATATGCGTGTCAGACACGAAATACACTAAATTTAATTCCCCACTCGTATGAACTTACAAAATCTTACCGACCCTACCGGTAGAAAAACAACCAAAGCTAGTTAAAGCAATACCCAGAGGATAGCGCAGTAAACCTCATATCTGAATTTCACGGGTTCGATCCTTACTGGCATCACTGGACTTTGTCAGTGGGTCATGGGTAAGTCATTTACTTCCTTATCCTCGTCCAACGCATGTGGACATACGCCGGATTGTCCTGTATATAGAACTGGAGTCTATACTATGGGCCTTTAAAACAACTATAGAAATGTGTTTGATAGTAAGACAATGTCACGGCTCGCGCATTTCTATTCATCATTCTCCTCTCTATTGGGATGATCCACGTAACCTGAGATAATGTGCTGATTAAACATTAAACATCAGTTAAATATATTTCACTGAATGATTTATGGTTAATATTAAATCAAAAACAGATGCATGTAAGTGGTGGTTGTTTATTTTCCTCACACGAAAGCCTGAAGTTATGAACCACAGAGAAAAGATTGGTATAAAAAAAGATTTAATTTCTGGTAATGGTAAATATTACCTCTCATGAACAGACTCAATACAACCTAGTCTGCTATATTTTTCTCCTGTTTTTGTTTGTTGCTTCCAAGGGTTCCACTTTTCAGAATTTATTGACATTCACACTAGCGTTTGTTTAGTGCTCTGTGGCTACTGTAAAAGGTCGCCCGGTTACAAATCAGTAGTGTTATTACTTGCTGGTCTTTAGGATAATCAATCCCAATATGTGTGGCTTTAAAGTAGAATACCCCTTAATCGGGTGCTAGTGGGCGTGAGAGGTGTTGCACATTATATTGCCTATTATCAACAGACTCAATAAAACAGAGTCTGCTACTTTTCTCTCTTGTTTGTGTTTGTTGCTTCCAAAGGATCCCCGATCATCAAGCCAAATAGGTAAAGTAAAATACTGCGTAAACCGGTGTTAGGGTCCGTGAGAGGTGTTGCTCCATTATATTACCTCTTATGAACAGACTCAGTAAATAGATAACTCCAAGGCATTCACATGTGGATCACAGCAAAATGTGACGAACTATGAATACTATAATTGCTTCGTTTCTGATTATTCGTATCAAAGAAAACATAGTGAATTTCGTCGTATATTTACGTACACATCGGATTTTTTTATTATTATCACTTGCGAGTTTGTATGTTTAATATCCAGCTCCTTAACATTGACCATTTCGCACCGAATAATATTCCACACAAACACGACATAACTTAAACACAAAGCTTAATACAGAAATAACACAATTACAATGAAACAACTGACAGTGGTTAAGCTAGGCTGGATCATAGGTAGAAATCAGCATTGAAAATAAAATTTAAGTGAGCAGTGATACATGAGAGTGAACCAAATGCGAGATCCCTTTTCATGATTTATTAAATGTGGATGAATGATCATATATAATTATGTACGTTTGATAATAAACATCAATTGATATAATTGCGCATTGATTCACACACATATTTTAATCCTATTTAATTTGATTCTGTAAATGATATCATAATTTTAATAGCTGAAAATATGCAGATATGTATAATGCCAGCTTATAAAATGGTTGTACATGTGCACATGTACGTTCAGTCTTATGTTTTTGTAACGGAAGCTACGATTCGATAATATTTCATTTGAACAAAAACAAGAACAGAACAGAACAGATATTTTATTTAGACTTGTACAAAGTACATCGTCATTCAGAACATATATGCAATATACGAATATAACAAAGTCACGTAAACAGAGTATATAAATCAACTGTCAGTATAGTTTACATCATCATAGTTAGAGGATGAACAATATTATATTTATACTAAGCATTCAAAATAGAAAGTCGAACATTTAAAGCACATTTTATATACCTAGCTAAATTTATAACCTCTTTCACAATCATATACACCTCGTTCATAGAGTTTTTTCATCAGAATGTTATTAGTATTTATTACTTTACACCAATACTTAATAATTCTTATATATCTCGTAATATTAAGAGGGTAACGCCCAAGTTCACCATATACACCTACTCTGCATGTATTTAATTTAACGTTAAGCAACCGTTTACAGAACTTTAGGTTAAGAACAAGGATAAGAACACTGTCTAAACAAAGTACACAGTGTCTGCATTACACCCAAGAAGTGATCAATCTTCACTCCATGTATTTACGTTATGTATGACTGGGTATGCGATCACATGCGGTGATAACTACTGCAATTATCAAAGTAATCAAAATGTGTGTTATGCCATGCATCCCAAACTTTACAGATTGTGTACAATAAGGTCAAACTTATTGCAGTATAATTAGGCCATGGTCATACATATTACGGAATATGTACAATTGGGTCAAGCATATTACGGAGCATATTATAGAATATGTGCAGTTAGGACAAGCATATTACAGAATATTTCAGAATTTATATAATTAGGTCAAGCATATTTACATAGTATCACATAATATGTATATTTACGTCACGGATATAACATAATATGTATAATTAGGTCAAGCATATTTACATAGTATCACATAATATGTATATTTACGTCACTGATGCAACATAATATGTGTAATTAGGTCAATAATATTTACATAGTATCACATAATATGTATAAGTACGTCAAGGATGTAACATAATATTTATAATTTTGTCAAGCATATTTACATAGTATCACATAATATGTATAATTACGTCACGGATGTAACATAATATGTATAATTAGGTCAAGCGTATTTACATAGTATCACATAATATGTGTAATTTCACGGATGTAACATAATATGTATAATTAGGTCACGCATAGTTACAAACAATTACAGGTAGACATATTTAATTACAGATGCCAGGTGCGATGCTGTCGTAGACACATTGATAGACTCAGTGTGTGGAGGATGAGATGGAGTATATATGTGAGGCGTACACAACTGGGTAGGTATTATTGGCATTTTACTAATAGTATGCTACTGTTAAGCTGTCATCGCGCATCGTCTGTCTGTTCTTCTGTACTACATGTATATCCTAAAAAACAACTTGAATTCAGTAAGCTACCTTTATACTATTCTACCTTTGTTTGAGGTCCAAGATGCAAGAAACCAAACCAATATAACGTTTCATATTCGCATGCTACAGCATAGATTGGTCACTGTGTACATCGTTTTACGTTAAAACAACAGTGAAGACCTTTGTTACCAATTGAGCTACATGGGACAGTTATGTAATGCAAGGCATACTATAATCAAAACCTCATGCGTTAATGGATGTCACTTGAGTAGCAGAAATATAAAGGGTGTGATCCCAGCGATGTTTACAAACAATAAAGCTATGCACATGTTGTTATGTATACATTTCACTGAGTAAAGATCTGGCAGTTATTTGTTTATGCTCAATATTTGCTTTACTTACGTTAATACTTAGAAACTACTGCATTCCTCTGGTAGTACAATTTCATTTAAATATACCAGGGTGGGTGGGGCGGGGACGGCACTATTTTACACCCCGCCAATATATTTTATTTTACCAAATCAAACCACGCCCCATGTATGCGTTAACCCTGTCGCCAATATATTAACAATTAAAAGTGCGTTCACGCAACATTCCTTGGTGAAATTAAATGGAATAATATGATACTGTATAATAAATAAATTGAGATTATATACGGTACGTTTATACTGCAGTTTTGGGGGTTTTGAGATGTCTACCATTTCCGAAGAACAACAACTTGCCTTAGTAGTAATTTTGGTATTCTTAGCCTCGTCCGTTGGATTGTGGACGTAAACCAGACGGTCCCTTTATAGGACCCTATTCTTGGAACAGGTTAAAGAAACACAGGACTCTAAACATAGAATGTAAGAGTAGGGATTCCCGGATTACTATGTAACATTCCATCTTTCTGGGGCGGCTTTAAATAAACTATAATATTGATGAGACTTTAAACAACATTTAAATCAATTAAATAATTTGAACACTTGTTTTATTGCTGCCATGAACCGTCTGTATAAATGCAATTTGACAAAATATTAACGCAATTAAAGAGGAAAATGGTCCTATAGAAAACACAGCACAAAAGCGTAATGGCACCATAGATGTGCACTTTAACAATTTTCAATTTCAATTTCAATTCAATTTCAAAAATGTTTATTCCAAGATTTACATATGTAAACAGCAATGGATATAAAGAAATACATCATATTTAACAATCATTATGGCGAGTAAGCGACAGAGAAGATAAAGAGAGATAATTCATGACAGTCTGCGATAATATAAAGTTATACAAGTACTTTCATATGTATGACAAAAAGGATAAATATAAATAATATTACTACCAACTAAGTTAACACTCAGTTGTATATTATCTAAATTTGGGCACCGTTATATAATGCCTATACAGCGGGAGAACAACTTTCAGTTTAAGTTTATCCCTTGAATAGGTACATTTGTCATACGTTATTTTGACATTGTGATTTATAGTGTTTTTTGTTTTTTTATTAATAGACGTCAAACAATAAATCCACCACGGATTTTTAATAGTTATTAATAGTTGCAATGCAAATGATGACTACTTTAACTTAGTTTGTCTACCACAGACTTTAAATAAACATTGGCATAGATACCCGTTGTTGAATGAAGACAAGTTTAACCCAGTAAATGAAAACATTTTACTGACGGTCCGTATTACCAATGTGGTTGCATTCTTCACCAAAAAACGTTTCTAAGTATAATGAAACATATCAGATAACGAGAGAAAGGCTAGTGTAATATTATAACTCAATCATTCAACATAAACATAATTATAAAAGTTTACATCGATAGCTACCAATTACCAACTATTTGTACTTTCAGCGACAAAAATATAATATTATGGTTAACACCTGGTATGACACAATTTGTAATTTCAACACAATCGTATTATAGCTAGGTTTTTACACTTTTCAAAACAATATCTATAAACACACTTAACTTCTTAAGTTCTTCTTCATTATTTATATTCATCACTTCTTCGAATTTAATTATATTTGGCCGTTTAAAATAGTATGACTGTATAAAGTTTAATAACCAGTATTTTTGATTTTGAGATACGGGAAATATCTCCCGAGGTAGATATTTTCAGTATCTCAAAAACACTGGTTATTAAACTATATATTACATAATTTAAAATGATATTTTATTAATATTTCTAATGATTCACGCCTTTTACACCAGTTTGCACGCCAAGACGACGTTACGTCATACAAACAAAACAAGTGGAACCGGAACTCTTCGTTAATTTCCGTAATCGTTATTCCCTAGTGGCGGAATCTGACGACGACGTCACAGACAAATATGTAATATATGTTTCTTTCTTTCTTCTTTAAAGTGTTTACAAACACGTAGCATACAGAGTCTTTCGTTGAGGCGTTTACTATGCCATCTACCTGTTTCAATAGGTAGTCTATGATTTCTTGTGCGAAATTTCATAACTTGCCTGGAAAAATATGTAGGAAGAAAAGATATTGCTTTTTTCAAATCAATTTTTAAATATTCTATAGATACTAATAGATGATGATATGTTAACGGTTGATAGCCATTTTTGTATAAAAACGTCTTTGAAATTTTGATTTAATGACTTGACCAGCCATTTAGAATTTATAAATGTTTGCGAGTTCCAGACACCTGAATAACCCGACGAGCAAATTAAACGTTTAACATTATCAATCCACATGGACTGTATTTGTTATGTATCATAAAGTACAAACATGACAGAGTATAATAAAGAGGACAGTTTTTCATTTTCATTATTTTCTATTAATTTTGTTCAGAAAGAAACAGTTCGAGTTTGGATTTCGACATGTAGAGGCATTACACCTAGTTCTCCATATATTATTGATGAGGGTGTTGAACTTTTTAAACTGAATGCGTATTTATAGAATTTAAGTTGTACTCGTTCAATAATATCAATATTGCCAAACCCCCATAATTCGGATCCATATAATAAGACTGGTTTTACCATTTTTTCAAATAGTTTCAAACCACAAACAAAGAGCAAATTAATTATACAATGAAAAGGACAAATGACAACAAAAAGAGTGGTAAAGACAGGGTTACCGACTTGGAACGGTCAGTAATCATAATGGCCCACTGGTTAGCTTAAATCAATTTTAATTGTACACAACCTTGCTATTATCAGTTCTTCAGAGCTCAAATTGAAAAGACAGTGTAAATGAAAGTACATCCCATCAAAAGGAAATCTCTAACAGTAAAATCCACATCCAGAGATATGGTATTAGGAAACGATACACTTATATGTTACTGTAAAAACATATATATATATAAACATACTTAATTATAAACACCTCAGGATGTATCCAGAATTGTACTGAACAACCACAGCAGTTGCAGCCAAAGAGAAAACCAATCTAGGGTACGACCAGAAGACCCGAAGGACGAAAGTTCAAGCACCAACCTGCCATTTCAGGGTTTCAGGAGGTGCAGCCATGGAGTCCCAGGAGGTTGTCCTGTCGTCGCACAAGATAAAAGTGAAGCGTAGAGACTGATGGTAGAGGGGTCAATCACCAAGCATGACGTGCGTTGTAATACTAAAAGGTAAATGTAGAAATTAAGTAATTTATGCATCATATATTTGAAGGTTAAAATGTATCAGGCATTGTTTATAGTGTAATATATGTCATTCACCTTGAGATGCAGAGCCCTGTGTGGTTCCCGTGCAAGAATTGTGTCACTGCTTATCTAAGCAGAGGAGTAAATATCCACCGAATTTATGTTCATTGTGTCATTTTTGCCATGTTCATTAAAGGTCTTTATCATCATACCTGTATTGTTTCAGGTGCTACTTGAGTGGTGGCAGAAAACATTGATCGTGGCTCCAGCGAAAAATGGACTGTTTACAATAGAATTTGCAGCAACTCTGCAGTTCTGCAGGCGAAAAGGTTCTAGGCATTCTGCATATTTTTATCTAGATGTAAACGGAGAATGGGAATGGAATGTTCATTCCTGTTGGCACCATTTAAACTGTTTGTGTTGGTAAAACGCCAATTCATAGTTGAGATGCAGACGTTGTGTTTTTAAAAGTGAACCATTTCCTTCTGAAGTTATTTCCCTTTAACTGTTAAAGAATTTAAATTGCTAAACAACAAAGTGAATATCAGGATAATTGGTATTAATTAGGAATCTGTTTTCTTATTAAGAAAACAGTTTCATAAATACAACTAGTTTATAAAGTGAGACAAATTTTACATTTGCTGATAAAAACTGGATTAACCACATTTGTGATATCACCAATGTTAACCATGTTGATTGTGTCAATAGTTGATATATTTCCAGATTTGTCTAATGCTTACAGTTTTTCATAAGATCAGGCATATTTAAGTAATGGTTTGTTCCGTAATCTCACACCTAGTTTGTTTCAAAGATCACTAGTTTCGTATGGAAGTATACAATAATGCCAACAAGTTGGTACAACAATGAAAAGCGAATGTGTGTGTCATTCACCAGCCAAGAGAAAACAGGCTTGATGTCTTTCATCCAAATTTTTGAAAAGTTATTCCCTTTAACTATAAACCAACACAATCAGTTATATATAACATCTGACCTAATAACAGCCTATAGCTGAATACATAGAATCTGTCCATTATATAATTTGATATTAATTTTTTGGATCTCTGTTAATTTTGAATTGTAATCTTTCTTGAGGGTTTGAAATGCATTTTTGTACAATTGAAGTGAAAGTAGATATAAAAACGAACATGAAAAGTAACATTCAATGACAACAGTCAACCACAAACACACACATAAACAAAGAACAACTTTAAAGATGAATAAAAGGCAAGATAAGATATCACACACATAAAAGGGTTGACAATAGGGCTACCGCCTTGGAACGGTCAGTGGCACAAAGGGGCCACTGGGTGTTTAAACCAGGTTCTAAGGTGCACCAACCAAATCTCACTTTTACCCTATTGTAATCCCAATAAACGGGACAGTGTAAATAAAGATATCCCCGCCAGGTTATAATCTCTAACAAACAAGGCAGCATTAACAAGCAATATAAGTAAAACATATAAATGAACATGTATATATAATATAAAAAACAAAACCCTAGAAAGCCACAAAATAAGTACTCAATGACTTGGCAGAAGCCAGAGCAACAAGAGAACAAACCGTTAAGGGTACGACAAGACTAGATTAAAGACAAACATCAAACGCTACAGTCCTATAAGGATTGCGGTAGACGTCATCATAGTGTCCACAATATGTCCAGTCATCGCACAATCAAAGAGTAAAGCATAGTGGCGAATTGTAAATGGGTCCAACACTAAACATGCAGTCCGTTGCAAAATGATAGGGCCATAACCTCTTTTGATAAACTGTTTAACATGCATTTAATTAAACTAGTTCTATTAAGGCAGATTGTATGTTATAATTGTGTGGAGCGGACACATTTAGCGTTACTGATCATGTCAACAACTGGATTTGTACACGTTTGACATAATTACCATACATATTTTAAGGGTTTCGGAAGTTGAAATGTTTTCTTATATTATCTATCCGGGTTGTTTTTATTAGATCAGGACAATATTGTTTGTGTCCGTCATTAATAAACTTGTTTAATTTTCAAAAAGGTCTAGGCCCTGTTTGATTATTACCGTTATCACTAGTTTCATCAGCAATTAGACAATAATGCTAGTAAGTTGGTACCAGAAAACAAAATGGATGCCATTTATACATGATATATTTGGAGATATATTAATGTATCTGTGTTGTGAATGTCTACATGTAATTATTATTAATTAAGATAACTGATTAAAGGTGATTTGTGTCATTCACAAATAGAAAACAGACCCTTGTGTCTTTTATCTAAAATTTTAAACATTTTCTCCTTTAGAAGTTATTTCCCTTTAACTATAAACAAAAACAAGCATTCGTATAAAATCTGACATAATTACAGATATAGCTGGATACATAGCATCTGTTCGTAATATAACTTGATATTAATTAGTTGTATTCTTGTTTATTTCAATTCTGTATCATCAAAGTGAAATAAATGTCACCAACTTTGAAGGTGTCATGGAACGTTTAATTAAACGTATTCTGATAAGGCAGATTGTATGAAGTTGTGTGGAGGGGACAAAGTTAAGGTTACTGATTGTCACAGCTGGCTTTTAACAGGTTTGTCATAATCACCATACATATTTTAAGGTTTTCGGAAGTTGAAGAATTTTCTATTATGGTCTATCCCGGTGTTTTTACCAGATCAGGACTATTCAAATATTGGTTATTTCTGTCATCAACAAACTGTGTTTTATTTGCTAAAAACTTTTTGGTGCTTGTTTGATTATTTCTGTGATCAGTAGGTTCATAGGAAATTTGAAAATATGTAAGCACAATTATGCTAACAGTTGGGTCACACAATAATAATACACACTAAATGTTATTTATTCATCATGTTCATGGCATATCTTTGGAGATTTAATGTATCGGTCTTTTGGAGTGACGTTATGCAGGTTAAATTCCTGCATAAAATAATCTGAAATTCTAAATATTTTCAAATCTTAATCATTCTTGAGGCCTTGTACCATTTAAGTGTAAGAAGGTTCATATGGAATTTGAAATTCATCCTGAAGAAATTTCATCGACTTTGAAGGTTTTAGGATGCATTCTTGGGCATCTGGTATTTGAAATTAGTAAACCTGCTCCGAGAGATTGTCTGCAATTCGGGGATTGGGGATGGGGATAGGGGCATGGGGCCAAAGTTAATGTTGCTGGACTTTAAAACGTGTGACATGATCACCATATTTTAAGCATTGGAGCAGTTGAACTCTTTTCTTGTATTACTAGTATCTTTCCACACTGTGTTTACAAAATCAGGACGTTTCAAAAATTGGTTATTTCCGTCATTAACAAACTCGTAGTGCCAGTAAGTTGGTTCCATAATACAAAATTAATGTTACTTATATTTGATATATTTGGAGATATAATGCATCTGTGTTGTGAGAGACTACATGTACTTATTATAAATAACGAAAACTGATTAAAGGTGATTCGTGCACCAAGAGAAAATAGGCATTGTGTCTTTATCTAAAATGTTGAAACATTTTCGTCTTAAGAAGTTATTTCCCTTTAACTATAAACCAAAACAAGCATTCAAATAAAAGCTGACCTAATAATAAAATATAGTTACACATATATCATCTATTCATAATACAATTTGATTTTGATTTGCTGTATTCTTGTTTATTTCAAATTATAATCTTTTATGAGGCTATGTAAATTGTGGGGAGGGGGACACATTTAGCGTTACTGATCATCTCAGCTGGATTTTTATGTACACGTTTGGCATAATCACCATACATGTTCTAATGTTTTCGGAAGTAGAAGAGTGTTTTCACTATCTATCAAGGTTGTGTTTACTAGACCAGTGCCATTCAGATAGTGGTTATTTTCGTCATCAACGAACATGTTTTTTAATAATCTGGGCGCTTGTTTGATTGTTAGCTTGATCAGAAGGTTCGTACGGAATTATTTGACAATATGTAAACACTGTTACGGTGTGTCAAAAGACGGGCACGCAGTAATAATACAAATTGAATGTTATTGATGCAAGATCATATATTTGGAGATTTAATGTGTCGGTTTTGTGGAGTTTGATTGTTTCTGCGATCAGTAGAACCTACTAAGGAATTTGACAAAATGTAAACACCATTACGGTGTGCCAACATTTCTCTTTTCATGGTATATATTTGGAGATTTCATGCATTGGTGTTGTAGAGCTAACAGGTTAATAATAACAAGTTCATATGAAATGTATCTGATTCCATTCTCTAAGTATCTTCAATGATGCAAAGAATGTCATTAACTCCAAAATGCAGACATTGTCCATGTTCTTTAAAATAAAATATTGGACGATTTCTTCCATACAGGTTATCATTTTGCAACGCACTGCATGTTTAGTTTGACCCATTTACAGTTCCCTACTGTGCTTTCCTCGTTGACTGTGCGATGACCGGACAGATTGTGGACTCTATGATGACGTCTACCTAAATCCTTCTAGGACGAGAGCGTTTGATGTTTGTCTTAATTTGGTCTTGTCGTACCCTTAAGGGTTTGTTTCTTGTTGCTCTGGCTTCTGCCAAGCCACTGAATACCTACTATGTGGCTTTCTAGGCTTTATTTTTTATGTTATATATACATGATCATTTATGTGTTTTACTTATATTGCCTTTTAATGCTGACTTGTTTGTTAGAGAGTATAACCTGGCGGGGATATCTTTATTTACACTGTCCCGTTTGTTGGGATGACGGTATGGTACGAGTGAGGTTTGGTGCACCCTAGAACCTGGTTTAAAACCTAAGCGGCCTTTTTTACACTGACCGTTCCAAGGCGATAGCCCTATTGTCAACCATTTTGTGTTTGTCATGTCTTTTCGTGCCTTTTATTCATCTTTATTGATTTTATTTGTGTCTTTGTGGTTGACTGCCGTCCTTGAATGCTACTTTTCCTGTTCGATTTTTCTATCTAATTTTAGTTCCCTTTAACTGTAACATTAATATTCTTGATGCCCTGTACCATTTAAGTGTAAGAAAGTGCATATAGAATTTGACAACAATACAATAATAATACAATTTATATGTCGTGGATACATCATATATTGGATAATAAATGTAACTTGCATATGAGAGTCGACCTGTACTTATTATGATAAGTAACTGATTCTACTCTCAAATTATTGGTTTTAAGTTGATGCGATGATGTTTGTCATTGACCTAGATACATACACAGAAATTGGTCTTCAAATCAAATATAAAGTTATTTCCCTTTAACTATAAACAAAAAAAGCAGTCAAATAAAATCTGACCTTATTACAGAAATAGTTGCATACATAGCATGTGTTTATAATTAAATTTGATATTAATTAGTTGTATTCGTCTTTATTTCAAATCGTGAAATTTGACGAGGCTATGAAGTGGATTTGTGTACCATCGAAGTGAAAGAAAAGTCACTTACTTTGAAGGTGTTGTGATTTTAATAAACTTGTTTCGTTAATTCAGATTGTAAGTTGTCGGAAGGGGACCTGATTTAACGTTACTGACCATCGCAGCTGGACTTTTACATGTCTGACATAATCACCATATATATTTTAAGATTTACGGAAGTTGAAGAATTTTCTTGTATTATCTATCCATGTCGTGTTTACTAGATCAGGAAAATTCAACTATCGGCTGTTTCCGTTATCAACAAACGTTTTTTTTTAAATAGTCTGGGCACTTGTTTGTGTGTGATCAGTAGGTTCGTACGGAGATTGACAATATGTACACACAATTACGGTGAGCCAACAGATGGGCCAACAGTTGGGCCACACAATATTACTACTAATTGAATGTTGTTTGTACATGAGCATATTTTTTGGAGATTTACTGAATCGGTGTTGTAGAGTCACTAGGTAATTAATATGAAATGTAACGGACTCCATTCTATCAGTATTGATTTGATTTTGGTGAAGATAATGTTTGCCATTTACCTAGATACAGATACACTAATGGTCTTCATATCAAATATAAAGTTATTTCGCTTTAACTATTAACCAAAACAAGCAGTGATATGAAATCTGACTTAATTACAGATATAGTTCCTACATAGCATCTGTTTATAACATAACTTGTAATTAATTAGTTAATTTTGTTTTCATTAGGCTATGCATTTATTTTTTGTACCATTTAAGGAAAAAAGGGCACCAACTTTGGGAGTTTTGTAATGTGATTAATTAAACTTGTTCTGTTACTACATATTGCCTGTCTGTTGTGAGGAGTGAGAAAAGTAATGCCATCAACTTTGATTTTTTTATAGATGCGTTTAGTTAACTTGTTCTATTAAGGCTGATTGTCCTACTTTGTGTGAAGGGGGACACATTTAACGTTACCAATAATCGCAGCTGGACGTTAACACGCATGACATGATCACCATACATATTTTAAGCCTTTCGGAAGTTGAAGAGTTTTCTTGTATGGTCATGATGGTCTATCCAGGTTGTGTTTACAAGATAGGACCATTCACATATTGGTAATTTCTGTCATCAAAATATTGTGTCTTATTTTATTTGTATTAATGGTCAAGTGGAATTTTACAATAGTACAATAATAATACAAATTATATGTCGGGGATACGTCATACATTTAATTTGGAGTTGAGATGTACTTATTATGGTAAGTAACTGATTCCACTCTCAAAAGTATTGGTTTTATTTTGGTGGATTTAATGTTTGTCATTGACCTAGATACAGATACAGATATTGGTCTTCAGATCAAATATAAAGTTAGCTCCCTTTAACTATCAAAACATTGTGTTACCAAAACTTAAGCAGTATTAAGTCTGATAAAATGTTGGTGTTTTTAAGATGAAATTAGGATAATCTCTTTGCACAATGCAATTTGAAAAGCATTGTTTGTTATTTAATTTAGTAAGCTGTTGCCTTTGGACATGAAATGCATTACAGTACCATCAAAGTTAAAGGAGATTGTACCGACTTAGTAGGTTTTGTAATGTGTTCAATTATAACTTTATAATTAATACAAGTTTGGAACTTTTTCCTTTAAGAAAACGATCAAGAAACTTTGTGTCTGATTCAATTTGATTAATTATAACTAAAGTATTCCATTCTCAAAGTTTTTGTTTTATTGCATATACTTTTGGTCATTTATCCAGGCAGAAACAGAGATTGTGTCCCTAAATGAAATATAAAGTTAGCCCTCTTTATCTTTTAAGAAAGAGTGTTGTCAAAATTTAAAATGACTGGAAGCAATTTGGAAGTGATTGGTGTTGATCCAGATACAAGTGAATATCCTCATACGGTGTTTCAGTTTCATATGCATTTAAATAATCTGCATGCTACCTTCACGGTTTAATTATTTTTTATGACAATGTTTGGTTTGAAAAACCGGACGACTCTGCTGGGAGTTATTGCTAAATTATAAATATCAATTTAAATGGAGTTTGTATAGGAAACAGTTGTACATATAAATAAAAAAGGTGTACTTCACAAAACAAGAATGTATAGGCGCTTAAATCATCATATGCATTACTATTAATGATTTATACAAGAACATCTAGCCGTGTTCGAGACCAAACTATTTCATTAACAATAATTAAATCTCGATGAAGTGCCTGCTTGCTGTATGCTGTTCAGTTTCCAGGTTTTGTCCCTGCAATGTCATGCAGGTGTAGGTTGTGGGGAAAATTTCTAGAACGCGGGACCTAATCCTGGTACACTTACTGGATTAAACTAGAACTAGTCATCCCATAACTAGCTAGTCTAGATCTTGCTGAATGCGTTGAGCATCAAGACAAATGAATAAGGCCAGTTACACTGAGATATTTTCTGTAATTTATATGCATACATGCTTTAATGTGACTGGACAGCAGCTCATCAAATAATATATAGATGATGTACAAGATTGATTCTACGAAAGATCCCGGAGTGGACTGGAGTGGCCCAGAGGATATCATGGTGAACTTGAAACAGGACGACCCGTGTTTAAACCTCACCGGCGCCACTGAGTTTCGCCGATGTGTTCTTGTACAAGAAACGTTCCTTTATCCTTTTCCATCTGATGGGGACTTAAACTGTACCTACTTTAGAATAATCTTTTCATTGTATGTATGTCTATCCTCTGAACACGTTAAGGAACCATAGACATCTATTCATTATTAAGAGTAGATCATGTTCCCAGAGTCCTACCTTTCCGTTCTCTCTGATGGGGGTCTAAATAACATCTGCTGTGTTGATTAGGTGTTGAACAACATTTGCAGCAGTGTCGTTTGGTTGCTGATATTTCTTTTGTGTTTGCGCAGTTTTAAATCATTTAACTGAAAATAACACCTGTCAGAATGACTGGTATACTATATCTATCAGTTATCGATAGTAAGAGTATGTCAGTTCTTTCGGTTTGATGCTATATTTATGGAATTGTATCAGAGGAGTTGTTTGAGTAAATTTATTGATAGATCATTAGAAAAAAAACTGGTGCGATGTTTTTGTCTTAAAGTAGTTTTGTCATCGGCGCTTGATCCTGGATACAGACATTTGTATTTCAAATAATGCAAGCAGCACATATGGTTAAGATGAGTAATATGTGTTTTAACATTTGTTAAATATACGAATGTTTACATCCATGAGAAAAAGCATCATTTTATGTTTGCGAAATGGTGAAATGGCTTTTGTGTATATACGTTGGCTCGTCTTGGATTTCAAGTAAACGTTCCCTTTCTCTCAAATGTATTGAAATTCTTAAAATTGTTTTTTGAAGTCAAATTTGTGGATTTTAAATGGCCTCAATATTGGTTAAGAAACACGATTTGTTATTTAGATACTTTCATGCATGCATGTTTGATTTACAATAAAAAGTATTTGAAAATTATTTCTCACACGATTTAACACATAAGTTGCTGTGCAAAAGTGTAATAAATTCTTCCTATATTTATCATATTACAATAGTGTTATACATATACAAATAAGGCTGAATCATCGTTCCGTTTTTTTCCGTTTAGCTCGGAAATGTGCATTGGAAATGTCTCGTCGATTTCCGTAACTATTTAAAATACACAAGTACCACATATAACAGAAATCAACGAGGTAGTTTCGTAGTTTGGTTTTGACCGAGTCAATTATTTTAGCAAATGTTTCCGTTGATTGATATATACAGAGAGAGAGAGAGAGAGAGAGAGAGAGAGAGAGTGAGCGAGAGATAGAGAGAGAGAGGGTGGGGAGAGGAGGGGGCGCTTTTGTCTCCGTTGTTTAGCGACAGTGAGAACACAAATAGTTTACATAATATCCGATTTGAAGTGTAAACAATGCACTTGTTAACCCCATTTTGAGCTCCAGGTGTAGTATTTAAGATTACAATGCGTCGATTGACATGATTGGGCTACACCTTTTGAAACTAATATAAAGGCATGTAAAACTCGATTGTGCATATAATGGTATATGTTTCGTAAGCGTTCCACCTCAGAAGATCTTGTATCTAATATGTGAACTTGAAACAAAAGGATCAAGAGCCCGTATTGTTATGACTGGAAATTTGCAAGCTCTGTACAAATACCAACAGCCGCGGTAAGATATTTTGCCATGCAGAGTTCATTCCATTCAAGTCAATTTAGGTAGAAATATGTTCTGTACTTGAATGACTCATGTAAATATAATTAAAACGTTATTGACTACATGCACATAACATTGCTGTTAACACTTAAAAACAGTCCACCCCACTCCCTCACCCCGCGTTTTCTCTTCAAAAACTGTATCTTGTTTAAAAACTTTATCTGAAGTATTTATCCGACAATGCCTCGTAAATTTTCGTAATAGCGATTTATGTTTATCACGTTAAGTAATATTACATTCTCTTATCGATGTCAACAAAAGTACATTATTCAGCTATTCTAGCTGCAAGTATTTGAATGTTAGCACGCAGAAACCTTTTACTTTTGGATAGAATATCTATATTATAAGACTGTTTGATTTATGCAGAAATTCATTGACTTTTAGCCTGCAACCCGTAGTTCAAAATTAAAATCAAACTGTCTCTCTTTTTAACTCATTGCAAATGAAGGAATGTTTTTATATAAAACATGCTCTCCTGTTCATATGTGTCTGCACTAAACATGTATATCAAAATCATGCACCAATAGTTAAATAGGGCATCCAGGTAATACTTGGAAGTCGTGTCAAAATATTGGAAAATCTCAATGACTGGGTATCGTTTTAAACCTCCCCGGTAATATTTGGAAGTGCCGTCCAACAGCCGCCATTAAAAATAAAGGTAGGATTTCTGTTTCTTTTTCTACGTTATTTTGTTATTATGGTTTAAATCAAGCCACATTGTAAATTATAAATGACTTAATTGATCAACATTTAACGGAAAAATAATATAAAAAAGAGAAACAATTCAAGAAGTTTGTGACAATCTCTATATTTTGAAAGTCAAAACAGCATGGAACATTCATGTCTTAGAAAAACAGGTCAGTGTCTTGTTCGAAGACATTTTCTCTTTAGCGGAGATAAAGTACTTATCCCGCAATTTCTTGCCAAATGCTTGGTGAACGTATTTGAATATACCCGTGAACAAACCATATGTTGATGCATATTATATGTAAGAGGACTTTTGATATATTCATAAATGACTGGGTATCGTTTTAAAATATCTAGGTAATATTTGGAATTGTGCCAGGCCAGTGCTGTAAAACAGCCGCCATTAAAAAGTCAAGGTAGGAATTTGTATTCTTCAAGTTATAAATGAATTAACTGACTTGGTAAATATTTAAAAAAAACACTTTAAAGTTGTAACTGTTTTTCTGTAGGCCACAGTTGAGGAAGTTTGTTTCAAGCCTTACCGTTTGTTAAGATATAGTTGAATTTAATACTTGCATGTGAATTCTATATACAGTTCTCAATAACGAGGTTGCGTGAGCTATAAAGTTTACATTGTGTTAGTCAAAACTCAGAGATAAATAACAAAGAATTAGTTTGACGTTTTCCTTGAACAAAGCCCATACTTCAATAGCGTAAATTAGTATAAAATAAACTAAATTATCATAAAGCTGAAAAACATGTTTTGGAGAAATGTTTACAAATGTGTACACTTACTTTTTTAATTTAAACAATGCTGTTTTAAACTTGCTCCACCAAAGTTGTCTTAGCTTTACTGAGATCCTCCGGTTGTGAATGCAATGCCTAAATATGAAAACAAATCTAGTTTGATCGTGTCAAAATAAGATGTTTATGCATTAATCTCGCAATACATATTGTGTCAAAAAAAAGTAATTATTATACAACCATATAATTTAAAAAGAAGAATTGTGTAAGGTAAACATAACGTCATTTAGTGACAACCTATAATACAAATATGAGTGTACGAAACTTGTTATGGAAGAATGCATTAATATTGGAAACGAAAACACATTTTTTTCCTTTTAAAAGATTGTAACCATAATTTATTTTGAGAGGTTATATAATATACAAATAAAGTTGTTCAAGTCAATATTTATGACGTATACTTTTATGTCAAGTACTAACAATCTGTGTAAAGCCAAAACTCATAGAACATACATCCTCCTGTCTAAACCCGCTAGGACAAATTTCCTGATTAATGTTGTAAAGTTTTCAGGAAATCCGTAAGACTCCTTGAATTTCCGACGTTTATAGATCTCCATTGAATAAAGGTGTGATATCTTAGTCGCGGACAAACTCGCAAAGAAAGCCCTGACATAATTACAAGCAAGATAAGTAGTACCTTCTCTAGCACATGTCCTCTATATTAGCGGAATCAATTTATCTTTGATCAGGTTTGGTGTTATGGCGTTGTATAGAGTGGAAACATCATAGGTGCTTAAGTACATGCATGCCCTGCTAAAAATAGTACAAATTAAAAGATGAAGTTTTCACGGTTATTTCTCGTTTTCTTTTTCTGAAATATATTTTATCTTAACATATAGCTGATGTCGATCACAATCAAAATAAAACACGATACTATTTTAATAAGTTCAAAATGGCGGCAAGAGCCAAACAAAAAATACAGCAATAGCATTTGCAAAACATCTTAATAACTTCGTATAGTTTAATGGCTTAACAATGCCGAACACATATCATTTGTGAAATCAATTAGGATTTTTAAATGTACACACCTGTCCTACTGTCTTATAAATGCAAATAGAGACCGTGTATTAACATTAACCCACCAGCCTCCCACACCCCACATCCCCACACCCAACACACACCACGACAAAAATAAAAAGCAACACATAATTATCATTTCTATATGGAGCCTACTAAGGATTTGTCATCAATAACACATATGTGTCCATATCGTGGGTTTCTGACCACTGCCAATGAATACATAAAATTGCTGTTTCTCAATAAAGCCGTGCATCGTTGTCGCCATAGTTATACATGTTAACAGTAATAATAACAATCACGGTCAGTGTATATTTGCAATGAAAGAGTAGTTGAGTAAGTCGGAGAACTAACAGTTTCAAAAATTATCATTTGTGTTTGTTATGATGAGTCAAACACTTTAAAATGTAACATACGTTACTGTCGCCAACTAACACATTTGACAACATTTACAATTTTCCCTTTAAAAATGTCGCCAAAGTGAAAAAAGATTCGTTACCATAACTTGAGAGTATCATAGACTACATACCCTAGCTTTAATGAGAAATACAAATTGCGAACATGTTCATAAGGACCCATGTACACTATTATCATTTGAACTTAAAGTTAGCTCAGCTGAATTTTTTATTTTATAAAATAGCCTAATAGAATAAAAACAAATCAAGGCATTTTAAGGATATAAAATACGTGACCGTCCCTCTTGCCTGTTCAGAAAAAATTGGTGTATTTTCGTGAGACCTGTTTTACTACCCTAACCGTAGACATAAGTAGTTGACCTGTTCTCTGTGTGACTCGTAAAATAATACATCAACAAAAAAAAATTGTAACATACGCGATGTAACATAAGTTTATGACTCGAGTTCAGAATATTGCGAGGAGCATAGTGATTGGTATCACTTGACAGAGTAATATATTGCCTTTGTCGTGGTACCCGTGTTCAGCCCTGATTTTGTATGTGACAGGGATAAATTGAGGTCAAAGGTCATGACCCTTTTTCAGAATATTTTATTGAAAAATTTGGTCATAAGCTAATATAAGTAAAAGGCTTAGAAGTCAGGTGATATAAGGTGATAAGTTTTCATCCGTCGCCCGTCCGTCCGCCCATCCGCCGCCCATCCGCCGTCTGTCCGGAAGAACGTCCAGTAGCCACACATTGAATTGTGAGTCGAATTCAACATTTTGCGAAGAGCATAGAGACCGATATCATTCGAAAGAGTAATATCGTACCTTGTGTTGGTACCTGTGTTCTGCCCTGATTTTATATATGACAGGGGTATATTGCGGTCAAAGGTCATAACCCTTCTTTAGAATATTTAATTGAAAAATTGAATGTACACTTTTGAAAGCCATTATTATTTTGTTGATGCACGAAGCATATTTCGGTCAAAAGCTAACATAAGTAAAAGGATCAGAGGTGAGCTAATATACGGTAATAAGTCATCGTCCGTCGTCCGTCCGTCCACCCATCCGCCCATCCGCCGTCTGTCCGGAAGAACGTCTAGTAGCCACTCAATGAATTTTGAGTCGAGTTCAACATTTTGCGAGGAGCAAAGAGACAGGTATCTCTCAAAAGAGTATATCTTACCTGTGTCGTGGTACCCGTGTTCTGCCCTGATTTTGTATGTGACAGGGGTAAATTGAAATCAAATGTCATAACCCTTTTCCAAAATATTTAATTAAAAATTCAATGTACATGTTTGAAAACCATTATTATTTTGTTTATGCATAAAGCATATTTAGGTCATAAGTTAACACTAGTAAAAGGATCAGCTAAGCTAATGTACGGTGATAATACTTTTTCGTTCGTCGTCCGTCTGCCAATCCGACGTCCGTCCGCCCAATTGCTGTTGGTCGGACGAACGTCTAATAGCCACTCCATGAATTGCGAGTAGAGTTCAAAATATTGCGAGCAGCAAAGAGTTAGTTATCACTCGAAAGGGTATATCACGCCTTTGTCGTGGTACCTGTGTTTATCCCTGATTATGGGTGTAATAGGGGTAAATTGGGGTCAAAGGATTCACAATAATTAAATAAAACAAATAAAAAAAGTAATTTTTGAAAAGCATAATTATTGTGTTTGTGTATGAAACTGCTTTCGGTAATAAGTTAACATGAGCCAACGGCTCATAGGTTAGGTAATAAATAATGATAACTTTTTCCCCGTCCGTCCGCCCGTCCGCCGTCTCGTCCGTCAATTCGCGGTCTGTCCATACGTAATAGGTTGAAAATTCGACGAAATCTGAGACGAGTTCAACATTTTGAAGGTATCATAGAGAGAGTTATCACTCGACAGAGTATTTGCTTGCCTTTATCGTGGTACCCACTTCAGTTCTGATTTTGGATGTGACAGGAGTAAATTCGGGTCAACGGTTTCCCTGTTTCACAAGAACCAAAGAAAGTAACATTTAAACAATCTTATATCTTGTTTATTTATAAATCACCTTTCGCGTATTATCACACATGAGCCAAAGGCTTCGAGAAAGGCTCAGAGATGAACTTGTATACAATGGTAACTCCTCGTTGGGCATCCGTCTGTCCGTCCGCTCATCTGCCATCTCACCGCCATTTGTCTTGCAAGGCGAGGTACTCATTATTTTAAGTTTTATTTTAAACGGCTTTTTCTCAGAAACATGTTGTTGATTGATTGATTGATTGATTGATAGATTGATTCATTTATTTATTTATTCATTCGTTCGTTCGTTCGTTTATTTATTTATTCATTCATTCATTCATTCATTCATTCATTCATTCATTCATTCATTCATTCATTCATTCAATCATTCATTTATTCATTTATTTATTTATTGATTCTTCATTCACTCATTCATGCATATCATTACATAATTAATATATTTATTCTATCAAAACTTACTTTGCTATGTCCTTGTCTTTTATACATATATACTATTCACTGAACCATAATGTCACTTACACCAAATGTTTCCTTAATATGTATTAATATATAAGTATATTTTAAGGAATACATGGTTTACGTTTAATATAACATTTTTCACAGAATATGGACACATTGTTTCGTATTGTCAACCTTTAAGTTCTAACGACATATGTTTTCATTTTAAGTTATCCTAACTCGTTCGGCATAGGTTGGGTACTTGGATGTTTAGAAAAGAAACTCTGTTTTTCACACCTTTCTGTTTTTTCCAACGACCCACATTTCTTATATGTCATACTTGAAACTACAAATTAGTTTACAGCATTGAGATATGTGGATTAAACACCAAAACGTTTAAAAGAAGAACATGTTTGGTAGAGAGGGATTTGCATTTAAACAGGAGATGTTTTGTAGATTTAGCGATAACGTAACCTCGGTCTTTGATACGTTCTAGTCAAAGTTTTCTAAGGTGGTGGTATTCGCGGCACAAGAATACATGTTTATATTTCATTATGTCATATGTTTAAGTTAATCACGAAAAGTGTGCATATCCCCAAAAATTCACAAAGAGTACCGCGTTGGCTCTTGGTAGTTCAGCAATATATATTCTTGACGTTATGTTAACTAGCATACTCGTCGTTCAACAGACAGACATGTTACAATAAAACAGACAGTTGTTCCTTAAATACTAGTGAGCAGACATCCCACGTATACAAATTATTTTTTAAAAACTTGTATAAACAATAGTCATACATGCTGTATTTTTCATAGATACAGTAGTCTGTATTAAATTTGCGACAAAAGGTAAATATACCATGAAATATAAAATCAAAATTACAAATGACAAGAAACGTTGAAATTCCACGAATACCATGTTTTCGATTTCAAATGCTATTACAGTACCGGTAAGATGAACATGAAGTTAAAAACGTTGTGTTTTTTTACAAATAAACCAGCTAATTATATAAATGAAGTTGTTAAAGTTCTAGTATTAACGTGATGTAAACAGTGTACACTATAGAATAGAAAGACATGTGAATCACAACTGCATACACAGTAAATAAGGACTGTAAAGAAAGAAAATATGTGTTGGTAAGGCAACTATAAGCTACATACACAGCAAGTTTCATTGCAGTATCTCAGTCATAACTAAGTAATTGTGCGGAAATCTATTTGTAGTAACAGTGAATTTGACCTTGACACCAAATTCAATCTTAAGCTACCTTTCCATATAAGGTATCTACACAGCAAGTTTCGTTTCAAGATCTCATTCTCAAAAGGTTATTGAGCTGAAAATGTTTTCTATTTAGTACCAATGACCTTGACCTTGACCCCAGTGACCCCAAGTACAATTCCAAACGTCCTTTTGATATAAGCTACCTACACAGCAAGTTTCATTATAATATCTCCTTCCTTACTTAAGTTATTGAGCGGAAACCGTTTTTCTATTTTTAGTAATAGTGACCTTGACCTTAATCCCAGTGATTCCAAGCTTTCTTTCCATATCAGCAAGTTTCATTGTAATAACTCATTTCTTACAAAAGTTATTCAGCGGAAACTAAGAGTTTGACGCCGCACTCCCGCACGCCCACCCGCACGCTCGTCAAACGACATACCCCTAATCTAATAACCAAGTATTTTAAGGAAAAGCTCGTTAAAAACTGAAAATCATTATTGCGATTCTAATTATATGGTTATTTACATATATTACGCGTTCCGCATATATGCAGTGCTTAAAGGGTTATAATATATAGGCATCCGGGAATTCTTACTAACGGATAGTAACATTCTTATCGTTCTTTAACGTGTACTCCAGTAAACGGAACAGTCCGGTTTACGTCCCCATCCGACGAACGAGGCCGGGGACGTGTGTTGCTTAAGAACATTCCAACGAAACTGGTTTCACATGTGAAGCTTGAACCGGGGACTAACAAACCGGCACAAATTTAACATATCAGATATTTATTGAAAGTATTAACAATTGATTTTCCTTATCAATGGACATTCCTTATCAATTGACTCTATAAAATACCATGTTCACAATTTTGAATTTTCATTTAACAAAATCGTAAATTAGTAGCCTTCAGCTTTGGCATCAGGATGTCTCGTAACTTTGACCGTTTATTTATTCCAACTGCATGCATCAAACAAATGTTTAAAGAGTATGTTGGTCGACATATAAACTACCAGGAAAATAAAGCTATTTTTCAAACTTTAAAAAAGTGACTTTAGAACCACGTTAATAACGTTAATAACGTTAACGTTATCAGCGGTATTTACAATTGTTATCAATCCAAACTGGCATTAATATAAAGATATTGAATTCATGTTTAAAATATCATGCACCACTGTATAAATTGTGTTATCTTATATGAATTGAAAACTTGCAAAGCTATTATGGTAAATTTTCATTTTCACCTAATAAAAAACAGTGAAAAAGGGTCATGGCCTTTAACCTCAATTGTCTCTCGTCATGTGCAAGATCAGGGCTGAACACGGTATAATGAAAAAGGCCAGGGTGCAACCTTTCCAATGATACCAAACACTTTGCTCCTCGCAAAATGTTGAACTCGAGCCTTAACTAGAGCAGATAGGGTAAAGTGGTCTCTAGGCTAATATGGTTACACTCCACATGTTTAACAGTAGATAGCATATGCAATACACGCTTGGTAAGATTGCGAACCCTCTGTGATAACTGGAATGTTTACAAATAATGTCAATTTCCTTAATCGAATATTAAATTACAAACTTAGGCATTTTGAAGCGATAACATATCTTTGTTATTTCAAGTTAAAGGATACATTTTCACCATTGGCATGTTTTAAACAAACTATACAATTCTGATTTCAATCTTTATTGAGTTTACAAATAGTTTCTTTATTTACTAGACAAAGGTGTCCCCCATGTGCATTGATATGGCACTTGCAATATATATGCGTCTCCGTACCTACCTATTTGTCCTACTTAGCATACCTGTAGTATTGGTTTTCAAACACAAAGACTGTTTATTTTCCATATTTACTTAGGTTTAAAGCCTAATCTGTTTATCTATGTGTCTTGGTATATTTGTCCTTTAGGTCATATAATGCATTAAACAAGACACAGCTATCAAAACCCCCAGTTACGTCCTCTGACATCGTGTACATCTGCTTCTAATGCTTTTTATATTCTTCTTTCTAACTTTAAGAGTTGTGTTTTGTTTTTCTCATTCATAACTCATTTAGAATTTAAGGAATGGTATACATAAATAAAACGAATAGGCAAATGCCCGCCACACAGCCCATACCGCACGCCCGTCCGGACGTCCGTCCGGAAAACCCGCCCCCACCCCGAATGTCCGTCCGTCCGTCCCTCTGTCTGTCTGTCTGTAGTGACTACTCCTCTAAAACTACTGTATGGAGATTTTTGTACAGGAATGTTTCCCATAATGTCTAGTTGATTCTAGCAATAATTCACGTTGATGTGAAATACAAGATGGCCGTCAAAGCTAAAAATATTAATATGGGACCTTTTCTTAAATGGTGCCAGCGGCCGTCTTTGTTTACATAGAGATATATAGTAAACATGTGTAGCTCTTCTGTTTCTCTAAAACCACTGGATGGACTTTCATGAAACTTTACACGAATGCTGCTCTTGATGTCTAGTTGTCGGTCGGCCGAAAATTCCAGGTGGCCGCAACAGCTAAAAATAGGTTTAAAATATACAAGTTTGTGGTGACCACATTTCAAAAACCATAAGAGCTATTGATTTGGAACCTTACTAAAATGACTGGCATGACATTTAGTTAATCCTAAACAAAAATAATTTCGATTCGAAGTCAAACATGGCCGCCAGCGGTCATCTTTGTTTACATAGAATTATATTGGAAAGACTTGTGGCGATTACTCCTCTGAAACTACTTCATGGATTTTAATGAAACTTTGCAAGAATGTTGCGCTTGATGTCTAGTTGGTCCTAAGTAAACAGCAGGTCGACCGGTAATTCATACGTATGTATGGCCGCCATACCTATAAATATATCTTAGAAATACAACTGTGTGCGACAACTTCTCAAAAACCATAAGAGTGGTATTGCGTTGGAACATTTACTTAAATGACTGGCATGACATGTAGTGGCTAAGCAAAATTCTTTTGATTCGATGTCAAACATGGGCGCCAGCGCCCATTTTGTTTACACAGAGATATATATGAAAAGCTTGCGGCGACTACTTCTCTGAAAGTGCTGGTTCTATTTCCACTTCCCAAGTTCCAATGGCTGATCTAGCTATCAAAATGTATCGGTAGAGCTTCAAGGTCTTGATCTCCTGATAATCATCTGGGGTTATGTTAAAATGACATCATAGTACGCTAATCCTTTGAATCTGGTAATGTAGAGCGTGCTGTCTTATCGACAGCCTTGTGGGACTCCATGATTGCACCTTCTGAGACCCTGAAATGGGAGGTTAGTGCATGAACTTTGGTCCTTGGGTTTTCTGGTCGTACACTTAATTGTTTTTCTTTTTGGCTGCAACTGCTGTGGCTGTTAAGTAAAAAACAGTTTACATCCTGAGGTGTTTATAATTATATGTGTTATATAGATTCACAAAAACATACGCGTATCGTTTCCTAATTTTTCTGGATATGGACTTTATTGTAAGATAATTTCTTTTGTTGTGATGTACTTTTATTTACACTGTTTTGTCATTTTGAGCGCTGAAGACAGGATAATAGAGTTGTGTACACATAAAATCGATTTAAGCTAACGAATAGACCTTGTTGCCTACTGACCGTTCCAAGTTGATAACCCTGTCTTCACCACTGTGTTGTGTATTGTACTTTTCATTAAACATTTTAATTTGCTCTTTGTGGTGCAGTACGGACCTATGGTGCCATTGCGTTAGTTGCTGTGATTTCTATAGAACCATGTTTTCCTATTTTTAGAAATACACTGAACGACTTTAAAAACGCAACAGGGAAATAAACTAAGACAACTGACATATTTCAATAGAAATTAAATTTTAATTTCATCTATTCTATTTAACCATATCTACAGCTGAATTGCTGAAATTTTCATTCAAATTGATCAACATTAAACTTGTTAAATTCAAAATATAACAGTACTACCCCCAAAAGCAAAAGTCACAACATCCACCATTAGCGACAATTCACGCCTGAAATCTCCTACGCATATTGGGATATACCGGGTATTAGTTTTGTGACTTCTGCTTTTGGGGGTCGTACTGTTATGCTCTAAATTTAACAAGTTTATTGTTGATCAATTTGAATTAAATTTTCAGCAAATCAACTGTAGATATTGTTAAATAGAATAGATGAAATTAAAATTTAATTTCTATTGAAATATGTCAGTTATCTTAGTTTATTTCCTGTTGCGTTTTTAAAGTCGTTCAGTGTAGCTATTTCTACCAACGTTTCACAAAAGCGAAGAGAGGGCTTTATCAGAATCACACTGTCCTTAACGTCGCGTCACGTTCCGTCACGTCGCGTCACGTAACACATTTTAATACTTGCATTTCTCGAACGTCTCTAATGGATTGATTCCGAACTTCATATCATCTTAACAACTGATGACCTTGTGTGTCACTCTACAGCACACATTGTTAATTTCCTAATTTAGTACATTATAATGGCTCTTTGTTCGACTTAGAATTTTCCACTCTTATATTTTATAATGTCTCTTAACACATTTTTCTTAAACAGTTTTGAATGGATTGTTCCCGAACTTCATATACACATAACAACTGATGACGGTATGCCCCTCTATGTCACACATTGATGATTGCCTAATTTATTACAAAATTATGGCCTTTTGTTTGACACTCTAATTGATTTGAGTATAAGGAACTTCATGGGACTTTCACTTCAAACGTGTTCATGGATTATTATTACACTTCGCAAAGGGTTCCCAGGTAATGATATGATGTGTCTCTGCATCAAAGGTTTTTGATTCGGCGTTTTTTTTTACAGAATTATGGACCTTTGTTTTATTTAGAAGATTTATATGTCTATGCATGTCTGATGGATTGCATGGAGTGCAGCATGTCTGCTACTGTTGATCAGAATTATAAAGCATAAGAATCAACACATGTATACTCCGTCTGTGAAAGTTGAATCATTAATTCGATGTTATCCTGTTTCATTCTAAACATGTCTTTTTGTCAATCAGTAGTCGTTGTGGTTGAAAGAAAGGTAAAAGGTGTTTTCAATCGATCCTCTTCATCTTAATCTTCGTCTTAATCACAGCAGAGTTGTTGACTATTGATTTCTTTCTGAAATGTTAATGAGCTGCACGACTTGTCTTGACCGATGCACGTCTTGTCGAGAGGAAACTCAATTAATCATAGACAAACACGTTGTTTTAAATTTCGTCTGAAGTGTTCACGATACGCTACACTCGAAAAGGCCTCGTTAGTTTTCGTAGCCTACGAGGCATTTCTTATTAGCGCGTTTGGCAGTTATTCATTTCGGAAATTGATACATGTACTCGAATGCACCCACGCACACGCCGTTTGTTTATATCATACATTATATACAGAAATGGTTTGGCTCTGATTTTTCAAAAAACATAATATATAGACCAGAATATCAAGATGAAAATCTCTTTACAACACCGAAATGATAAATTACCTTATAAAACAAATCGTTCTGGTCACATGTCTTGGTCTGCATTTATCAAAAAATAGTATCGTTATCATGCATCAATAAATCTAAGACTTGGAGGTTCGTCCATCTGGTTGGTATCGGCTGCATTAAACCATTACAAACCATATCAGTATCGCGCACCAGTCACATGACATCCATTAATTAACACCCCCATTCTTCAGTATGGCTGCATGATGTCCTAGTTAGATCCAACTCAATCACACATCAAATAGGACATCCATGTAATGCCTGGACATCGAGCCACACCGTAATGACTGGGTGTTTATTGACTTGCTCAGGTACTGTTTGGAAGTATACCAGGCCTGAAAAAAGACATACATACGTCATTAAAGTTCAAGTTAGGATTTTTCATTTTGCTATTAAATAGTTTTATTCATTTCAGTTTAATAAACCTACTTGTACCTTAATGAATTCTAGGTAAATATTGAAAAAAATATTTAAATTGGATGGTTAATTGTCTTTATTAAAACAACGTTTCAAGACGTTTTGTTGTTCGGAACAAGCCCGTAATGTTGGTAATATTAATTTGAATTTATAATAACTTGAATACGAATGCTGTATACATCTCAATATTGAAGTGTACACTATTTGTTTGCACGTATGCATGATAGGAAGGCTAATCATGCACCGATAAGTACTACTTGCAAACTTGGGACACCATTATGACTGGTTTATTTATAAGCCTTGAAATAAAGGGTTAAAAATGTTCAATTTTGGAATTCCCGAGTCTATTTATAACTATATGATATTCGGCTAACGACAGAGAAACGAACCGTATTAGGCAATCTTTATGATTTTTTCAGCGGAGTGATACGAAAATTACCGATTAGTTACGATTGTATACGATGTGTCACTCGTATCGTTTTCGTTTGTCGCCTGTTTCGCGCCAGATTATTGGCGACACATCTACATGTGTACGTTGAGCTGTCATCTTTGACCATAACTCAACGGAAATGACTTGACTAGTAATGCAAAGAAGCTGAAATAAAAAAGATGATAGATAGATAAAAGTAAAATAAAGAAACAAATAAGGCATGATATATGGACCATAAAGATAGTTTAACAACTTTATAATAAACTCAATTATATAGAATCATCCGGGGATAAAATAACCACTTGTGACCATTCATTTTCTGAATTAGACAATTTCAAAGTCAATGGCATTCATTTTAAATCAAATTTCGGAAAAAAATGTCGTTTAAATCTACACAAGATGAACATATCAAAATGGGATTATATCTATTAATAATATTATTGTATTCTCCCTGGAAAAAAGCGTAGTAAATTAGTTGAATTTGACAGTTCAAAAATGTCATTGCTGAAGTATATGATATATAGAATAAAAATGTGTATTTTCATATCACAACCTATATCAGGCCCTCGACCCATATCAGCCTCGAGCTAAAGCTCTCGGACTCATATGGCGCCTCAGGCCTGATAAAGGGTGAGATATGAAAATACCCATTCATTATTCTCTCTCTCTATATATAGATAGGACCTTCAGGTTGTAATTGGAATACTAGTCAGATTTTTGGAAAGCCATATATGAATTTGTACTACTCTATACTTATTTACATTGTCCAGATATCTTTGGAAGGAAGTGTTCCACCTCTGGAAAACTACTGATATCCACAACTTAAGACCAAGGTAAGAATGTTAATCTAACACGTTATTTCGTTATACAAGTGAGTTAATTGTTTCTACTTAGTTGTAGCACAGCTGCGGTGGCGTAATTGTAGAACGCCCGCATCTCCTGCAGGAGGTCTTGGGTTCAATCCCTGCCCGTGTCATGCCAAAAAACCTATACAAATGGATCTTCTGTGCATTCAGTGTGCCTAGACGTCGAATATGAATCGAGAATGTTTATTACTTGCTATATGTTTTTAAACATGATATGGTTAGTTAGATATAATGAAAATATACACTCCTGTAGATCTGTTTACCATCCGTTAAGCTTCATAAAGTCCAAAATGCATGTTGACATCCAAAATCTGTCCGGTAATCTCACAATCAAACAGGAAAGCATATTTGCGAAATACAAATGGGTCAACCACTAAATTGACACGAAAAGTATAATTATTCCTCTGTGCGTGTAAGATGTGCACTACTAAAACAGGAAAAGTATAATGATTCCTATGCGCATGTATGATATGCACTTCAAAAACAGGAAAAGTATAATGATTCCTGTGTGCATGTACGATGTGTCTATAAAAACCGGAAAAGTAAAATGATTCCTGGGAGCATGTATGGTATGCACTACTAAAAAAGGAAAGGTATAATGATTCATGTGTGCATGTACAATGTGCTCTACTAAAACAGGAAAAATATAATGATTCCTGTGTGCATGTACAACGTGCACTACTCAAACAGGAAAAGTATAATGATTTCTATGTGCATGTACGATGTGCACTACTAAAACAGGAAAAATATAATGATTCCAGTGTGCATGTACGATGTGTACTACTAAAACAGGAAAAGTATAATGATTTCTATGTACATGTACGATGTGCACTACTAAAACAGGAAAAATATAATGATTCCAGTGTGCATGTACGATGTGTACTACTAAAACAGGAACAGTATAATGATTCCTATGTACATGTACGATGTACACTACTAAAACAGGAAAAGAAAATGTTTCCAGTGTGCATGTACGATGTTTACTACTAAAACAGGAAAAGTAAAACGATTCCTGTACGCATGTACGATGTGAACTACTAAAACAGGAAAATTAAAACGATTCCTGTATGCATGTACGATTTGTACTACTTAAACAGGAAAAGTAAACTGATTCCTGTGTGCATGTACGATGTGCACTACTAAAACAGGAAAAGTATAATGATTCCAGTGTGCATGTACGATGTGTACTACCTAAAACAGGAACAAGTATAATGATTCCTATGTACATGTACGATGTGCACTACTAAAACAGGAAAAGAAAATAATTCCAGTGTGCATGTACGATGTTCACTACTAAAACAGGAAAGTAAAACGATTCCTGTATGCATGTACGAATGTGCACTACTAAAAACAGGAAAATTAAAACGATTCCTGTATGCCATGTACGATGTGTACTACTAAAACAGAGAAAAGTAAATTGACTCCTTGTGTGCATGTACGATGTGTACTACTAAAATAGGAAAAGTGTTATGATTCCTGTGTTGCATCTAGTCTACTTGAAAACAGGGAAAGTATAACGATTCCTGTGTGCATGTACGATTGTGCACTACTGAAACAGGGAAAGTATAATGATTACTGTTTGCATGTACGATGTGTACTACTAAAATAGGAAAAGTGTAATGATTCCTGTGTGTATGTACGATGTGAACTACTAAAAATAGGAAAAGTGTAATGATTCCTGTGTGCATGTACGATGTGCACTACTAAAAACATGGAAAAGTAAATATGATTCCTGTGTGCATGTACGATGTTCACTACTAAATCAGGAAAGTATAATGATTCCTGTGTGCATGTACGATGTTCACTACTAAAACAGGAAAAGTATAATAATTCCTGTGTGCATGTATGGTGTGCCACTACTAAAACAGGAAAAGTATAATGATTCCTGTGTGCATGTACGATGTTCACTACTAAAACAGGAAAGAATAACGATTCCTGTGTGCATGTACGATGTTCACTACTAAATACAGGAAAAGTAAAACGATTTCCTGTATGCATGTACGATTTGTACTATTAAACAGGAAAGGTATAATGATTCTCCTGTGTGCATTTACGATGTTGTACTACTAAAATAGGAAAAGTATAATGATTCCTGTGTGCATGTACGATGTGCACTACTAAAACAGGAAAAAGTATAATGATTCCTGTGTGCATGTACGATGTTGCTACTAAAATAGGAAAAGTGTAATGATTCCTGTGTGCATCTAGTCTACTAAAACAGGGAAAAGTATAACGATTCCTGTGTGCTGATGTACGATGTGGCACTACTAAAAGCAGGAAAAGTATAATGATTCCTGTGTGCATGTACGATTTGTACTACTAAAACAGGAAAAGTATAATGATTCCCTGTGTGCATGTAACCATGTGTACTACTAAAATTAGGAAAAGTGTAATGATTCCTGTGTGCATCTAGTCTACTAAAACAGGGAAAGTATAACGATTCCTGTGTGCATGTCGATGTTCACTACTAAAACAGGAAAAGTAAAACGATTCCTGTATGCATGTACGATTTGTACTATTAAAACAGGAAAGGTATAATAGATTCCTGTGTGCATGTACGATTGTGTACTACTAAAATAGGAAAAAGTATAATGATTCCTGTGTGCATGTACGATGTGCACTACTAAAAACAGGAAAAGTATAATGATTCCTGTGTGCATGTACGATGTGCACTACTAAAACGGGAAAAAGTATGATGAATTACTGTGTGCATGTACGATGTGAACTAGTTATTATATTTAGTTAGTGCACATCGTACATGCACACATGAGAGTCATTATACTTTTCCAGTAAAACAGGTTTGCCTCTCTCGGGGCTTGAACACGATAGCTTTTGATTAACAGTCTGAGCGTTCTAATCACTGAACTATTTGGGACGTAAAGCATGGTTTATTTAGTGCAATGTGTGTTGCAATAAACAATAAACCTATTTGAAACACCTCAATATGTATCATCTGTATAGTCCGTATGTCCGCATATGTACATTACTCTTGCTTTATGTGAAAATATTTATCAAAATAAAAACATATTTTTCCCCCTACGGATCATCTCGATTTTGTTTTATTTAGTAGTTTATACGTTCAGAAAATGTCGACATGCGATATTTGGACCGTAATGAAACTAACCATTGCATATAAAACAAAATAAAATAAGCACATTCGGTACATAACTTTAAGTTGTTATACGAATGGCAATTTTACTCTGTTCACGACTCTGAATCTGAGGATCACGGGTTTTAGGCTTCGAGCCTCACTGACGCTCGTGCCCGGTTACTTCATAATGTCCTTATGCAAGACATTACCCGTTGCCTCTTCCGTCGGATGATGGAGTAACAGTAAACCATAAAAAACATGAACACGAAAAGAAGAACCATACGAATATTGGCAATATTAAGTAAGAATAGGGGCGATAGGAAGTGTAGTGTAGTTCCAATGCATAATTTCTCTTCTATCTATTGCGCTCAAAATATACTAAACAAGTCTTTTAATCAACACTCCAAATCAATTCAATTGGCCTAGCAATATAATACCCTCCCTGACACATATACTTTACAGTATTTTGGTAATAAATCACTTCGTACAATTACAGAAGTAGTATTTGATAATAAATCAAATTCCTACAATTTTCAGTTTATCAGGGATGATAGAGGGCAATGAAAAAAAAGAGCAGAGCAATAAAATCTAGTCACTCTATATTCACTTAAATCAGAGATAGTGCCCTTTGCAATTGTATAACATAGACAACCTTTTTTTTCCTTTTATGGTAAATAATATAACATAACAAAGCTAATTCATTTCTGATACTATCGCTTTTTTCGATCTGCATCTCTAAATTGAAAAAAAAAGAGAAACGGTAATGCAAATTTCAATTTCGATATAGTTTTTTTATCTACTTATAGCCTTAACAAATTCAGTTATTCTATCCCTAAGCGTCTGTTTGTGGTACCGCAAACAATTATAACAGCCTTATATACATTCATCTATTTGTCCTCATTGCATCAGGAGCCAATTGAAACGTTTTCCTTTGTATAAAGAGATTCTATAGTGGAGCCCTCTTTTTCCTTCCGATGAGGATTGATCTTGACAAAACATTAAATATTATACAACAAAAAAAATCGGAATACAATTTGATGGATCTGCCAAAGCATGTTGTACTGGTGATCATGAACAATTCTAGGCAGGGTGACATGGAATAGTTCGATATTTATATTTTTATAGGTAAAATAAAGTAAGTATACAAGTCGAGCAGTAAATGTAGATTTCATAGAACACAGTCAACCAGATACATTAAAACAAACAGGCAGTTACAAAGTTAATAAGAAGTAAATATAGATATTAAAAGTCGAACAGGAAAAAGTAGCATTCAAGGACTGACAGTCAACCATAAACACACTCACAGAAACAAAGAACAACTTTAAAAATGAATAAACTGCCCCAATAAGACATCACAAAATTCAAAAGAAAAAGTTTGACAATAGGGCTACCGCCTTGGAACGCGTCAGTGGCAAAATTAAGGCCGCTTTAAACCAGGTTCTAAGGTGCCACCAAACCTCACACCTACCCTACCATCAACCCAATAAAACGGGACAGTGTGAGGCATGTGACATCACAACCACAAACGGTTGACAATAGGGCTACCGCATTGGATACGGTTAGTGAAAAAATGGGGGGCCGGGGGTTTAAACTAGGTTCTAAGGTGCATCCAAGCGCCACTACTCCAATTATTCCTAATTTCATCCCAAAGAAACGGGACTAGTGTAAATAATAGAAATCCCCGCCAGGCTATATTCTCTAACAAACAAGGCAGAATTAATAGTCAATTTAGGAATAACACATAGATGACCATGTTATATATGAATTTTAAAAAGCCTAAAAATGGCCACAATGGCATGTACTCAGTAACTTGACAGAAGGCAACAAGAGAACATAAACAGTTATAGGACACGACAAGACATGATTTAAGACAAAAATCAAACAAAATCAAACGCCACCGTCTCCTAAGGATTTAGATTGAGGTCATCATAGGGTCCACAATCTGTCCTGTCATCATACAAGCAAAGCGGAAAGCATAGTGGGCGAGCTGTAAAAAGATCAACCACTTAACATGCAATGCGTTGAAAAATGATAGGGGTCATGTTTAATTTAGTTAATATATGGATAAATCTGTTATTGCGAAATATACAAATATACCCACCATTCATGTCCATTACGTTACCCGTAGATCGTTCGGGTGGGAAGTAATAACATTTTGTGGGCGCCAATAGCGCCTAAGTGGGGTGTATATTTACACCGAAGAAAAGGGAGTATTTGCTTGTTCTATTTATATATTCCAGAAGTGTAGCATAGGCGCAAGATGTGGTCCATACATTTTCAAACACTCTGTCGTGAAGCTTATTTTGTCTAAACGTTTGTCTTTTTTTTTCAAACATTAGAATAAATCAAAACCTTTTGGCGTACCCAATACACAATAAAGTGTACAGAAAAAATGCGAAAGTAAACCGGTCCCAATGCATTAAATTACGCTGTACACAATTATGTGAAGTTAAATTATTAAATAATAAGAAAAAATTGTAAAGATACCAAAAAATTTTCTTTCACATTATAAATGTTCAGTGGCGATTTAATGCGTTTGACCGGTTTACTTTCGCATTTGTCTGTTGCACTTTATTGTGATGTGGTGGGTAAGAACATAATTATATTTTCCTCGGATGTTTGAAAACACGACAAACGTTTAGACAAAACAACGTTCAGACGATGTTTTCGAAAATTTATGGACCACATTTTACGTTATGTTTTGCACTTCTGAAATATATAAATAAGAACAAGCCAATACTTATTTTCGTACATTCGGTGTAAAATTACACCGCACTGAGGCATTATTCCATCACAAAATGCCGTTACTTTCCACTACAATCAACGGGTAACGTATGACGTATGGGCTTATGGTGTATACCGTTTAAGTAATTGAACTGTTTGTCAAAATAAATTGACCGCGTTTCCATTCATTTTTGAGAAACATACTATCATCGAGTATTTTAGGTGTGTAATCACTTGCCTTAGTTTTTACATATTTTTTCTCAAGAATTTATCTGCTTTCTTCGTATTTTACTGGCGCTAAGATGTGTTTTGCTTCTGATGTGGTTTGATAGGATGACGTCATAAAAAACGCATTGCTCTCGAATTTATCGAATCAACCATGCATTAATTAAATTATATAATACAATATTTTTATATCACAATAATATGAACAAAGCAAAGGCCTCAAGACGTGGCGAAGCTAAATATTTTAAAATTAGATCTAAACGATGTGACACAGGGTTAGCATAATACTGTATTGAGCTGAATGGAAAAAGATAGAACGACTATTTGGTCTGCATTGTATATTTTATTACACTAGTGCAACATGATAAATAATATTTCCCACACAGGAAATTATGTAATAATATAAAAATACCGAGTTCAAGTCTCTGGATCTCAAATTTCAATTAAACTAGAACAGTGATAGCCATATACATTCAGACTGGAATGCAATTACGCTAAACAATCAAGTCTGGCGCCATGTTCTAACTTTGAAATCATGCGTATCTAGGTCCAGGCTGTCTTTGTTCCAGAATTTTAACATTGTGTTATGATGTTCCATATCTGACTTTGTTTATGAAAGTGATGTTTTGCTAATGAAAAGGTTTAGTGACTATCATGTCGCCCACTCTTGCAATATTAATTCATTTTAAATTACTTTATATTTAATATTAATCATGAATAAAAATTAGCGACTTGCAATGTCACCCACCTCCAAATATGTTTATGTAATAGTGATATTGCATCAATCATTGTCTCACCCACCATAAAATGAATTTAAGTTAGTACGCTAAAGTCCTTAAATTCACTAGGGTTAAGTAAATGTTAGCCATTGTACCATCTCCAAATATGTAATCATATTAATTAATTTAAATATATTTGTTGTCAATAATAAATGAAAGTTTTCGCAAACTGTCCTGTTTGTCACCCACTTCCAAATTAGTAATGCTATTAATTTATGGTAGAACATAACTCAATGCGCAATTACAATTAGTAATAATGGCTCGTCCCTTTTTCTGCAATAATGTTTTCAAAATCTAAAATTGCCCCAAAAGTATCACTCTAGCCGAACTCAAACTATACAAATAATAATTGTGCAATTGCTTCTACGAGTGTTGAAGAATGTGTGAATGGTTTACAGAAGGGTAATTCTCAGGTGCTATTGGCATTTGCCACATATGACAGTTACGAGTAATGATGAAGAGGATACATTTGATCTGGGTTTTGATTATTTTGATTAGACACATATTATAGGTCAAAATGTCATCCGGAGAACAATGAACAAACTATTATCTAAATATGTTTGATTATCAATTTTCGTCTACCTATACTTATACATGAAAAGCAAAGAAGATCAGCATCTGCATTTGAAACGCTTGAGAAAGTTATGCGGGATAAGGGATAAGGTTAAAGATATACCAAGGGAGCAGTGCAATTACATATTCATCTGACAATGCATCTATAATGAAAGGGTAAGAAACATACAGTGTTCATAGAAGAATTAAGGACAGGCAAAGCAAGCGGAACATGTTCCAAACCTCTTTACCTACAATGCTTTCAATGGAAGCCTAGTCAGAAATTACTACAACATAGCCAAATCCATTACGAGCAATGCCCTGGAAGCTCGTCAGGAGGAAAATGGAAATGGAGAAAAAAAAGACATGTCTTTAAAAACTGACCACAATTAGTCAAAGTAGCAAAAGAATATTAGGGTATTATGGTCCTAGTTCATGTTATTACCACGGTTACCAGCCACCACTGTTAGATATGTTACTGGAATGCCTCCGGACACCCCCAAGCATGTCTGGCGTTTTGTGCCTTCAAATAAATGTGGCCCACTGTTTGAGGCCAAATCCTGAGAGAAGAAATATTGTTGTTCATACATTATTTTGTAAAAACATTCACGTTTTAAATACTATTTACCTTTACCTTATATTATATAATTTAGTATGACATCAAGTGCTTCAACTTGAAACCAATATTCAGGACTTAATTAAACTATTGCGTTTCTTCCAAAAATGAATACATCAATAAATAATATTAACGCTGAATCACATTTGCCATCCCTTTTCAACCGGAAGATAACCGGGAATCTACCGTGGAATAGTATCACCGCCGAAGTTAAGACGTCATCACCTTATGCCGTATGTGACCACGATTTGCTATAAGAATTCACACATATCCTGCACCGAAATAATCCGTTTTATGTTCACAACTTGATATATGAATGACCATTGACTAGACTAGTTGACGCATGCACATGTCGCACGGGACAATTCATGTGGATTATAAATCGTACAGGTAAAAGTACTTATACTCGGCGGTTACGAAAAAGGCCAAATACAAAAAAATAAATGAGCAGTTAACTGAAATAGTTTCTGTGTGTGAAAAAATAATATATATTTTGCATCTGTTTTGAAGAAACACCATTATGCGAAACGATGTAATGTTATTAAAAGGAATAGTGTTATTTTTTTTTTTGTATTAAAATATTTACATAAGTTTTTTACTATTATTTATTAAGAAATATGCATAATAAGTAATTATTCAGATGTATAGTCATTACTGTAGTTACCCATTATATGACTTATATGATGTATCTTTATTACTAATGGAACTATATGTATATATTAAAATCTGTCAAAAACGCGTTTAATATCTCATACCTGTTAATCATATTCTTCTCATAGTATATGTGTGTAACTGTTGCCGCCAAATGTATTGGGCGATGAACATGTATATATGTTTGAGCCTGGAATAAAAACTGAAAACTGATGATATTTTGATCAAGTGACCCCACCCCCCCCCCCCATCCTATCTACATTGTGTTTTAGTTCGATAATTACTTTTGGTTTTACAGTAAGTATTTATATAATGTTATATTTCTGTAATTAATTACGCTTAAAACTCAAAATAAAGACCGAAAACAAAAAAAAAGAAAATAATAAACGTACGAAATTGACTGGCT